>CM040121.1:524417430-524825104 GCA_022559845.1 Amorphophallus konjac | reverse complement strand
ATGCAAATCCAGCCAGCAATTCAAGACAAGTGTACAACCAAATGGAGGCTTACCCATGCTCGAGGCGGTAAGGCCGCTGTAAAGATAGGCAAGGACGGCGGGTCCCACCCTCTTTCCACGCCAGATCCCGCAGATAGCACCCAGTTGGTCTTCCTCCACCATGTTGTCGGTATAAGGGAACAAGAGAGCACCCGCCAGACAAATGGTGAACCCCTTCATGATTCCCTCCAAATAGTCATCGTCTGGTGACCCTCTCAGGGCGTTCATGACCCACTCCGCAAACTTTTGGAGATCGATCCCCTTCTGAGTACGGACCTTTCTAGCTGCGTCGGGCGGCATGAAGCTTCCAAGGACGCTTTCAGAAGTACCCCGTGTCAGCATCCGCATAGCCTTCACCTTCCCGTCGCTCTTGAATTTCTTCAAACCAAGCAGAAGTTCCACCTCCTCGAGGAGGATGGTCACCTCGAAGGTCGGGAAGATAAAAGTGTGGGTCTGGGGATGCCAGACCTCCACTAGCGCGCCCATAGCCGCCCAGTCCATACGAATCTTCTCGTAATGCTTGGCGTGAATAAGGAGCCCCTGCAGATGCCACTTCGAGAGTATGGCCCTCATGCCAATGGAGATATTGGAAGTCAGCTTTGAAAGCCATGGCAGCTTGGAAAACTTCCTCGGGCCTGGGAAGAGTGGATATGGCTGGAAAAAAGAAGAAATGAAGGAAGTAAGAAGAAGGTTCACATGCAGAAATTTGAAAAGAGTCAGCCTACCATATGCGACATGATCGTCCCACTCAGATGACCCTCGAGGTCGGAAAGTCGCCTAATCTCGCTGCTAGGCTTGCTCCTCTTCATAACACGGGAAGACTCTCCTTCCATCCTGAAGATCTCTAGATTCTCCTCTCCTTCCTCTCCTGAGCTTCCAAAACCCACCTTGGTGCATTTGAATGAACTAGCCTAAGGGGAGTTCTTATAGGAAGGGAAGGGTGCTACAGGACAGAACATGTCACATCAGTGGTCATTGTCAAGATTTTGTCTGGATCTCCTTTGAACTGTGGTGCGATTCTGCTACCTTTTGATGTTGTTAACCTTTGCTAATCTGTGCAGGTTTTACTAACGGACGTCTTTGTCCTATCTCCTGTCCCACCTTTCATTGGTTGGTCCCACCATGTCATGCATCATAGTATATGATACCTACGCTACTAGAACATGCCAAGGACCTTGCGGCCCGAACGAATCTGGGATTTGAGTTCCCCTTCAACAAAAACGGTGATGATCCCGGAAGAGTTTGGGTTATACGGATAGGCCGTTAATTTGTGGTAGCATGGGGACGACGGTTCCATTCAGTAAGTTGGTACGCGGATAAACGGGCCCCAGCCCAGTATCAGCTCACCGGGTCGGTATCCTGACCCGTTCTTCACAAGTTAACAATATTATCCTTGGCTATTTTCTATTTTAGTTTGTTTTGAATTTTTCTTTAAACCCAGCATGCATTCATATAGGACTTTGATTTATTGCGGAAGATCATTCAAGTGATTCGATTGTGAAAGCCGTTGTGTTTCAATTCCCACAAATATGAGATATTCCACTCCGAATGAAATACCGAGTTTCCTAGAGACGGCCCCGACGCTGCTCTTCCAAAGGAGACCCTTGTTTGGACAGACCCTCAGATATTCCTTTACCTTTTTTTTGACCCACCTTGGCCGCAGCACTTCCACATTGGTTGGTAAACGCTCCCCAAAGGTGAAACCTCCGGTTTATGACCCAGGTACTTCCACACCGAGAAGTTGGTCCCTTTTTGTTTCGTGCCTGAGTGCACATCTCACCCTCCCTTATTTGATCTCCGTCCAAGCAATCGTCAATATTTGAAAGACCTTCTTCAAGGTCGTCTCATTGAAACTCCAGGAAAGATTCCAAACAGTAACGTCAAAAGCGTGTCTCATCACACCTTGGCATCAACTTATCAGTCCGCTCCCACTTCATTCCACTCCACTTCGATACCATTCCACTACGTGTCGCTCCCTTGCAAAGCAGACGCCAAGGCGGGGCAGCTGTAGACACGCCATTCTTGACGTCTCTTGAGAAAGTCTCATATTACTATACAACGCCCCGCAACGGCTTACGCATTTTGAATCACTCGAGTGCTTCCTTTTCTTGGATCTTCTTCTGCCTTTTTCGGCAACCGGAATCGTTTCGTCACGGCATTCGGACGGCATCAACACCCGTCGGACGCATCAGAAGGTTCCGGAACCCAGAAGGTTCTGCCGGGCGGCCGCCGTTTGAGGACCCGGGTCGATTTTAATGGGGGCGTCCAGGCCCCTGGACGCCCCCATATTTTTAATTTCTTTTTTATTTATTTATTTTCTCAGGGCCCTAAACAAAATAAAAAATATATATATTAATGGAGGCGTCCAGGCCTCTGGACGCCTCCAAAAAAATTAATAATAATAAAAATCCTTTTGGCATATAAAACACAAAAAAATAAAATAAAAAAATACATATTAATGGAGGCGTCCAGGCCCCTGGACGCCTCCATAAAAAACAAATATAAAAATTCAAAATGCCAGCCCTGTCATAAAAGAAAAAAAATAATAAAAATATATATATTTTGGAGGCGTCCAGGCCGCTGGACGCCTCCATAAACTCCCTCACGGGCGCCGCCCACCGAACGACGGTTTGTCGTGTGTGAAAAAGCCAAATTTAGAGACGTCCAGCTGACTGGACGCGCCCATTTCTGAATCACGAGGCGCCGCTCACAAAACCACGCGTTGTGCCAAACCGCGTGCGGCCGTCGTCGGTTTTCGGTGGACCTGTTAGAGGCGTCCGGGACCTTGGACGCCCCCATAAAAGTATTCTAAAAAAAATCAATAAAAATAGAATAAAATATTATTTCGGCCCTGATGGAGGTGTCCAGGGTCCTGGACGCCTCCACCTTCCGGAACTCTATAAATAGAGGCCCACCCCTCAGTTCTAAGGGAGCTAAGCAGTGATCCGATAGGCTGCCGGAGCCCAGAGGCTACGGAGTCATTTTTCTAACCCGTGGGTTCTTTTGTAGGTGGAGGTTCTGCCGGCTTCTCGGGTGCCCACGCTCGCGAGAGGAAGGTCGTCTTCATCCACCGCGCTTCCACGTCGTCCCCACGCTGCCGGAGCTCCGCCGGATTTCACCCTCGGCTCATCCAATAAGCCTTTTCTTCCCCTTTTTCTCCATAGTCCTTTACATTCATCATATTGCATCATCTATCCCCCTTCACAAGGGGGGCCTCTTCTCTTATACTTCTTACATCCATCATCTCATTTTCCTCCTACTCGAGTCCGAGAGGGGTTTAAAAGATAACACCAACCAGGTGTGTGTCTTGCCATCATTTCGTTATTTTTATCGCAAGGATTCGAATACTACACCTCCATCTTTCTAATCCACTTGTCATTTATTTGTCGTTGTCTTGCAAGGGTACCCGAGGAAAGCCCTCTCCGTCGGCCGGCCGGAAGGAGAGGAAGAAGCAACCCGCCATCTCCCGCTCTTGAGGTAGGCGCGATCACCTTCTTATTTTGGGGTCTTTTGGCCCCTGGCGATCACATCTTATCATCGAGGCCGCGGCGAGTCACTTCCCCAATGGCCGTTTAAATTTCTGTTTCCTATATTCTCTTATATATTTTGTTATATATTCTGCTTATATCATCGAGGCCGCGGCGAGTCACTTCCCCAATGGCCGTTTAATTTTCTATTCCTATAATCTCTTTATGCTTTGTTATATTCTGCTTATATCATCGAGGCCGTGGCGAGTCACATCCCCAATGGCCGTTTAAATTTCCGTTCTTATATTCTCTTTATATTCTGTTATATTCTGCTCATATCATCGAGGCCGCGGCGAGTCACTTCCCCAATGGCCGTTTAAATTTCTGTTCTCCTATTTTCTCTATATTCTGTTCATATTCTCGAGGCCGCGGCGAGTAACTTCCCCAATGGCCGTTTCAATTCTTGTTATTTAATTTTTGCATCATTCCCGTCCCCCCGAGGTCGCGGCGAGTCACTTCCCGCTATGGCCGTTTAATCCCCATATTTTGCTATATCATACTTGTCCCGCTCGCCCCGCCGGAGCAATCTCCCGTGGTGGCCCCTTCTCTCTTTCCTCTCATCTCTGTGTTGCAGCAAACAAAACAAACAAAAAAGAAGGAGCCCGCGCGCTCTCCGCTTCTTCCTCTTCCCCGCTCTTCTCCGAACCGCGTGACGTCGCTCACACCAGCTTGAAATCCAGTCTCTCGTCCAGCTTGCTCTTTATCTCCACTAGCGAGGGATCCTCTTCTTGTAACTTCTTGATTTCAGGTAGCAAATCTGGATGTAGGCTCATATGAGATAGAATAATACACATGTTCTTCTCATCTGTGCTGATATCAAGCTCAGAGAATTTCTCCAGCAGTTTCCATTCTTGTATCATGCAGTTGGCCAATATTATTCTCGGCTTTCGACTAAGGGCATCAGCTACGGAATTACCCTTACCAGGATGGTACTGTATAGTGAAGTTGAAATCCTTGAGATACTCGAGCCAACGCCTTTGCCGCATGTTCAGCTCCTTTTGGGAGAATAAGTATTTGAGGCTTTTATGATCGGAGTACACAGTGAATTATTCTCCGTAGAGATAGTGCCTCCAGATCTTTAAAGCGAATACTACTGCGGCCAGTTCTAAGTCGTGAACTGGGTAGTTCTCTTCATGTTTCTTCAATTGTCTGGAAGAGTATGCAATGACTCTCCCATTCTGCATCAATACACATCCGAGACCAACACCAGAAGCATCGGTATATACCTCATATTTTTCTCCTTCCATTGGTAATGATAAGAATGGAGCAGTGGTCAAGAGATCCTTCAAAGTTTGAAAACACTTTTCACAGTCTTCCTTCCACTCATAAGGCACTTCCTTGCGGGTTAACATGGTCAGGGGAACCGCAATTTTGGAGAAGTCCTTTATAAAACGCCGGTAGTAACCAGCTAGACCCAAGAAGCTCCGAATCTCAGTTACATTTGTGGGTCGTTCCCAGTTCTTCACGGCTTCGACCTTTGATGGGTCAACAGCAATTCCGTTCTTCGAAATGATATGGCTAAGAAGGATACTTCCTCGAGCCAAAACTCGCATTTGCTGAATTTGGCATATAGCTTGTTTCCCCTTAATATCTGCAATGCCTTCTTGAGGTGTTCTTCATGATCCTCTTTGGCCTTTGAATAGATCAGGATATCATCAATAAAGACCACAATAAATTGGTCTAAATAGGGCCTGAATATGCTGTTCATTAACTGTATAAAAGCTGCGGGGGCATTTGTTAGTCCGAAAGGCATAACAGTAAATTCGTAATGCCCATACCTGCTTCGGAATGCAGTTTTATGAATATCTTCTTCTTTGATCTTCAATTGGTGGTAACCAGAACGAAGATCAATCTTGGAGAAATATAAAGCTCCAGATAGTTGATCGAATAGCTCATCAATCCTTGGCAGTGGATACTTGTTCTTGATTGTAAGGTGATTTAGCTGTCGATAATCTATGCATAATCTCATCGATCCGTCCTTCTTTTTGACGAATAGCACGGGTGCTCCCCATGGGGAAGTACTCGGCCTGATGAAACCCTTGTTCAATAACTCCATTAGCTGCTCTTTTAGTTCCTTCTGCTCAGCAGGGGACATTCTGTATGGTGCCCTGGAAATAGGACGAGCACCAGGGATAAGGTCGATTGTGAACGACACTTCCCTTTCCGGGGGTAAGCCGGTTAAATCTTCTGGTAAAATATCGGGAAAATCTTGAATTACACGGATGTCTTCAAGTTTAACATTCTCGACTTCCGTGGCAGTCACGAATGCTATGAAAGTCATGCATCCCTTATTAATAAGTTTACTAGCTCGGAGTACTGATATAAGAAGTGATTTACTCCGAGGGCTATTGTAAACTAGCTCTGGGAAATCTACGAATGTTACCTTGCCATGCCGGCAGTCTACAGTTGCTTGGTATGTGGATAGCCAGTCGGCACCTAGTATGACATCATAACCCTTTATATCTAGGCATATCAGGTCAGCAGGTAAATTATTTCCCTTAATCATCACTTCACAGTTTGGATAGTGATAAGTGCTATCAGACTCATTCCCAAGAGGTGTAGATATGACCAAATCTAACAGTTCATGTTTCTTAGAAAATGAAGCAGCAAAGTTCTTGGAAACGAATGAATGAGTTGCTCCGGTATCGAATAAAACTTGAGTAGTTTTTGAAGAAATAGTGAAAATACCTTCCACAATTCCACCTTTAGTGGGTTCCGTCTCTTGGAGAGCTTGCAGACGGCCTTGTTTCTTTACCGGACGCTTCTCATCTTTGGTGTCTTGTTCCTTCATCAGTGGGCAATCTGGGATTCGATGCTCTCGGCTCCCACATCGAAGACAAGCTCCTAACTTTCTCCAGCATTCCTCGGTCTTATGACCAGCTTTATCACAATACTTGCAAATCTCCTTTGATGGTGTGGTGGTGGAGGATGGCCTGTCATTCTTCTAGAATTTCTTCGCCTTAGAGGGCTCCCCTCCCATGAAGAATCGCTTCTTGTTGAAGGATTGTTTGAATTTTCCCGGGCTTGTGACGGGTTCCTTCTTGTCTCTTCCTCGGATTCTCTCAGATAATTCGGTGGCGTCTTCCAGCAGTTAAGCACGCCGAACCATCTCCTAATAGACTTGGATGTCCATCGGGGCAAGTTGTGTGATATAATGGGGCCGAAGCCCGTTGAGGAATCTTCTCGCCTTCATCCTTTCCGTACACACCAAGTGGGTGCATACCTAGATAATCTGGAGAATTGTGCCTCATACTCGGCCACTTTCAAGCCCCGTTGTTTTAGAATGGCGAATTCCGTGGCTTTCTTTTCCTGGATATGATCGGAGAAGTACTTGTTGTTGAAATGCTCCGTGAATTCATCCCATGTGACATGCTATTCTGGCAGTGTTGCTTCTATGGATTCCCACCAGCATCGAGCGTCCCGCTCTAGTTGGAATACGGCAAGTAAAACCTTCTCTTCATCCGCGCATTGCATCACACGGAAGATTCGTTCCATCTCCTTTAGCCAATTCTCGACATCCTCGGGGTCGGACGAACCCATGAACCTCGGTGGGTTCATGTTACGGAAACTTCGGTGGAGATCTCCCGCTCCACGATTTGCTCCACCTTGGGCCACTTGCTGTAGTGCCTGTGTGAGGCCTTGCACGGTGCGCTGCATCTCGCGCCATTGTGCTCTTTCTGCAGCCATGATCCTACAAAAGAGTTAAGTATGATAAAGATCGGATTTACTTGTAAGGTCGAAAGTCATTGTAGAACTTAACCCATGGCTCTATCCATCTCACCGGGTAAGGTATATCTATCCTTGAACTTGGGTTTTACATATCCTTGGACTCAAGTTTTTACTTAGATTTTAATTTCTAACCGTTTATTTTTTCTAATTCTCTAGGTTTGAAAACCTGACTCTGATACCACGAAGACTGTCACGCCCCGAGCGCGGAAGATTACCCGGAGGCGTGACGCGTCTATATGGATCGTGTCAATCATGTAAATATCAGACTGCGCAAATAACTAATCTTTAACTAGTACGAGCTGACAATTGTCACAACTAATCAAAGGACAAATACATATGTTTCCAGAGTCCAACAACTAGGCTTCAAATCTTAAGCAGTTCTAATCAAGTTGACTAATACAAATGACATAGATGAATTGATACAACTGACATAAGTGAACTAATACAATAACACAAAGAACATCACAATTAACATGACAATTGATGACTCCATTCTACACTCATCACTCAGACTCATCCCCTTCCGTGTTCTGGCCGATATCCAAACTACCTGAAAAGGTTAGAAAAATAACTAGATGAGCGAATCGCTCAGTAGGAATTACATCTCAAGATTTAACATGCTTTAAGTGGTTTACAAGTTCGATTAATGTCAGTAAAGTTATGCATGTAGATGAGTAGATATCAAGGATTGTAAAAATCGACAAGAGTAGTGAAGGAATAACAAGTGAGAGTATAAGGATTCCAACTTCAATGCAGTAATAGCAAGAGATTCAAGCAAGTAATAACTGGAATTAATGAAAATCTTTCCAAGAGAGTAAGAACTCATGTCAAGCAAGTAATAGAAAGTAATATAAATTCAAACATGTAAAATTGGAATTGGCTATTTATCAATTTTATTCAAGTAAAACTTTACACTTCTGCGGGTCTCAAGTCAAATCAATCAAGTAATATCAGGAGAATGAGTGGAATGTCTAAAGCCTAGCAAGCAAGTACTCCGGTGCAATGCCAAACACCGTGGTCAATAAACTCCCATGGGCACAAGTACCTTCGGGTGCTCCTCCCAGGACCAGACCGGGCCCTATATGCACAACATTAATCATGTTTGTTGACATCCACTCTCATTTATAGCCAATAGGGAATTTCAAGGTTTGATCAGTATGATATATATATAAGGTGGAATTATGGAATAGAATCCAAGGGCGCATTGATGTGTAGGGATGAACTAGGAGTGGAAACCAGTAACGTTTGATACACAGAAAAAAATTAGATAAGAGAGGTGCCTTATGGGCCACCTGACAATTTTAGAAACGACACCCTCACTGTGGGATGCCCTTCCTGGGAATTATACAGGGTTTAGAGGACCCTGTCAGGAGTTAAATATCACCTCTCAGGCTGCCATCTATCAGTGGAGATGGCAAAAGTGAAAGCCTAACGATCAGGTTAATGCAATGAGCCAGTTGTGTTGACTCAGCAGTTCATCGCGTCAACCCTGCAGTTCATCGCGTCAACCCTGCGAACAGGTTGGGTCGACCCTGTGAACAGGTAGGGTCGACTCTACAGTTCATCGCGTCAACGTGGTGAACAGGCAGGGTCGACCCTGTCAACAGGCAGGGTCGACTCTGCCGTTCACTGCGTCAACGCGGTGAACAGGAAGGGTCGACCCTGTCAACAGGCAGGGTCGACTCTGCCGCTCACTGCGTCAATGCGGTGAACAGGCAGGGTTGACTCTGCCGTTCATCGCGTCAACGCAGTAAACTGGCAGGGTCGACTCTGCAGTTCAAATCTGCTCAAAATGGCTTAAGGTATTAATCTTTGATTGAGTTAGGGTATTAACCTTTGATTTAAGTTTATTTAGGTAAAACTGATGACATGGATAGATAGAGAAAAGTGTAAGGATTATAGATCTTTATTTATGCACTCGTTTCATGCTTTAGTTGCTTAAATATCAGATTTTTAACATGACGTATCATACAAGTTTTCATTTTTAAAGGAACTAAATGGAGACAAGGTTTCTAGATAGGCTACCTAACAGATTAATTAGGTATGCTAATTAGTTAGTAGATTAACTAACATGTTAATTAGGTATGTTAACAGGTTAGTTAAACTAATAAGTTACGTAAAAACACGATAAAACTTGCGTTAGACGGATATATCGTATGGATATGAAGCTAATACATGCCAACTACCCTAGATTGAAGTTAATACATGCTAATCAATACTAATCATCTTGGGTGTAAGGCTACTACATGCTAATTATCTTAGGTACGAGGCTAATACATGCTAATCATCCTAGATTTAAGCTAACACATGCTAATTATTCTAGGTATGAGACTAATACTTGCTAATTATCTTGGGTATGAAGTTAATACAGGCTAATCATCCTAGATTTAAGCCAACACATGCTAATTATTCTAGGTATGACACTACTACTTGCTAATACATGCTAGTTATTCTGGGTAGAAGGTCAATACATGCTAATTATCTTAGGTATGAAGCTAATACATGTTAATCGTCCTAGATTTAAGCTAACACATACGAATTATTCTAGGTATGAGACTAATACTTGCTAATACTTGCTAATACATGCTAATTATTCTGGATATAAAGCTAATACATGCTAATTATCACAGGTATGAAGCTAATACATGCTAATCATCCTAGATTTAAGCTAACACATACTTTATAAACACTAAATATCGCATGGAAATGAGTCTAAGACTAAATGCCTAGACTAATCATCCTAGATTAGCTACTAGTTTAGTTAAAAGTTGAGAACACATACTTGTTGGAAGATCGTAGCAGCAGAGCCCTTCTTTGTAATCCCTGCAGAGCTTTGCCCCAACCTTAGCTAGCCTAGAATGGGGGTAGCAAAAGGGGTATGTTTATAGGGTTGTCATGGCCGAATGGGAGGCAAGATCTGAAATAATGGGACTTTACAGCTTGTACAGGCTGGAGAGATAAGGGATAATGTTTGGACAGCCAATCCATGGCCCAGATCGTAAAGTCTGTCTCCCACATTCATACACGATCCCTCTTCAATGTGCACACTTTCAAAGTCTGTACATCCTCAAAGTTTATACATTGGCTTCATAAAGTCTGCACATCACAAAGTCTGTACATTGCTATTGCTAGCCTATTCACTAAGTCTGTACATCACAAGTCTGTACATCCTCTCCCTCTCAAAGTCTATACATTGGCTTCCTCTCAAAGTCTATACATTGCCTGAGCATAGTCATGAAGTCTGTACATTGCACTGTGCATCATTCTTTCAAGTCTATACAACGAGGTGAAGTCTGTACATCAATTAGTGATCTTCCAAGTCTGTACATCAAACTGTTCTGATGGGGGCATCTCTCGCCCTTCATATTTTTTACAACTTCGATTGCTTGCTAGCATAGCTCCATTGTGTCTGTCATATTTCTCTAAGTCGAGTCATGTAATTTTCATATTTTCTTTGAGTCATAATCATGTAATTTTCATTTTATTTGAGTCTCGTACCTAGGTTAATGAGTCATTTCCCTAAGTTTGAGTCTCATTAGGCTAATGAGTTTGCTATTGGGCCTATTTCTTTGGGCTAGGCCCATGGGCGCCCCCCCTTCCTTTGATTATTTGTTAGTGTGTTAAATGTCAGGGTCTTTTGTGAAAATGTGGGTTGCCTATATATAGGACCCCATTTCCCCCATTTGTAATCAATCAATGAATCAATCAATGAAAAAATTGCCATTTGAGAGTTCAAAGACTTAGTTTAGTGGAGTGAATCCAATTGGGTGAGAAGCCCCTATCCCCCCCTCTCTCTCTACCTCTCTCTCTAATAAGTCATGTTCTCTCTCCTCCACTTTCTCTCTCTAAAACCTACGCCCCTTTCTCTCTCCTCCCCTCCCAACCACTTTTCTCTCTCTTCCCCCCCTCCAATAACTCATCCCCAACTCCCCACCAACCCACCTTAACTCCACCCCATCCCCAAGGGAGATTCCACCACTCCCCACTCCACCCTCCAACCACCAACCACCCACTCCCCTTCCCCAAGCACCCTCTCATCTCCCAAGAGATAATTCCCACTCCCCAAGCCCCTCTTTACCTTCCCCACACACCTCTTCCCATCCCCCAAGACCAAAATTTAATCCCACCCTTAAACCCATTTTCAAATACCCTTTCCCTCTCACCCACCTTCCCAAATTCGTAGCTCCTCCTCCCACCACCTGTTAGACCCCCTTCCAGACCCCATTCTTCTCTTCCCCCACCTTGGAACACCCCCTCCTAGACCCCCTCACAGCCCGGGCTTTCCCCACATTCATCCACCTCCATTTCCCCTCCCATATACCCCATTCCCCCCGTCATCTTCAACCTACAGCTCTCAATTGAAGATCTGCAGAAGAGTAGCAGCTTGCAGAGGTGACCACGTCTTCCTCCGGACGAGTTTGAAGACCCAAGAACTCTCCACGGAAGCGTCTTCCTGTCTTCTTCGCAACGGCGGTGGTCTCATCCCCATCCGAGGTCCATGTCGCCCGGGAGGTCCGTTCTCCCACAACTGCGCAGAGCTGCCCCTGCAGAGTACCTGATCCGGAGTAGAAGCTTCACCACGACCAACCTCGGAAAAATCAGGACAAGAGTTCTTCTGCAAAGCTCTTCCCCGTCATGTCTACTTTCAGAATCAAGAAGCGGAACTCCGATCGGCATTCGTGTTCAAGAGTTACCAATTTTCTTCCCTGGGTACATAGTTCTGCTTCCCCACAGTCTGCACCGACCTATCACCACTGTTCAGAGTCCACTGGTTTTCTCCGGCATCGTTTGGCTTCCCCACTAATTCTGGTGCGAAGAGGGCTTGTCCACGGTTCCAACGAATTTGACGGCACTTGATTCTGAGTTTGGGAGCGGTCGGGGCATCCTCTTCTTCCTGCCGTTAAAAACCTGAGGCTGTCAGTCCGAGAAGCTGCTACCCTGTTTGAGCCTCTGCCCGAACCAGCCTCGGCACCAGAAGAAATTAACAAAATTCTGAGGCATTCCCGTTCCAGATACGAAGAGTTTCCCACTGGTCCCGTCATCATAAAAATTTTAGATCCAGATCTGCGTTCTCAACTCTGGCTGTCTGTCCCCTATCGCAGAGAGCGGGCAGATTCGGCATTGGCTTCTTCTCTTGTGTTTTCATCACTTTCTCCCCTCCCCGCTTGGCCGGATGAAGGCCCCTCCCTGTGTGGAGGTAGTAATTAGATGTATTCTTTGGTTTCCCTTCCCCAAGATCCCCCCTTGCATGGGGTGTAGTGCATGTCATTTAAAATTTCTGGTCGAAGCTTCTCCGGCGCGGCGTGCGGGTAAGCCCACGCTTCCTCGCTCGCCCTCGTCTCCGGCCGGGATCGGTGTCTTCACACCGATAAGGTAAGCCACCGCACACTCCTCTTTGCTTAAATTCCTTTGCTTAATTAGTATCGCATCTTAGTGCCGTCGGTGGTAAGTGGAGCGCCCGAACCCGAATTTGCTTATGATTGAGTGACTACCGCGGGTGAGTTGCGAGAGAGCCATTAACATCCACGCCCTCGGTGTGCTGGCCGCCTACGAGAGTGGGCGTCCTAGGACCCTTGAGAGGTCCAATCCAAAGCTAGCCAACCCCCGGAGCAGCAAGAGTCCGTCCCGGACCCTCACCACTATCACCGGTTTGCCTACGGGCACAAGAGTGCGCTTAGCGGGTGAGTCCGCCCGAGTAATGTCACCGGTTCGTGCGTTGGTTGCTTGCTAGGTCTAAGGGTCATTTGATCATGTGATTATCACCCGAAGGTGGTGTCACATCAAGTGGTATCAGAGCAAGTTCACAACTTGTCTCTATCAAGTTGGTCCTAGGCCATGTTTATGCATTTAGAGCCCTCGGTTGCATCTCCCATGTCCACTAGAATGGCCGCTTCATACCCGTCATATCCATCCCATCAACTTTCCCAAGAAGCCCAAATCCTCATGGAAGTTCCATTACCAACAAAGTGGGTACCAACACCTCTATCATAGAAGCCCTACCTAATGTCCTTAATCGGCTTGAAGATATCATGTCTCGACTCGACCGACTTGAAGGAAATAGCCGTGCACCAAGAGTGAATGAGAGTGACCTTTGGGGAAATCTAGAAACCATATTTTTAGAACACTTGAAAATCAAAACCCCCGCCTTTGATGGATCCAACAGCCCAAGTCTTTACCTAGATTGGGAGATTTCCCTAGACCAATTCTTTAAAAGTTGCCCCTTGAACGAAGGAAGGAGAATGAGGCTAGCCAAGGCACACCTCTCCAAACAAGCTAAAACTCATTGCTTAGTTGTGGAAGGTTTAAGAAGGATCCGCAAGGAGGCCCCCATTAGCACTTGGGATGAGATGAAGGTCGAGCTTAGGAAAACCTACACTCTCCAACCCTCTCCCTCCTACTCAAATCACAAAAGCCCAAGGAGCACTTCAACACCTTCATCCCCACCCGGTCAATCCAAGACCCCAATCACCCATTCCCCACCACTTCCCATCTCTCCTACCCCAACCACTACATTTACACCCCACCTCCAAGTCCACACCACAACCATAGGTCCCCCTACCCAATTGAGCCCCATGGCCAACTATCCACCTAGGCCCATGGTAACCCCCACCACTACCTCTCCATCTGTAGTGTCCCGGATCTTTCGGATCCTTCCTTGTGGGTCCCAAGTCTGGTTTATCAGAGTGTTCGACCCTGTTGTGTCAGAAATTTCATTTCGGACATCTTTTGTGTTCGGATCGGCGCGATCCGGAGTCGTTTCGGAGGCCCGGAGTGTGTCCGCAACTTTTTTGTGCGTGTTTTCCGATTTTCGCGTACGGGTTTCGGCGAATCCTTCGGAACCCTGTAGCGCGTGAACCGGGTCGTTCACCAGCCCGCGAGTGGTACCGTTGCGATCAGCGCGTCGAGGCGATCGAGGAGGTGTATTTTTCTATTTTTCGAGATTTTTTCCGATTTTCTGGATTTTCTTTATATATCAATTCTTTTTCTTTTCTTTTTACCTTTTCCTTTTCTTCTTCTTCCTCCTTCCTTCAACCGTGAGAGCTCCCCCTCCCCCGCGGCCGATCTTCTTCCCCCCGGGCGACCGAGACGCGGCCACTCTCACTCCGGCAACGGCGTGGCAGCGGCGACGGCGGCAAGGCGGTCCCGGTGGCGTGCTTTTCACGGCGGGAGGCGGGGCGTTCGTGGGAGTAAAAGCTTCATCCTTGATTTCGGCGGTGATTCGGTGGATTTCGAGCTTCCTTGAGGTAGGGGGACAGATCCTTGCCCTCTTCATAGCATTCCCCGTGATTTCTAGGCCGTGGAGAGGCCGAGTGGGGTTAAATCCATGTCGGGAGGGCCATTTTCATGCTTGGGGTTTGAGCGCCGGATCCGTCGATTCGTGGAGTTTTTGATCAATTTGGGGGCTCTAGATGCATGCTAGGACGTTGTGGGGTGATCCCCCGTTGTTTTCCCTTCACCAGGGGTGGTGAATGGGCGTGGATCTACGTTTTCTGGGCGTGTTTCGCGAACCGGGCTCGGTCCGTTGTCGCGCTATAGTCCAGTGGCGCGTTCTTGATGAACGCGCCGTGTCGTCCGAGCGTGTCCGTCTGAGAAGATGAACAGTAAGGCGGTGGGGAACGCGCCTGGTTCTGGTAGCGCGATCTCCAGATCGCGCTACCCAAGACTAGCGCGTTCAGGTGTTAACGCGCTGGCTTTGGGCAGCGCGACATGGAAGATCGCGCTAGCCATAGCTAGCGCGTTCTTCGGTGTCACGCTAGGGGTACCTAGCGCGACCATCCCCCTCCCCCGAACCGTGTTCTTGCGGGTAGCGTGACCTCCGATTGGGTGAGTTGCGGACCCGGTTGTGGCGTGTGGCCCTAGGGATGCCGTGGGCACCCAGTGAGAGCCACAGGGCGCCCGGGGTTCCCCGGAGAGTCAGTTACCTCGGTAGGGGTGCCGCGTGACTTGAGGGACGGTTGGACCTCATGCGTGTCCCCGGCATCTGTGCCTATCGTATAGTCATCGTGAGTCTGTGCTAGTGTTTGGTCGGTGGTTTCCGTGGATTAGTCCTTACTTCCAGTGACCCTACCACTAGTCGTAGCTTTCCCACGGCACGCGTGTGTTGGCTCGCCTGGGAGTGGCTGAGCGGCGTACCCGAGAGGCGGTGAGTAGGCTGGTTACCGCAGGGCCCCCGCGTACTTCCGAGTCCGGGTTTAGGGGGAAATACCAGCTAGAGAACAGGCCTAGGGCGTACGGTCTGAGTGTGCACACGAGGCTGAGGGTTCGGACCCGCGCTGACGAACATGACCTCAGCTAGTCCTTGTTTTACGGTTACTTCTGGTTACTGAGTGTGTCTGAGTCTCACGCCAGGGGCGTAGTAGCTAGACACTTGTGACACGGTATAAGACGTCAGGGGACGCATCCGGTCGTTCTTCTAGTGGGTGGTGCTCCTGTTCACTGGCAGGCGTGGACTCGCGTTTGTGGGACCGAGGTTCCGTAGTGCGGTACTGTTAGAGTAGTCGGCTTTTTCGTTTATTTATTTTAGCTTGTCGGTTCTACCGTACTCTTATTTGGTAGGGTTATCTTCTTCTTTCTCGTTTTCCGTGAGAGGTGGAGATTCGCGGGATCCCTACTGGGCCAATGAGATGAGGCTCACCCCTGCTCTTCAGGTGAGGCGGCGTCGACGGGAGGCGCTGCTGAGTTTCAACGTGGTTCTTCTAGCCAGGGTTAGTCGCCAGTCTGCCAGAGCCGGGGGATGCCCCGTGTAGTTGTACTCCGGGGGATGCCCCGTGTAGTTGTACTCCGGGGGATGCCCCGTGTTGTTGTACTTTCTTTCCCGTTGACTGTACTTCCTTTGGACATGGGACACTGTGGACCTTGTAGCAGCTTATTTATTTATATTATTATGTGCATTTTATTTTAGATTATTGTGCTATCTCTGTGGTCGTTGCAACTTCTCTTGTACCCCCACACCACTCCTTTCTACCCTTCCGAGTCTTCGGGCTCGTGGGTTGGCGAACTGAGATTCAAGACGCGCCGGTTCCTTTCCGGTACTCGGATCCTCGGGTCGTCACAGCTGGTATCAGAGCCTAGGTTGTGGAGGTGCATCGGAACTTGGAACGAATTGCAGTGGTCCAGAAGGTCCATGAATGTCCTGTACAGTCGGCGACTGGCTTAGGGTCGTGTGTTTTATTGATTTCCGGTTGCTTTTCTTTGATGCCAGGTGTGTTATGGCGCCACGGAGGAGGACTCGTGCCCAGCAGGGAGAGTCTAGTGGTGGTCCAGAGGAGCAGAGCAGGGCTTCAGTTTTCGAGGGTGTATCTGGAGATGCGAGAGCTCCAGGGATGGACGACTTCTTCCGAGGCATGTTTGAGTATGTGTTTCAGCGGCAGCAGGGAGGTCAGTAGCAGGGAGATCATCTGCAGCAGGGTGGCGATGCTGGTGAGGACCGGGCTCGTGGTGGTCATGGTCGTGTGCTGAAGGAGTTCTTGCTGTTTCAACCTCCTTCTTTCAGTGGGCAGCCAGATCCTGAGGTGGCCAGAGAGTGGCTGGATGATGTTCAGCGGATTTTCAGTGCGATGGAGTGTTCCGAGGAGGAACAGGTGGCGTTGGCTACTCATCGTCTTCAGGGATCGGCCCGTACTTGGTGGACGTCAGAGTGGGGTTCAGTGTTCCAGTCTCGTCCTCTTCGGCAGATTGCGTGGCAGGAGTTCGTCACGGCTTTCGAGCGTGCCTTCTGTCCGTCCTTTGTCAGGTCGCAGAGGTTGCGTGAGTTCATGGAGCTGACTCAGGGTGACATGTCGGTGAAGCAGTACCGTGCCAGGTTTATCGAGTTGGGCCGTTATGCTCCTCATATCATGGCAGATGAGGAGGTGAAGACTGATCAGTTTGTTGGTGGTCTGAGGCTAGAGCTGAGGCATCATCTTCTTGCGTCAGGATTGACCACTTTGGATGCGGCGTGCAAGGCAGCATCGGCACTGAAGAGAGATTTGCAGAAGGTTCGAGGGCAGGGCAGTGCTAGTCAGGTGCAGGCAGGTTTTGGCCAGCCGTCAACAGTGCAGCAGCAGAGTACCGTCCAGCTCTCGGCAGGTGGTTCAGTGGCGACGCAGTCTGTGGCTCCTGTGCCTGAGTCTTCATCCTTTGGCTCGAGGCTCAAGAAGTTACTCAAGGAGGCGGGCCTCGGCGGGAGACGCCGGGGTAAGAAGGGGCAGTCACAGCAGGAGTCGTCGGCCAGTGATCAGCAGTCCGTAGCTTTGCAGCGTCAGGGTTCGGTGTCAGGTGCTCGGGGCGGTTGTCCCAAGTGCGGTGGTTCTCATCCAGGCAGACCGTGTTCGGCGCCCGTGATTTGCTTCAGGTGCGACCAGCCAGGGCACATGGCACGTGACTGTCCGCAGAGACCGCGTCAGCCGCACGAGTTTCAGCAGCAGCAGCAGCAGTAGTTTCGGCCCCAGCAGTCATCAGCACAGCCGCAGCAGTACCATCAGCAGGGACAATTTCCTCAGTTGTCACGGTCAGCTACTGTGGGGAAACAGAGATCCCGAGGCAGAGTGACTCACATGACTAGGGCGGAGGCTGAGGCGTCGCATTTGGTGGAAGGTACTCTTTCGATTTTGGGTAGTGCGGCTCGTGTTTTGTTTGATTCGGGTGCTTCTCATTCGTTCATCTCGGAAGATTTTGCTCAGGGCGTTGAGGACCCAGTGACCGAGGTGTCCTATGACTTGGCGGTAGAGTTGCCTACCGGTGACTTCATGGTCACCCCGTACTGCTTTGAGAAGGTACCTGTGTGGGTGGAAGGGCGGAGTTTGCCGGCTAGACTCTATGCGTTACCGCTTCAGGACTTCGATGTGATTTTGGGCATGGATTGGCTCGAGGCTCATCATGCCTTGGTGGATTGCGGCTCGAAGAAGGTCTACTTCCGACAGCTTCGTGGACCCACCTTCTATTTCCAAGGTATTCGGTCTTCCTCTTCCCGCTTGCTTATTTCGGCTATTCGTGCGCGTCGTTTGCTTGATGCAGGTTGTCAGGGCTTTCTCGCATCCGTGGTTTTGGTCGAGCGGCAGGGTCCTGAGGTAGAGGATGTTCCTGTCGTGTGCGAGTTCCCCGATGTCTTTCCCGCGGAGCTACCAGGGTTGCCACCGCAGCGAGAGATTGATTTCGTGATTGAGGTGGTGCCAGGTACAGCGCCTATGTCGAAGGCCCCTTATCGGTTGGCGCCTGCCGAGTTGCGAGAGCTGAAGGTGCAATTACAGGAGTTGCTGGCCAAGGGGTATATTCGTCCTAGTTATTCCCCGTGGGGTGCGCCGGTGTTGTTTGTGAAGAAGAAGGATGGTAGTTTGAGGCTGTGCATCGACTACCGTCAGTTAAACCAGGTGACTGTTAAGAACAAGTATCCGTTGCCGCGGATTGATGACTTGTTCGATCAGCTTCAGTCGGCCCAGGTGTTTTCGAGGCTCGATTTGAGATCGGGTTATTACCAGCTGCGGATCCGAGAGTCGGACGTGGAGACGACGGCGTTTCGGTCGAGGTATGGGCATTATGAGTTCTTGGTGATGCCGTTCGGGCTCACCAATGCCCCCGCAGCATTCATGGATTTGATGCATAGAGTGTTTCGTCCGTACTTGGACCAGTTTGTGGTCGTGTTTGGGGACGATATCCTTGTGTATTCGCGGTCTGCTGAGGAGCATGTGCAGCATTTGAGAGCGGTATTGCAGACCCTGCGCGATCACCAGTTGTATGCCAAGTACAGCAAGTGCGAGTTCTGGCTCCGAGAGGTGCACTTTTTGGGGCATGTTATTTCTGGTGATGGTGTTTCCGTGGACCCGGCCAAGGTCGAGGCGGTGGTGCAGTGGCCGAGGCCGAGTTCTGTCACGGAGATTCGGAGTTTCTTTGGGCTTGCAGGCTATTATCGGAGGTTTATTCAGGATTTCTCTCGTATTACGGCCCCGATGACCAGGCTTACGCGGAAAGAGGTGCAGTTCGTCTGGACGGAGGAGTGTGAGCGGAGCTTCATGGAGCTGAAGAGATTGCTTACCACTGCTCCGGTTTTGGTGTTGCCATCTGGCTCGGGTGGTTTCGTGGTGTGTACAGATGCTTCCGGGGTAGGCCTCGGTGCTGTGTTGATGCAGTATGGGAGAGTTGTGGCATATGCGTCGCGGCAGTTGAAGCCACATGAGGCGAACTACCCTACTCATGATCTTGAGTTGGCAGCGGTGATCTTCGCTCTGAAGATCTGGAGGCATTACTTGTACGGCGAGAGGTTTGAGCTTTTCACTAACCATCAGAGTTTGAGGTATGTGTTTACGCAGAAGGATCTTAACCTCAGGCAGAGGAGGTGGATGGAGTACATGAAGGATTATGACGTTACTCTGTCTTATCAGCCTGGCAGGATGAACGTCGTGGCTGATGCTCTGAGCAGGAGGGTAACGGTCAGTCTGATGTTGTTGAGGAAGTGGAAGCTTTGGGAGCAGGTCCCGGCCATGACTTTTAGGCTCAAGGTCCCTCAGGACCAGGGTTCGGCTGTCCTTGCGAGTCTGACTGTCACGCCCGCGGTGCGTCGACAGGTGACTGAGGCCCAGCGAGCGGACCCCGAGCTACATCGTATTTTGTCGATGGCCGAGGTGGAGTTTGGCGAGGATGGAGCTGTGAGGTTCAGAGGTAGATTGTATGTGCCAGCCGAGGGGCATGTGCGGCGTAATGTATTAGCGTGAGGCTCATGGGAGTCGGTATGCCGTGCACCCCAGATCAGCCAAGATGTACCAAAACCTGAAGAGGCAGTTTTGGTGGCCTGGCATGAAGAGAGATGTTGCGGAATTTGTGGCCAGGTGTTTGACCTGTCAGCAGGTGAAGGCTGAGCACCAGCGACCAGGAGGAACTCTTCAGCCCTTGGACATTCCTGCGTGGAAGTGGGACCACGTGACCACGGATTTCGTGGTTGGATTGCCGAGGACGTCCAGTGGGGAGGATAGTATCTGGTTGCTAGTGGACAGACTGACGAAGACGGCGCGGTTGCTGCCGGTCAAGGTCAGTTGGAGCGTGCAACGTTTGGCTCGTCTGTACGTGGAGCGGATAGTCCCGTTGCATGGAGTCCCTATCTCCATTGTATCGAATCGTGATCCCCGTTTCACTTCTGGATTCTGGAGGAGTTTCCAAAGGGCTCTAGGCACTGAGTTGGCATTCAGCTCGGCCTATCATCCTCAGTCGGACGGTCAGTCTGAGCGGACCATTCAGACTTTGGAAGACATGTTGCAAGCGTGTTGCTTGGAGTGGCAGGGGAGTTGGACCCACCATCTGCCATTAGTGGAGTTTGCCTACACCAACAGCTATCATTCGAGCATCGGTATGGCTCCCTATGAGGTGTTGTATGGGCGATCTTGTCAGACTCCACTTGATTGGTTCGAGGTGGGCGAGCGTACCTTGACCGGACCAGATTTGGTGCAGCAGTGTGTTGAGGTGGTGCATCTCGTTCGGCAGAAGATGTTGGCAGCTCAGAGCCGACAGAAGAGTTATGCCGATCGTAGGAGGCGACCTCTCAGCTTTGCTGTCGGAGATCGAGTTTTCTTGAGAGTGTCTCCCATGAAGGGCGTGATGCGCTTCGGTAGGCGTGGGAAGTTGAGTCCCCGCTACGTTGGTCCCTTCCCCATCGTTGAGCGTGTTGGGGAAGTTGCTTATCGGTTGCAGCTACCACCGGAGCTTTCCGCCGTGCATGATGTGTTCCACGTGTCGATGCTTTGGAAGTACATGCCCGATGATTCTCATGTTCTTGAGGATGCCGTTTGGCCTAAGGTGACCCCAGATCTGTCCCTTCCGGAGTTTCCTGTTCGCATTGGGATCGGCGGGAGCAGCGCCTGCGGAACAAGGTTATTCCTTTGGTTAAGGTGGTCTGGCAGCGTCATTCTGGCGGCGAGGCGTCTTGGGAGCGCGAGGATGAGATGCGGGAGCTATATCCTTATTTGTTTGTGTGAGTCTTCCCCCGTTCTTGTGCCTTGTCCTTGAATTTCGAGGACGAAATTCGTTTAAGGGGGGAGGGCTGTAGTGTCCCGGATCTTTCGGATCCTTCCTTATGGGTCCCGGATCTGGTTTATCGGAGTGTCCGACCCTGTTGTGTCTGAAATTTCATTTCGGACATCTTTCGTGTTCGGATCGGCGCGATCCGGAGTCATTTCGGAGGCCCGGAGTGTGTCCGCAGCTTTTCCGTGCGTGTTTTCCGATTTCCGCGTACGGGTTTCGGCGAATCCTTCGGAACCCTGTAGCGGGTGAACCGGGTCGTTCACCAGCCCGCGAGTGGTACCGTTGCGATCAGCGCGTCGAGGCGATCGAGGAGGTGTATTTTTCTATTTTTTGGGATTTTTTCGATTTTCCGGATTTTCTTTATATATCAATTCTTTTTCTTTTCTTTTTACCTTTTCCTTTTCTTCTTCTTCCTCCTTCCTTCAACCGTGAGAGCTCCCGCTCCCCCGCGGCCGATCTTCTTCCCCCCGGGCGATCGAGACGCGGCCCCTCTCACTCCGGCAACGGCGTGGCAGCGGCGACGGCGGCAAGGCAGTCCCGGTGGCGTGCTTTTCACGGCGGGAGGTGGGGCGTTCGTGGGAGTAAAAGCTTCATCCTTGATTTCGGCGGTGATTCGGTGGATTTCGAGCTTCCTTGAGGTAGGGGGACGGATCCTTACCCTCTTCATAGCATTCCCCGTGATTTCTAGGCCGTGGAGAGGCCGAGTGGGGTTAAATCCATGCCGGGAGGGCCATTTTCATGCTTGGGGTTTCAGCGCCAGATCCGTCGATTCGTGGAGTTTTTGATCGATTTGGGGGCTCTAGGTGCATGCTAGGACGTTGTGGGGTGATCCCTTGTTGTTTTCCCTTCACCAGGGGTGGTGAATGGGCGTGGATCTACATTTTTTGGGCGTGTTTCGCGAACCGGGCTCGGCCCGTTGTCGCGCTATAGTCCAGTGGCGCGTTCTTGATGAACGCGCCTTGTCTTCCGAGCGTGTCCGTCTGAGAAGATGAACAGTAAGGCGGTGGGGAACGCGCCTGGTTCTGGTAGCGCGATCTCTAGATCGCGCTACCCAAGACTAGCGCGTTCAGGTGTGAACGCGCTGGCTTTGGGCAGCGCGACATGGAAGATCACGTTAGCCATAGCTAGCGCGTTCTTCGGTGTCGCGCTAGGGGTACCTAGCGTGACCATCCCCTTCCCTCGAACCGTGTTCTTGCAGGTAGCGTGACCTCCGGTTGGGTGAGTTGCGGACCCGGTTGTGGCGTGTGGCCCTAGGGATGCCGTGGGCACCCAGTGAGAGCCACAGGGGCGCCCGGGGTTCCCCGGAGAGTCAGTTACCTCGGTAGGGGTGCCGCGTGACTTGAGGGACGGTTGGACCTCATGTGTGTCCCCGGCATCTGTGCCTATCGTATAGTCATCGTGAGTCTGT
The DNA here is from genome assembly GCA_022559845.1 of Amorphophallus konjac. Lineage (NCBI taxonomy): Eukaryota > Viridiplantae > Streptophyta > Magnoliopsida > Alismatales > Araceae > Amorphophallus > Amorphophallus konjac. The sequence goes on along the minus strand of CM040121.1, from coordinate 524,802,415 downwards.
GCTAGTGTTTGGTCGGTGGTTTCCGTGGATTAGTCCTTACTTCCAGTGACCCTACCACTAGTCGTAGCTTTCCCACGGCACGCGTGTGCTGGCTCGCCTGGGAGTGGCTGAGCGGCGTACCCGAGAGGCGGTGAGTAGGCTGGTTACCGCAGGGCCCCCGCGTACTTCCGAGTCCCAGGCCTAGGGCGTACGGTCTGAGTGTGCACACGAGGCTGAGGGTTCGGACCCGCGCTGACGAGCGTGACCTCAGCTAGTCCTTGTTTTACGGTTACTTCTGGTTACTGAGTGTGTCTGAGTCTCACGCCAGGGGCGTAGTAGCTAGACACTTGTGACGCGGTATAAGACGTCAGGGGACGCATCCGGTCGTTCTTCTAGTGGGTGGTGCTCCTGTTCACTGGCAGGCGTGGACTCGCATTTGTGGGATCGAGGTTCCGTAGTGCGGTACTGTTAGAGTAGTCAGCTTTTTCGTTTATTTATTTTAGCTTGTCGGTTCTACCGTACTCTTGTTTGGTAGGGTTATCTTCTTCTGTCTCGTTTTCCGTGTGAGGTGGGGATTCGCGGGATCCCTACTGGGCCAATGAGATGAGGCTCACCCCTGCTCTTCAGGTGAGGCGGGGTCGACGGGAGGCGCGGCCGAGTTTCAGCGTGGTTCTTCTAGCCAGGGTTAGTCGCCAGTCTGCCAGAGCCGGGGGATGCCCCGTGTAGTTGTACTCCGGGGGATGCCCCGTGTTGTTGTACTTCGGGGGATGCCCCGTGTTGTTGTACTTTCTTTCCCGTTGACTGTACTTTCCTTTGGACATGGGACACTGTGGACCTTGTAGCAGCTTATTTATTTATATTATTATGTGCATTTTATTTTAGATTATTGTGCTATCTCTGTGGTCGTTGCAACTTCTCTTGTACCCCCACACCACTCCTTTCTACCCTTCCGAGTCTTCGGGCTCGTGGGTTGGCGGACCGAGATTCGAGACGCGCCGGTTCCTTTCCGGTACTCGGATCCTCGGGTCGTCACACCATCACCCCCAAAAAGGGACACCCCTCCCAAAACCCATCAACCCAAACCCCTTCAACCCACCCATCTTCCTCTCTCTACCCCAATCCAACCCCCACCGAAGCCTCCACTACTACCATTACCTATCCTAACCCAAGTTTCCCACTACCTACCACCCCGGATACACCATGCCCCAATCATCACCACACCCTCAAAAGTCCCTCTCACCTCCTTGGAAGATGAACCCATACCCCACCCCATAGTGGTGAACACACCAAACCCACTCCCCACCTTGGAGGAAACCCAAGTCCAAATTGAAGTAGAAATAACACACGAGGGTCTTCACCTTACATCACCATCTCTAGTTGGAGTCAATCTCATCTTAGGGGAACCCCTTGTTAGTTGGCTAAAGAAGAGCCCAATAAGAGAGATCACGGCCCACGATTTCCCACCCATGAAGGAAAACCATCCCATAGTGCCCATCTCCTCTTATCACACCACAATCCAAGCATCTTATCAAGTAGGTGTTAGTGTTGGTGTGCTACAGGTCAATTTCGGGTCGGGTAGGGCCAATAGTTGTACGATCTTGTTCATTATTAATAAAGTGGTGTTTGAGCGTAAATATGCGATTGTATTACTTTACGTTGTCCCTAGGATATGTGGTTGTAAAGTCAGCTCGAGATAGGATCTCGAACATGAGATTGACTTTACATGTACACATACCTTAAACTGTTCCTGGTTGGAGGGTAATCACTCGGGGACTTTGATTACCTATTAAACCAGTACACATGATGCGTCAGTGACCAGTCTCATGGTCATTGGTGCGGGGCACCAACACATATGTGTAGGTGTATGTCCTTGGAGGATGTACACTGAACTGATCCGCTATTGGATCTTCAGATGGTTGATTATACCTAATGTCAACTGAAGATCCAACGGTCACAATAGCATCGTTGGTCCTTTGACCTGAGACATTGATCGGATCTTACACGAGGACTGGAATGGTTTAATTACTTAGCTAAGTGACTTTAACCATAAGTCATGAGTTGCCGAGTCATTAACCACTCCAGGATACGTGTGAAGATCATCAATGGTCAAGAGGGGATCGCTCACTGTCGGGTATATATCAGACAGTTAATGGGTCATGACATTGACGCTCCGTTAAATCTCTGGCCAGGGTCGTGTGAGTTCGTTTAGAACGGACGTCATACACTTTAAGGAGGTCATAGTCAAATGGCACGATCATGGGGTTTGACAGATACCGTACCCTCGATCGTACCAGACTCATAGAAGGAGCGAGGGATTATATCGATGCGGTAACTGTGGACTTACAGGTACCAGACAGGCTAGTTTAAACCCGGCGTCCTCTAGGATCACGCGGATTTGCTTGACCCAACGTGATTGTAGGTTCGGAATGAATTAAACCATTATTCGGCTCTTGTAGAAGCGAATAATACGTTTAATTTACTTCTAATTAGGAATTAGAAGTTAATGGACCTTAAACTAGAGTGACTATGGACCTAGAGGATCACACACATTAGATTCTTGGGTGACGGTTTATTATTATACAATTGTATGTATTAATTCTATTTAATTCCTTTTAGAAAGGAGTGTAAATGGAGCTTAATACATATGTATAATATGAGATAGGACATATATACAGTTTCGGTCTTTTGGAGCCCTTTTCTAATAAGCCTAAACTCTATATATGTGGCACCTACGTGAGTTCATTCGAACTCTTAGCTTCTTCCTTTCCTTCCCTTAAGCTAACCAAGCATTAAGCTTAAGGGAGAGGTTAAGCCTCCCCCTTTCTCCTCCTTGCTCTCTCTCTCTCCAGAAGGTGTTAGAGCCGGGGAAAGTTGTGCCGGGGAGGTACCGTCGCTGCGCAAGGGTCCGTGTGGATCTGCTCTGGAGGCCGTACAGCTGTGCGGCTCGGTTTCTCAGCATCGGGCTTAGCGGACAGCGTCGTTTCGCACAAGGTGAAACACGCAACCCGTAATTAGGGTTTTAGAAACATCGATTAGGGCACAGATTAAGCTTTCCATAACACCGGAATCGGGCAAATTAAATTTTTGTTATCCGCTGCGTCGCCCGTAGGTGATGTGTGAAACCTTACAGTGGTATTAGAGCCAGATTCGCACTCTGGTCGGTGTTTTTAGCGCCGTTTAGAACTATGCATTAGGGGCAATCTAAATCTTCTATTATTATTTAAAGACAGGAGTGCTGGGCATTTCTGTTCTTCCTAGATGCTTGGGCATAAGGACAGCAAATTTTTTTTGTAAAAATATATATATATATTATCGTCGCTGGGCGCACTGCGCCGCTCGGCGTAGTGCGCCGGCGGGCGCAGCGCGCCGCCGGGGGCACCTGCGTGGGCGGGCACCGCGTGGTGGGCGCCGCCTGGCAGGTGCCGCCCACGCGGGACGCCCGCAGCGGGGAGTCAACTCCCGCGCGCGCGGGCGCAGCCCACGCGCGCGGGGTTGACTCGCCAATTTTTTTTAATTTAAAAAAAATTGCTTTTTAATTTTTTAATTTATAAGTGCTAACATAATTATATATATATATAGGATATATATATAGAAATACACTGTAAATTAAATCGGATTTTATTTCATAAGTTAAATAGTATTATCTCAATGGTAAATGTCAAATGTTATTTTTTATTTAACCGTATTGAATTTACCGAGGTGAGATAATTATTATTTACCTTGAGATAAAATAGTAATAATTGAAGTTACTTTAGTAAAATTTAAGTTTTTGAATTTTTAATTATTAGATAATTAAAAAATTCAAATTTTAAATTTTATTGAAGATAAATGTGAAAAATTCTATTATTTGAATTTTAATTATTAGATAATTGTTAAATTCAAATTTTGAATTTTAGAAAATTACTAATTGAGGATAATTACATTATTTTAAATTTATTTTTAAACAAAAATTATTGGATAATTAGTTTGAATTTAAATTTAAATTATTGGCATGTTTAAATTTTGAATTTAAATTTGATTATTGGATAATTAAATTTAAATTTAAATTTAATTAATTATCTCAATTAGATGCCCCTGTAGAAAATGATGGTTCTTTACGTGCTTTACTTTATTTACCTTGCATTGGCCTGCTTGTATGTTTAATTTTAGATAATCATACTTTGATTTTTAAAATTAAACAAAGCTAGCCTATTTTTGTTTGCACATCCCATTTTTAAATTCAAAAGTAAGGATTATTTTCAGAAAATAACCCTTGATTGATTTTATTTGAATGGGTTGGCAAGTGATCATGGACTTGGATTAATGTAATTAATTGGGGTCTGCGAACCTCCTTTCTCTCTCTGTTAATATTCCAATGTACTTCTATCTTCCTCCGTTGTTGTACTCGCCCTAAGGGCTGCTGGAATTTGAGTCACATGTAATTTATTTTTTCCGGCCTGCGTGCCGTGTAAAAGTTATAATTAATGCGGCGTCGGAGATTGAAAGCGCGGAGCACACCCGACGAGGACGATCCAGCTGCTTCGGAAGCGGGCCGGATGTCTTAGTTACATTAGGGTTAAAGTCCATGATCACTTGCGTTTATTTTTGCATTGGATGCATTTATTTTGTGCAAACTACTAGGTACGGTAAATATATTGGATATATTTATATTACCACCTAGGGTGAGATCAAGATAAAATTAAATTCCCTCGCGCTTAAATTTTAGATCTGGTAAGCGTGGCTCTAGGAGTCATCGTGGCCCTCCATCATTATGGAGTGAATGAACGTCTTCATTTCATGGATTTGTTGTGCTTTCCACAAGGTCCATGAGTTTGGGGGCGGGATTAAACTCCAAGGCTCGGCCTCAATGGGGTGAGGAATTGAACTTGGCTTTGTTGTGCTTTCCACAAGGGTCGGGTCATGAACTCATTGCTATGTAGTAATGATGGTTAGATCTAACCAAGAATATCCTTTGTTGTGCTTTCCACAAGGGGATGATTTCTCAGGGGCCGAATATCGGATATTGCATTAGATGCAAGTGCTTGTTGACTGCCCTTGAGATGATGTATGACTTGTTGTGCTTTCCACAAGGTCGTACATCAGTCTCGTTGGGATTCCGACCCACTAGGTTGATCTCGTTGATCTCCCGTTCTATATACTGAGGGTAATATAGTTCGATCGAAAAATAGTGGACTAACTAAGATAGAAAACCACATCTAAGTTAGAATTTGAACACATGCTAAGTTGTCTTTTATTTCTTATCCAGATTGCAATGTCGTCGTCCAACCCTCTCCGCGGCATCTTGGATGCAAATAGATTAACTGGACCGAACTACTCGGATTGGCTGCGTAATCTACGCATAGCCCTTACCGCCGAAAAGATTACGTACGTGTTGGACACGGTTCACTCTGAGCCAGCTCCTGATGCCGACGAGGGCGAGTTACTGGCTTATGCCAAGTGGTCTGAGGACTCATCCCTTGCCCAATGTTACATGTTGGCCTCTATGGCTTCCGAGCTACAGAGGCAATTTGAAAAGACTGGTTGTAGAAGTATACTTCTCAATCTACGCCAGCTCTTCGGGGAGCAGGGTAGGATTGAGAGGTATGACATCTCAAAAAGGCTTTTCAGGACACGGATGTCTGAGGGTTCATCAGTGCAGGCCCATGTACTGAAAATGATGGAGTGGATTGAAAGACTCAATGCATTGGGGTTCAAGTTGGATCTTGAACTATGCATTGATCTTATACTCCAGTCATTGCCCGATTCCTTTTCTTCCTTCATCATGAACTTTAACATGAACAGGATTGAAGCAACTCTCCCAGAGCTGCTCAATATGTTAAAGAGTGCTGAAGGAACCATGCAGAAAGATAAACCATCTTCGTCTGTAATGGTTATTGGCCGGGCCAACAAGAAAAGGAAGGCCTCTCAAATATCCACCACGAGTAACAAAGGGAAGGGAAAGAAAAAGGCCACGGGTAAGCAACTCGCCAAAGTTGACAAAGGGAAGGGCAAGAAGAATGAAAAGGAAGATAAATGTTTTCGATGCGGGAAACTGGGCATTGGAAAAGGAATTGCAAGGTAATTCTAAATGAAGGTATTTTTGTCATAGACCTTAATTTGTCATATATGGAATCCACATCATGGGTATTGGATACTGGATGTGCATCTCATATCTGCAATTCTGTGCAGGTGCTGGCAAATAGAAGGCGATTGGGCAAAAAGGAGATTGAACTGAGGATGGGCAATGGAGCTTTAGTTGCTGCCAAAGCTGTCGGGACTGCACGCCTCAGTTTACCTTCAGGAGTCATTCTGGAGCTGAATGGCTGTTATTATGTTCCTAATATTATTAAGAACATTATTTCAATCTCTGGCTTGTATAACATTGGATACACATTGGCTTTTAATAGCACTGGGTGCTCTATAATGAATAATGGTTTGATTATAGCCAATGGTTCATTAGTCAATGGTCTTTATGTATTAGATACACGTTCTAATGTTATGCAAATTTCCAATGCTGATGAAGTGAATTCTGCATATCTATGGCATTGCAGACTTGGTCATGTAGGTGAGAAAAGAGTATCTCACTTACACTCAAATGGGTATTTGAATTCGTTCGAATATAAGCCATTTGATACCTGTGAGTCGTGTCTCATGGGAAAATGACCAAGGCTCCCTTTGGTGGACATGGTGAGAGGGCTGTTGACCTTCTCGAGCTAATACACTCGGATGTGTGTGGACCCATGTCCATAGAAGCAAAAGGAGGTTATCTCTATTTCATTTCTTTTATTGATGACTTCTCTAGATATGGCTATGTGTATTTAATGAGACATAAGTCACAAGCCTTTGAGAAGTTTAAGGAATACAAGAATGAAGTAGAGAAACAGACTGGCAAAAGTATTAAGGCTCTTCGATCGGATCGAGGAGGTGAATACTTAAGCCATGAATTCACTTCTTATCTTAAAGACCATGGACTAGTTTCTCAGTGGACACCACCGTATACACCACAGCATAATGGTGTATCCGAGAGGAGAAACAGGACCTTGTTAGACATGGTCCGATCCATGATGTCTATGTCAGGACTACACTTGTCTCTCTGGGGCTATGCGTTAGAGACTGCGGCTTATTTATTGAATAGGATATCAAGTAAATCAGTTCCTTCTATTCCATGTGAGATATGGAAGGGCAGGAAACCAAATTTTAATCACATTAGAATTTGGGGGTGTCCTGCTCATGTAAAGAAGAACGAGAGTGATAAGCTTGAGTCAAGAACCGATAAGTGTAGGTTTGTGGGATATCCAAAGGAGACGTTTGGATATTATTTCTATCACCCTTCTGAGCAAAGGGTCTTAGTGGCCAAGAGAGCTGTATTTCTGGAAAGAGAATATCTACTCCAGAAAAACAGTGGGAGCCAGATAGAACTGGACGAGGTCCAAGAACCACAACCCATAGACACAAACTCATTAGATGAGACTGTATCGGTTGATCCTATTCAATGTGAAACACTGACACTACGGAGATCTGGTAGACTACCGAGAGAACCTGAGAGATATGTTGGACATGTCTCAGAGGGGTCCTCTAAGGTATGTATCGATGAGGATGATGATCCTCAGTCGTACCAGGAGGCGATCCGTAGTGTAGACTCCGAGAAATGGCAAGAGGCAATGGATTCAGAGATCCAGTCCATGTACACCAATAAAGTTTGGAACTTAGTTGATGTACCCGAAGGGAAGGTCCCTATCGGCTGCAAATGGATTTTCAAAAGAAAAATCGGTGCAGATGGACAGATTGACACATACAAGGCTAGACTAGTGGCGAAAGGATATCGTCAAAGGCAAGGCATTGACTATGACGAGACATTTTCGCCGGTAGCCATGGTTAAGTCAATCAGAATCCTCCTTGCCATTGCTGCATACCTGGATTATGAAATCTGGCAAATGGATGTGAAGACAGCTTTTCTTAATGGAAATCTGTCAGAAGAGGTGTACATGGTACAGCCTGAAGGATTCACCTCCAAGCTACATCCTAATAAGGTATGCAAACTTCAAAGGTCCATTTATGGATTAAAGCAGGTATCTAGAAGCTGGAACTTAAGATTTGACGAGGCTGTCAAATCTTTCAACTTCATTCGGAATGAAGATGAACCCTGCGTTTACAAGAAGGTCAGTGGGAGCTCAGTGACCTTCTTGGTCCTTTATGTTGATGACATCTTACTCATTGGGAATGATGTAGGGATGTTGACAACAACTAAGTCTTGGTTGTCCAAGACTTTCTCCATGAAGGATTTGGGAGAAGCATCCTATGTGTTGGGCATAAGGATCTATCGAGATAGATCTAAAAAGATTCTAGGATTATCCCAATCCATGTACATAGATACCATCCTCAAAAGGTTTAGGATGGAAAATTCCAAGAGAGGTCTCATTCCCATGAGACATGGAATTTGCCTATCCAAGGGGATGAGTCCTAAAATTTCTGAGGAGGTGGCACACATGAATAAGGTACCCTATGCTTCGGTAATAGGGTCAATCATGTATGCAATGCTATGTACACGGCCTGATGTTGCCAATGCTTTAAGCATTGTCAGTAGATATCAGGTAAATCCAGGCGAAGAGCACTGGAAGGCAGTAAAGGGCATCCTTAAGTACCTGCGATGGGTTAAGGATCTTTTTCTGCTTTATGGAGGAGAGGACCTATAGCTTAGAGCTTACACAGATTCTAGTATCCAGTCAGATCCAGATAACTGTAAATCCATGTCTGAATTTGTATTCATGTTGAATGGAGGGGCAGTCAGTTGGAGAAGCCGTATAGATGAAGAAATTCATCTTGGAACTTGGCGTAGTTCCCGAGATACCAGCTCCCATCCCATTATTTTATGATAATAATGGGGCCATCACCCAGGCGAAGGAACCGAGATCTCACCAAAGGTCAAAGCATATTCTCAGGCGCTTTCACCTTATTCGGGAGATTGTTGATCGTGGAGATGTGATGGTAGAGCGTGTACCGTCAGAAGATAACATAGCAGATCCACTGACTAAGCCTTTGACACAGACAGTATTTGAGCGTCATCGGGATGAGATGGGCCTCAAAGTTGTGGGCAATTGGCTGTAGTTCAAGTGGGAGATTGTTAGTGTTGGTGTGCTACAGGTCAATTTCGGGTCGGGTAGGCCCAATAGTTGTACGATCTTGTTCATTATTAATAAAGTGGTGTTTGAGCGTAAATATGCGATTGTATTACTTTATGTTGTCCCTAGGATATGTGGTTGTAAAGTCAGCTCGAGATAGGATCTCGAACATGAGATTGACTTTACATGTACACATACCTTAAACTGTTCCTGGTTGGAGGGTAATCACTCGGGGACTTTGATTACCTATTAAACCAGTACACATGATGTGTCAGTGACCAGTCTCATGGTCATTGGTGCGGGACACCAACACATATGTGTAGGTGTATGTCCTTGGAGGATGTACACTGAACTGATCCGCTATTGGATCTTCAGATGGTTGATTATACCTAATGTCAACTGAAGATCCAACGGTCACAGTAGCATCGTTGGTCCTTTGACCTGAGACATTGATCGGATCTTACACGAGGACTGGAATGGTTTAATTACTTAGCTAAGTGACTTTAACCATAAGTCATGAGTTGCCGAGTCATTAACCACTCCAGGATACGTGTGAAGATCATCAATGGTCAAGAGGGGATCGCTCACTGTCGGGTATATATCAGACAGTTAATGGGTCATGACATTGACGCTCCGTTAAATCCCTGGCCAGGGTCGTGTGAGTTCGTTTAGAACGGACGTCATACACTTTAAGGAGGTCATAGTCAAATGGCACGATCATGGGGTTTGACAGATACCGTACCCTCGATCGTACCAGACTCATAGAAGGAGCGAGGGATTATATCGATGCGGTAACTGTGGACTTACAGGTACCAGACAGGCTGGTTTAAACCCGGCGTCCTCTAGGATCACGCGGATTTACTTGACCCAACGTGATTGTAGGTTCGGAATGAATTAAACCATTATTCGGCTCTTGTAGAAGCGAATAATACGTTTAATTTACTTCTAATTAGGAATTAGAAGTTAATGGGCCTTAAACTAGAGTGACTATGGGCCTAGAGGATCACACACATTGGATTCTTGGGTGACGGTTTATTATTATACAATTGTATGTATTAATTCTATTTAATTCCTTTTGGAAAGGAGTGTAAATGGAGCTTAATACATATGTATAATATGAGATAGGACATATATACAGTTTCGGTCTTTTGGAGCCCTTTTCTAATAAGCCTAAACTCTATATATATGGCACCTACGTGAGTTCATTCGAACTCTTAGCTTCTTCCTTTCCTTCCCTTAAGCTAACCAAGCATTAAGCTTAAGGGAGAGGTTAAGCCTCCCCCTTTCTCCCCCTTGCTCTCTCTCTCTCTCCAGAAGGTGTTAGAGCCGGGGAAAGTTATGCCGGGGAGGTACCGTCGCTGCGCAAGGGTCCGTGTGGATCTGTTCTAGAGGCCGTACAGATGTGCGGCTCGGTTTCTCTGCATCGGGCTTAGCGGACAGCGTCGTTCCGCGCAAGGTGAAACACGCAACCCGTAATTAGGGTTTTAGAAACACCGATTAGGGCACAGATTAAACTTTCCATAACACCAGAATCGGGCAAATTAAATTTTTGTTATCCGCTGCGTCGTCCGTAGGTGCTGTGTGAAACCTTACAGTAGGGACCTTAGAGGATTTTCTTAGAGGCTTAGCATAGCAAATTGAGTTCACTAGCATGTTAACCCCTATGGTCGAACAAACTAGGAGCCTTGGCCTTCTACACCTATGCATTGGGTCAATCACCTCGGTCTATACCATTGGTTGCTACACTAGCGACTTCCTTTTCCTTCTCCCTATAGTAGAAGAACCCATCTCGATCCACTCCCCTACCATTGAGATCCCAAATACTTTGATCGGCCAACCCACTAGAAACTTTGGCCCAATTACCTTGGAGGAGGATGACTCACAATTTGGGAACCTTGAAGACATAGAGTGCCTCCCTCTAGGAAGACCTTTCCACGACTCCTTTGATCCCTTCCTATGGGAGTCTAGTTCCCCATGTGACCCACTCACCTTATCCACCACCCACCATTCCCTATCCCAACCCACCATGTTAGACCTAATTCACCCCATCCTAGACCCGGGTTACACCTTGGAAACCATGACCTTGGGCCACATACCCCTAGGTAATAAGGTTGTGCCCCACCCCATGATGACCACCTTCTTAGATCCATTCGATCCTTTCCAATGGAAGTTAAAGGGTTGTCCCACACCTCTACACATGAAAGTCACCTTTAGGAAAAACATGCATGTGTCTAGACTTACCACACCACTTGGCATGAACACTATGTTGGGTCCATTCATTCATATCACCCACATGACAAGTGGAAAGCATGAGTGGTCCATATTCGGATGTAATGGGCCACCGTCATTCATCATAAGTCTTAAACATGTTAGGAGCATTCACGGATGTCCAGGTCCCCCGGCACTCATCACACCCACGCATGAAAGGGACACCTATGGATGCCCCGGCCCTCCCTCACTTCACATTGGTCATACACATATCAAAGGCATCTACGGATATCCGGGTCCCCCGACATTTATCACCACTTTGCATGATAGGGCCACCTACGGGTGCCCCGGCCCACCTAGGTTGACCGAAGTCTACACTGCGTCATTACATGATAGGTCTACTTTTGGTTGCCCCGGTCCCCCTTTGCATACCACACACTTCCCACCCACACCGCACCGTAGCTCAAGACATACTCATTCAAGCAAGCATCAAGCAATGGGCGGTGAGGATCATAATGAGCGGGCAAAAACTCACGAGTGGCACATTGAATTCCAAGAAGGCAACCTCATGATGGTGGCTTTGGAATGGCTCTACCTTAGGGCCACCTCCAAATCGAGGGCACGAGGACTTGGACCTTCTATGTTCCAAGTGGCTTTGGCAACCTGGCTTACGGGTTGGATTTACTCATGGGATTTTGGGATATACCTCACTTTTCACGTAACGGATCTAGCACCCTCTAAGGGCACCGCGGTAGATCCTAGTGAGCACCTTGAGCCTACCCCCATCTTTTTGAGCGACACCCTCGGAGAGCTTCTACATAACAGCTTAAGAGTCCGACGTGCGCACACGGAGGCAATCCTGGGCAAGCAAGGTACTATCATCGGCAAGAGGGTGTGTCCAAGTCACCTTGAGAAGTTGAAGCGCTGTCCCCTGGTTGCGAACGTGAGGTTGAGTTTGGAGGTTGTAGCTTGCCCGGAGTTGCGTTGGAGGACCTCTTCCCCGACGGACTCATACTCGACGGAGTCGAGTTCTTCGTACCCAGGGGGTATGATGGGGGCATCTCTCGCCCTTCATATTTTTTACACCTTCGATTGCTTGCTAGCATAGCTCCATTGTGTCCGTCATATTTCTCTAAGTCGAGTCATGTAATTTTCATATTTTCTTTGAGTCATAATCATGTAATTTTCCTTTTATTTGAATCTCGTACCTTGGTTAATGAGTCATTTCCCTAAGTTTGAGTCTCATTAGGCTAATGAGTTTGCTATTGGGCCTATTTCTTTGGGCTAGGCCCATGGGCGCCCCCCTTCCTTCGGTTATTTGTTAGTGTGTTAAATGTCAGGGTCTTTTGTGAAAATGTGGGTTGCCTATATATAGGACCCCATTTCCGCCATTTGTAATCAATCAATGAATCAATCAATGAAAAAATTGTCATTTGAGAGTTCAAAGACTTAATTTAGTGGAGTGAATCCAATTGGGTGAGAAGCCCCTATCCCCCCTCTCTCTCTACCTCTCTCTCTCCCTCTAATAAGTCATTTTCACTCTCCTCCACTTTCTCTCTCTAAAACATGCGCCCCTTTCTCTCTCCTCCCCTCCCAACCACCTTTCTCTCTCTTCCCCCCCTCCAATAACTCATCCCCAACTCCCCACCAACCCACCTTAACTCCACCCCATCCCCAAGGGAGATTCCACCACTCCCCACTCCACCCTCCAACCACCAACCACACACTCCCCTTCCCCAAGCACCCTCTCATCTCCCAAGGGAGAATTCCCACTCCCCAAGCCCCTTTTTACCTTCCCCACACACGTCTTCCCATCCCCCAAGACCAAAATTTAATTCCACCCTTAAACCCATTTTCAAATACCCTTTCCCTCTCACCCACCTTCCCAAATTCGTAGCTCCTCTTCCCACCACCTATTAGACCCCCTTCCAGACCTCATTCTTCCCTTCCCCCACCTTGGAACACCCCCTCCTAGACCCCCTCACAGCCCTGGCTTTCCCCACACTCATCCACCCCCATTTCCCCTCCCATATACCCCATTCCCCCCGTCATCTTCAACCTATAGCTCTCAACTAAAGATCTGCAGAAGAGTAGCATCTTGCAGAGGTAACCACGTCTTCCTCCGGACGAGTTTAAAGACCCAAGAGCTATCCACAGAAGCGTCTTCCTGTCTTCTTCGCAACGGCGGTGGTCTCATCCCCATCCGAGGTCCGTGTCGCCCGGGAGGTCCGTTCTCCCACAGCTGTGCAGAGCTGCCCCTACAGAGTACCTGATCCGGAGTATAAGCTTCACCACGACCAACCTCAGAAGAATCATGCCAAGAGTTCTCCTGCAAAGTTCTTCCACGTCCTGTCTACTTTCAGAATAAAGAAGCGGAACTCCGATCGGGGTTCGTGTTCAAGAGTTACCAATTTTCTTCCCTGGGTACATAGTTCTGCTTCCCCACAGTCTGCACCAACCTATCACCACTTTTCAGAGTCCACTGGTCTTCTCCGGCATTGTTTGGCTTCCCTGCCAGTTCTGATGCGAAGAGGGCTTGTCCACGGTTCCAACGGATTCAACGGCACTTGATTCTGAGTTCGGGAGCGGTCGGGGCATCCTCTTCTTCCTTCTGTTGAAAACCTGAGGCTGTCAGTCCGAGAAGCTGCCACCCTGTTTGAGCCTCTGCCCGGACCAGCCTCGGCACCAGAAGAAATTAAAAAAATTCTGAGGCATTCCCGTTCCAGATACGAAGAGTTTCCCACTGGTCCCGTCATCAGCAAAATTCTAGATCAAGATCTACATCCTCAACTCTGGCTGTCTATCCCCTATCGCAGAGAGCGGGCAGATTCGGCATCGGCTTCTTCTCTTGTGTTTTCATCACTTTCTTCCCTCCCCGCTTGACCGGCTGAAGGCCCCTCCCTATGTGGAGATAGTAATTAGATGTATTCTTTGGTTTCCCTTCCTCAAGATCCCCCCTTGCATGGGGTGTAGTGCATGTCATTTAAAATTTCAGGTCGAAGCTTCTCCGGCGCGGCGTGCGGGTAAGCCCATGCTTCCTCGCTCGCCCTCGTCTCCGGTCGAGATCGGTGTCTTCACACCGATCAGGTGAGCCACCGCACACTCCTCTTTGCTTAAATTCCTTTACTTAATTAGTATCGCATCTTAGTGCCGTCGGTGGTAAGTGGAGCGCCCGAACCCGAATTTGCTTATGATTGAGTGACTAACGCGGGTGAGTTGCGAGAGAGCCATTAACACCCACGGCCTCGGTGTGCTGGCCGCCTATGAGAGTGGACATCCTAGGACCCTTGAGAGGTCCAATCCAAAGCTAGCCAACCCACGGAGCAGCAAGGGCCCGTCCCGGACCCTCACCACTATCACCGGTTTGCCTACGGGCACAAGAGTGCGCTTAGCGGGTGAGTCCGCCCGAGTAAAGTCACCGGTTCGTGCGTTGGTTGCTTGCTAGGTCCAATGGTCATTTGATCATGTGATTATCACCCCAAGGTGGTGTCACATCATGTTTAACTTTGAAGTCTGTACATTGGAAGTGTTACTTACGTTTCCCTTCAAGTCTATACATCGGTAGTTTTACCGTCGTTTCCCTTGAAGTCTATACACTGATTGCTTTACCGTCGTTTCTCTTGGAAGTCTATACATTAATGTATAATTAATTGGCACAAAAGGTAAATGGTGGATGCTACGATTTGAACCCTGGTCATTGGGTTGAAAGGTAAGTTACTTAACCAACTACACTAGGAAGCCACTTGTTAAGTGAATACTCTTTACATATGATAACTACGTGTTCCAACTTCTTACTTAATCTAGAGTTTATCTAATATATTTTTTTTGGGAAATATTATTAATATATATATATATATATATATATATATATATATATATATATTTATACGGGATGCTACACCCTCCCCCACTTAAAAGAATTTGGTCCCCAAATTCAATTACATTATACGGAGACAAGGAGGGTGAGAATTACTTACGGACTAGAATAATTCCGGAAATCTCCTTCTCATAGACTCCTCGGTTTCCCATATTTTTGGGAAATATTATTAATATATATATATATATATATATATATATATATATATATATATATATTATACGGGATGCTACATGTTGAGACTCAGACCTACATATAAGGTTTTACAAAATGGCTAAAGTGCAACTTGAGTTCACCCTCAATATTTCCACCGGCCAGGTAAGGGGTGGGGTAGTGGGAGGCTCCCCCTACTTTCGTAGGGACCTAATTACAAACCACTAGCCCGCTTAAGGCGTTTACCGTCCGACCGTCTTGCCTTAGGCACCGATTTTCACAAGAGGGTAAACCCAAATAACACAAGAACCACAGTGTGAACCTAGGACCAACATCTATTGAATTTTATTTAGGGTCTAGGTGATGCAAAGATGAAGGAAATTATGGTTTGTGGGCTAAGGAAGGATGATGAAATCTCCACCTTATCTTGCTTATGGGTGTTGGCCTTAGAATATTTTAGAATGATATGCAACAAATCAAGTTCAAACAAGGGGTTCTATGCAAGTATGCATGAGCATGTAATTAAGAAAAAGATTAGAAAAGAACTCACCTTGCCCCTCGCAATCTCCAAAATGTAATGACCAAAGTTAAACAACAAGGAAAAAAACTTCTATCCTAAATGATGCATGACTTAGAGCATGAAAGTGTGATTTCTACTCTTGGAATGAGGATTTTTTTATTGGGTTCAAGTGAAGAGTTTTTTTTTTAATTATTTTATGAACCTATCTAACCACAATATGCAAGAATCATTAAGAAAATGACACAAAATGAGAGCAATAGGTTTGAAAACTTACTTGATACGCAATCCCTCGTTCTCTTTTTTTTTTTGAAATGAATGACAAACTCAAAAGATGAAAGAAAGAAATGCAAACTTACCTATAATTTTTCTGGGTTTTATTTTTAACCTGTAAAAAAAAGAAAAGAGAGCTTTATTATTACACTATATACACAAGGAAAATAAAGTTCTTAAATCAAAAATCATCATTCTTCCCCGACAACGGCGTCAAAAATTGATAACGCGAAAGTTCGTCGTTTAAAACACGCGTATAACAATCTTAAAATCGAACTCGCACAAAATGATCAAAAGAGAACGTAGTACTATGGCAAGCACGGGTCGAATCCACAGGGAAGAAGAGATTTTTAGAGTTAAAAACCTTATAGTCCTTTGAAAAATACTTGTGATTTGGATTTGCTTAAAGAAAATAGTGAAATGATGAACAAACCAAACACTTAATTGAACACACCATGACTATGCGCTTATGCTATAGAAAATAATTGCATGAAGTGGAAAGAAGATATAGAAGAAAGAGATAGAGAGGGAAGAAGAGCAAGAACTAGATCAAGAGAACAACTCCTTTCATTAACTTAAAAGAAAGAGTACATGAAATGTGAAACAAGTTTATACTAATGACACAATGAGATTACAATGAAGTGAAATATCACAAAAGCAATAACACAAGAAAAGCCTGGAGTTTGGAGTTTGAAGATGGTAGCAGCAATGGTGATGATAACGTCATCCTCTCTTGGCCTTGGATCACGAACAACCTTGTGGAAGATATCGTCTACGCCGGGAGGAA
The DNA here is from genome assembly GCA_022559845.1 of Amorphophallus konjac. Taxonomy (NCBI): domain Eukaryota; kingdom Viridiplantae; phylum Streptophyta; class Magnoliopsida; order Alismatales; family Araceae; genus Amorphophallus; species Amorphophallus konjac. Next base: position 524,785,523 of record CM040121.1, on the reverse strand, counting down.
GTCGCCTTCGTCGTTGAAGCAGTCTTTGAAAGGTGAATAACTTTGAACCTAAGAGGAATTATGGGATGCCCAAGAAGAAGAAGTTTAAGAGGGGGAAGATAGGAAAACCTTTAATGAATAACTCAGAGAGAAAAGAAGAGAAGAAGGGCTTCAAAATGGAGACATAACCGAAGCTAGCACCTCAGATGAACAGTAAAAACACAGGATAGCACCTTGAAAAAGAAATTATAACTTAAAAATAGTAGAGAATTAAAAGATGGTGTAGAAGAAGACGTTGTAGAACATTTAAAAACAAAGGACTTTCATGAAGACAGTAAGAGGAGAAAATGATGAGAAGGGGGAGAAATATGGGAAAGAACAGAGAGAAATATGGGTTTGCAGATGAACATGACAACACAGTGAAAAATACGAAATAGATTAAAAACTAGAAGGAACTAGAAGATGCTTTAGAAGAAGAAGTTGTAGAGAACGTAAAAACAAAGAACTTTGATGAAGAGGGCATGAGCTGAAAATGAACTTACAAGGGTGAACTCGGAGGCCTAAGGTTGGGAGAGAAATTGCCAAAAGAAGAACCCCCTTCTCCTTCTTGTCATGGGCTATTTATAGGAAAAGTTGGGTAGATGGAGGGTGGAGATTGTATCAAAGGAGATGGATGGATGGGATTTAAGTAGAATATGATGCATGTGGAAGAGAAAAAGTAGGTGAGTACACCCTCCTTGGGCTTTGGACAACTCCCTTCCCAAGACTCATCATTCCTCTCATTTATTTCAAACTTTGAATTCAATTCTCCCTCCAATCGAAATATGTGTTTCTTTTACTCAATTTCAAACTTTTAGAATTTCTTTTCCCTCCAATCAAAATATGTACTATTGACTTGGTCAACATGGTGGTGACAGTTTTGCCCCCGGCTTCTTTTGTAATTACCTTCGGTGTCCTACACACACATAATTACACTTTAGTACATAAAAATTACCACAATGTGCACATAAATCTTTAATGCTCATGATTATGCAATGAAGAATTAATGCTCATGGCCCTCAACTTTAATTTATTATTAAATAAGATAATCAAATTAATCAATTTACGTGAAAGCTCCAATTTAAATGCGGAGTTGATGTTAACTATGAAATATGCATAATTGCCTAATTATATGCACATAAAATGGTGTATATGCAATGAATTGTCATAAGAAATGGACACTTATCAGGAAGTCTCATCTATCAGGTGTGAAGTTCATCGTTGCCGCCGCCGCCGCCATCGAGCCGCCGTTGCACCACCACCACCTCCGTCGGTATTCTGTCCATCGGGTGACAGTAGGTCCTTCCACGAATTTCTGCTCCCAGCCACGGACTCTTCTTAAGCTCAACCTTTCAGGGTGAGTTCCAGATGTTCCCTCCACATCCCATAAAAATTGGTTGGGCTTCCAACTTCCAATTTCCATTTTTTCATTTTTGTCCATCTTTTTCTTCCAGATCTGCCTGTTTTCAGTCTAGATCCACAGCCACCCTGAGTTTCCCATCTCCGGACCTCCTCTTGATTTTTTCTGGAACCCCCAAATTTACTGAAGGTTCTATCCACCACCCCCTCGACCCACGAATTTTCGTGGAATTTCAAAAGGCCTCCACCTATTTTCTAAAAATCATTTTCAGATCCCCTTCAGTTTTGTCTACCTCTGTTCAGATCCGACCATTCACAAGTATAAAATAGTTTTCCCCATCCAAACCTCCACCAAATCGGTCATAAGAATTATTGCCATTTTCCTCTCTCTCTCTTCTACAATTTTTATGAAGAGTCCCAGATCTGAATCTGAGGTCTACCCCGCGGTCAATGGTAGTTCTCAGGAAACTTCACTGCTGCCCTGAGATTTCGGGCCCTGTCCAACAGCAACTTCAAAAATCGACTAAGGTCAGATCCGTGCAGATCCAATTTGTCTCTCTGGCCCTAAATCGAACTACTTCAAAATATCTTTCCAACGATACCTTCTGTGCGTCGATCCGACCTCAAAATTGATCGCAGCAGTCGATCTCGCCGGATCGCGCGCTGCAAAATAGAAGCAACCAGTCCCTGGACAACAACTCCAAAGCTTGGAGACCGGAGCCGATCGGCCTCCGACCGGCGTTCCCGCCCGACTGCCATCCAGGGAGGCGCGCCACCAGGGGTCTCCATCATAGTGGGACCCATCCCATCAGACCCGGAGGACAGAGCGGTCTGTGGGCCCCACGAACTCGTAGATCGCGCCGTCCGGACAGCACTAAACGCGGGTTTCGGCACCGACGGAGCGACATCAAGATGCTGCCCGTCAACCCAATTCGCGTGACTCCCGGGCCCCACATGTGACCTTTTACCTCCCTGCGTGGAGTGGGTCAAATTTTTGTACCACAGTAAAACTTTGTTAACCGGGAGTCCAGTTTTGGCCGGGGTTGTCTTCCCCACGTTGGGGTGCGTGGAGGTACGATCGTAACTTCTTGGCATTACTTTGCTTAGCTAGTATATGGTCGTATGCCATTGTGAGAGTGTAGGATTCTAACCCGTGAGTCCATGTCACCGCTGTGAGTGAGAGAGTGACCCGTCCCGTGACTCGATCCGAGTACGAAAGTGAGTCGGACTACCCTTAACTCTGTCGGTTCTTCAACCGTTCACGATCTGCGTTTCCCTCGCTTGGGACGACGAGTGAGCTTGCATTTCTGTTAGCGACGTATAGCCCATAGGAGCTCTTAGTGTCGGGCATAGTGTCTCTCATGCTCGTATGTTACTGGTCGTGTATGCATTTAGAGTCCGAGGTCCATATCACTTAGAGTCGGTCCCCGTGTCTGTCCCGCATCAGTTTGGTATCAAAGCGAGTCGAGTCTAGGGTAGTCGTTGCATAGTCTTGCATGGTCTAAGTCGAGTCTAGGATCATCATTATTTTCAAAACAAAAAAAAGTGCTTTAAAATTACATTTCATCCCGATAATTCGGTATATTAAAAGATGATGTCCGAACGTTAGGCTACGCCTATCGGGAAGGCCGCACACTTGCGGGAGTGATCTTCGGATCGATTAACTCCACCACGTGCCGGATATTGATTTAGGTCTAGGTGCATTAGTTAGTGTTTGCATCAGTTTGTGTCTCCTAGTTCGTGTGTCTTTGCATGCCCACCCGTCGAGGCACCCAATACTCGCCACCACCACCTATGGCGGATTCCCGAGCCCGTAGCTCCGATGAGCCCTCAACGACCGAGATGTTCCAACCCCTCATGGATTGTCTCGATACACATATGGATGGCCTTAGTACGCGTCTAGATGGCGTAGGAACGCGTCTACAAGGGAGGATGAAAGCCCTCGAGGATCGGGCCAAAACTTCGGACCAGTCCATCCAGGGTCTTGTTGGTGAGGACACTAGAGCACGAGTACGGCCCGACTCAGCGAGCCGTCGGTACCAGACCCGCAGCACGACTCGGTCGACATCGACATCCTTGTGGCTGGGCGATAGTATGGAGTCCCTACCAGAGTGTTGATACTTTCCTATGTTTATTGTGAGTGTATTAGCATGTATTTGCTTATTGTGAGTGTATTAGTGTGTATTTTGTATTTTAGCTTCTAGTTGGGTCAAGATTGTAATATGGGCCACACTTCATGTAAGGGGTCCAATTTCTAAATTGGGCCTCAAGACCATTAGGAGCCCAAGTCCAAGGTGGGCTTCTAGAAGACTTGGACTGTTAGACTAAGGAGACAAAGGTGGAGGATGCCACATCCTTGTCCCCCATGCTTGTCTCCCACCTACCCTTAACCAATGTTAGTGGATGTCCTTTAGAGTTAATGGATATCCTTTGGTGTTAGTGGATGTCCTTTGGTGTTAGTGGATGTCCTTGGATCTAGATCTAGAGTTTTCATATTTATAGTCTCTTGTTGTATTTTGTGTGGAACTAATGAAAAATTCAAGAGAATTATGCTTGGTGTGCACACCCCCCCTCTCTCTTCTCTTGTTCTTGGTGTTCTTCACCAATTCTTCTTCTAACCCCTCTAGATCTGAGTCTTAGATCTGATATCTCCCCCCAAATCCCTTCTTTTTCTCTTCTACTATCTGCTGGGATCGTCTATCGCCGCCGCCGCCGCCGCCACCGGAGCTCCCAGCAGGCCGCCACAGCCCCTCCTCCTAGCTAGTTTAGTTTGCTTATTTAGTATGCAATCTACTGCCGCTGCATGTGTGTTTTTACTTTCCTAGCTAGTTATATTTTTGTCACCGCTGTGAGTGTGAGAACGAGAACCCGTCCCGTGACTCATTCCGAGCACGAGAGTGAGTTGACTACCCCAGTCTCAAAGCCGATTTCTCAACCGTGCACGATCGTCACGTTTCCCTCGATGGGGCCGACTGTGAGTAGTGCTTCTTGTCTGGGGCTAGTTCGCCTCTTATGGAGCTCATTCGGTGCCGCGTTTTAGTGTGTTGCTGGTCGCGTCGTCTGTCTAGCCGAGTCTCGTAGTCGTCCCGCGTCAAATTGGTATCAGAGCCCAGGTTGAGTCTACGGTAGTCTTGTTTAAAAACACAAAAAAAAAGAGTCATTAAAGTCAAAGGTCCTCAACTTGCATCGGTCCATCCATATAGGTCTAGTGAGTCACCCTTAGTTCTCTTTAGGCCTCACTGCATGCCCACCCGTGGAGGTGCCCAGTACCATCGCCCTGACACTATGGGTGAACACCGAGGTGCCAACCCGGGAGGCCGTTCCCTGGAGGACATGATAGCTCTACTCATGGAGCGCATGGATAGGTCTGAGCAAACTCTTAGGGAGCATACCGAGCGTATGGAGAGTCCATTCAAAGCCATGGAGGACCGCGCCGAGGCTTCTGACCGATCTGTCCAAGGACTGGTTGGAAGGTTAGAGAGTGTGGAGAGAACCCCTCGCCGAGACCTACCCGGCATTCTCCCGGCCCCTCAGGCACATGCCGCCCAACCCATGGCTGCTGCCCAGCCCGCGCCTGCTGCCCAGCTCGCACCACCTCGGGCTGAGGAGCAACGGCAACGTGCCCCCCATTTTGAGGACTACGAGTCCGACAACGATTACGAGGGAAATGGCCGACGCCGACATGGTCACCGACCACATAGGGATGATGAGGACGAACGGATCCTCAAGACCGTCCGTGTGGACCCTCCCACGTTTGATGGGTCCAAGCCTTTGGAACCCAAGATCTATCTTGATTGGGAGGCCAGCATGGACCGGTACTTTGAGTGGTTCGAGATGACGGACCACCAGAGGGTCAGATATGCCAAGATGAAGTTGTTGGGGCAAGCACAGACTTACTGGAGCAATGTAGAGAGCTTGCTCTTTCAGCGTCATGAGCCTCAGATAGGTTCTTGGGATGAGATGAAGGACAAGCTTAGGCGTAAGTACCTTCCTGCCACATACCGTCAGCGACTTATTGATAGGTGGCAGAGTCTCTCCCAAGGGGACCGATCCGTGTCAGACTACATCGCGGAGTTTGACGAGTACTTTTTGCGCTGTGGAGTTACGGAGGAGAGCACCATGCCTGTATCGCACTTCCGTCGTGGTTTGCGGTCCCACTACCAATATGAATTATTTCGCCAAAATGTTACCACCTTGGAAGACGCATACCAGGTTGCTCTAGAGTTGGAGCAGTTCGAGGTGGAGTTTGCTCTCGTCCAGCGCCCGGGGTTCACTTATCAGCGTGGGACCGACCCTCGTACCACGCCTACCTCCTATATCCGGTTTCCGGTGGCCCGCCCCCCGGAACCCCCTCGACAGGACCCCACTGCTCCTAGGCTCCGCACTTTCCCTCCGAGGGACCCTCCCCCTCGCCCGCAGGCACCCATCCCTGCCACTCGGCCTTATCAGCCCGCCGTACCAGCTCGGCCTCTTCTTCCTACACCCCCAGTCCATCGAGAGGACAAGGGTAAGGGGCCAATGATTGGTGGAACATCTCAGGGCAATGGGCCACGAGACCGTTGCTACACTTGTGGTGGAGTTGGCCACTTTGCCAGCAAGTGTCCCACCCGGGGAGCACTTGTTATTGCCGACACACCGGCCCGTGACCCCACGCCTAAGTTGGTGCCAGTCAGTTACGAGCCGGACCAAGAATTGGCCGAGGAATTCTTTGACGAGTTATTGGAGGGCGAGCAGGTTGACGTCCCTGGTACCTCGTATCAGGATGACGTACATTTGGGTGTAGTCAGGTGCATCCTTACCCAGCCTCAGGTGAGCGGCGACTGGCGTCGCACCACCATATTTCACACATTTTGTAGGCTGGAAGGGAAAGCTTGCAAGGTTATTATAGATAGCGGGAGTTGCATCAACGCTATCTCCACAGGCACCGTCAAGCGCCTTGGTTTGACGCCCGTGGATCACCCTGCACCTTACAGAGTTTCTTGGGTGGATTCCAGTTCCATCCCGGTCAGACTGCGGTGTCTGGTGCCGCTGCAGTTCCAGGCATACCATGATGCGATCTGGTGTGATGTACTACCTATGGAGGTGGGTAGTATCATCCTTGGTAGGCCTTGGCTCTTTGACCGAGATGCCACCCTTCATGGCAGGTCGAACACTTGCACCTTCGACCATGATGGCCATAGGATTACCCTCCACCCAGTCCAGCCGAAGGACCCATCTATCCGCGGACCAGCAGGCCCCAGCACTACGACCACTTCTAGTCAGGGGAAGGTCGATCCACCCACTTTGTCCTTGGCACAGACATCCACCTCTTCGACTGCTCCTAGCAGGGTGGACCCTCCACCTAGGAGGTTGATGATGATCAGTCCGAGAGAGATAGAGCAGGAGGTAACCAAGGGTAACCCCATTCTAGCTGTCGTTGTCAGGGGCATAGAGGATGTCGCCCTTAGGTCTGAGGATGAGCATCCCCCAGAGATAGCCGCAATATTACGGGAATTTTCTGATGTCTTCCCCGAAGACCTCCCTGGAGGCCTTCCACCTATGAGGGATATCCAGCATGAGATCGACCTCGTCCCGGGCTCATCTTTGCCCAACCTTCCCCATTATAGGATGAGTCCCACGGACCATGCTGAGCTTCAGCGGCAGGTCGAAGAGTTGATGAGTCGGGGGTCCCTTAGGGACAGCAAGAGTCCCTGCACTGTCCCTGCACTATTGGCCCCGAAGAAGGATGGCACATGGAGGATGTGCATTGATAGCCGTGCAATCAACAAGATCACGGTGAAGTATCGTTTTCCCATTCCCCGGTTGGATGACTTGCTTGATATGATGGCGGGAGCCACTATCTTCTCAAAGATAGACCTTCGTAGTGGCTATCACCAGGTGCGGATTAGGCCTGGAGATGAATGGAAGACGGCATTCAAGACCAAGGATGGTCTTTATGAGTGGTTGGTTATGCCCTTTGGGCTTTCCAACGCCCCTAGCACCTTCATGCGGTTGATGACCCAAGTTTTACGCCCTATGATAGGGGTCTTCTTGGTCGTCTACTTTGATGACATTCTTATCTACAGCCGCACTAGGGAGGACCACTTAGACCATCTTAGGCAGGTCTGTGTCGTGCTAAGGTGAGAGAGTTTATTTGCCAACCGGAAGAAATGTGCTTTCATGTCCGATCAGATCACTTTTCTCGGGTTCATTGTGTCGAGAGATGGAGTCTCCGCTGATCCGGAAAAGATTAGGGCCATCAGGGAGTGGCCCAAGCCCCGCACGCTCCACGATGTCTGGAGTTTCCATGGCTTAGCGACGTTCTACCGTCGCTTCATTCGTGGCTTCAGTTCTATCACTGCCCCGATCACTGATTGCATAAAGAAGGGGACATTCGTATGGACTAAGGCTGCAGCCACGGCCTTTCAGGACATTAAGGAGCGTATGACCCAGGCACCTGTCCTTGTTTTACCTGATTTTTCTAAGGTGTTTGAGGTCACGTGTGATGCTTCTGGTGTGGGTATTGGTGGCATTTTGAGTCACGAGTCCCACCCTATTGCATTCTTTAGCGAGAAGCTTAATGATGCCAAACTGCGATATTCCACATACGACAAAGAATTTTACGCAGTTGTCCAGGCATTGAGGTATTGGAGGCACTATTTGTTGCACCAGGAGTTTGTCCTCTTCTCTGACCATGAGGCGTTACGATTCCTCCATACCCAAAAGAAGCTGAATGCTCGCCATAGTCATTGGGTGGAGTATCTCCAAGAGTACACCTTTGTGCTCAAGCACAAAGCAGGGGCAGAGAACAAGGTCGCCGATGCAGTGAGTCATCGGGTGATGATGTTGACCACCATGAGTGTTGAGGTGGTAGGGCTAGAGAGGCTGAAGGACGCCTATGTTGACTGTCCGGACTTTGGTCCGATCTATGCCGTCCTTCAGGCCGGTCCCTCGCGCGATTATAGCGAGTTTGTACTACAGGAGGGTCACCTATTTCGGGGTGACAAGTTGTGCATCCCACGGACTTCTGTTCGTGACTTTCTTACATGGGAGATGCACGCGGGAGGTCTTGCTGGTCACTTTGGCCGGAACAAGACCATAGAGGCGGTTGAGCACCGATTCTACTGGCCTAGCCTAAAGAGGGATGTTGCTCGTATTGTAGCCCAATGTCGCACTTGTGCTATGGCCAAACAAAGGAAACAAAGTACCGGCCTCTATACTCCCCTTCCCGTCCCAGATAGTCCATGGCAGGACATTAGCATGGGCTTTGTGTTAGGATTACCCCGCACCCTCCGAAAGCATGACTCGATCTTTGTGGTTGTCGACCGATTCTCTAAGATGGAATTATTCATCCCATGCTCCAAAACCTCGGATGCCTCTAGAGTTGCCCGTCTATTTTTTTCACATTGTGTCTCCAGGTTCGGACTCCCACGCACTATAGTGTCCGATAGGGATGTGCGCTTCACTAGCTATTTCTGGAAGACCCTATGGCACATGATGGGCACCCAATTGAAATTCTCCACTGCATATCACCCCCAGACCGATGGTCAGACTGAGGTTGTCAATAGAGTTTGGGGGATCTTCTTAGGTGTCTTGTCCGAGATCGAGTCAGGGATTGGGATTTGATATTACCCTTGGCTGAGTTCGCCTATAATGATTCAGTCAATAGGTCTACCGGTATGAGCCCCTTCGAGATTGTCACTGGCCGTAGACCTAGGAGACCCATAGACCTAGTCCCATCTCCCATCCAGTCCCGTGTGTCTGAGTCAGCCGAGTCTTTTGCTAGCCATATTAGACAGTTGCATGAGCATATTCGTTGTCACATTGAGTCCAGCAACGCACGATACAAAGAATTGGCTGACGCCCATAGGCACCACCGTGAGTTTCAGGAGGGCGATTCTGTCATGATCAGGGTCAGACCTGAACGGTTTCCCTCAGGAGCCGTGAAGAAGTTGCATGCTCGCGGTGCCGGTCCCTTTCGAGTAGTGAGGCGAGTCGGATCGAATGCATATGTTGTGGACTTGCCAGAGGATTACGGGATCAGCTCGACTTTCAATGTCTCAGATCTCGTCGCTTATAGGGACCCAGCGGTGATACCCAGTGAGCCCTTTGAGCCGTCTCCACCCATTGTGAGTGACACCACCCTAGAGTGTCCACCTCCAGCCTTGTTACCTCAGCAGCGAGAGCAGATAGAATGTATACTAGACGAGCAGATGACGACTACTCGAGGCGGAGTGTACCAGCGCTACTTGGTGCGTTGGAGGGGACGGCCCGCGTCCGATGACACCTGGATCACCCGGGCAGAACTACAGAGGATAGATCCAGATCTGCTGGATCGGTACCAGAGCGACCCGGACCCCTACTCGACGGGGTCGAGCTTCTCCCACCCGGGGAGAATTGGTGAGGACACTAGAGCACGAGTACGGCCCGACTCAGCAAGCCGTCGGTACCGGACCCGCAGCACGACTCGGTCGACATCGACATCCTTGTGGCTGGGCGACAGTATGGAGTCCCTACCAGAGTGTTGATACTTTCCTATGTTTATTGTGAGTGTATTAGCATGTATTTGCTTATTGTGAGTGTATTAGTGTGTATTTTGTATTTTAGCTTCTAGTTGGGTCAAGATTGTAATATGGGCTACACTTCATGTAAGGGGTCCAATTTCTAAATTGGGCCTCAAGACCATTAGGAGCCCAAGTCCAAGGTGGGCTTCTAGAAGACTTGGACTATTAGACTAAGGAGACAAAGGTGGAGGATGCCACATCCTTGTCCCCCATGCTTGTCTCCCACCTACCCTTGACCAATGTTAGTGGATGTCCTTTAGAGTTAGTGGATGTCCTTTGGTGTTAGTGGATGTCCTTGGATCTAGATCTAGAGTTTTCATATTTATAGTCTCTTGTTGTATTTTGTGTGGAACTAATGAAAAATTCAAGAGAATTATGCTTGGTGTGCACACCCCCCTCTCTCTTCTCTTGTTCTTGGTGTTCTTCACCAATTCTTCTTCTAACCCCTCTAGATCTGAGTCTTAGATCTGATATCTCCCCCTAAATCCCTTCTTTTTCTCTTCTACTATCTGCTGGGATCGTCTATCGCCGCCGCCGCCGCCACCGGAGCTACCAGCAGGCCGCCACAGCCCCTCCTCCTAGCTGCTGCCCTGGGCTGCGACCTGCAAACCAGAAGCTTGAAGACGAAGCTAGCTCTCTTGATCCAACCGTTGGATCGAGCTGATTTTTGGAGGGTTTAGTCCGCGGGATAGATGCTGGCATTTGATTTTCCCCACCCATCAAATGGAGTCCAAATCAAGCAAAAGACCATGTACGTTTCCCCTAACCCTCCCCTCTACCCACCATAAAATTCCCAGGTCCTAGATCCGTCGTTTGATCCCCAGTCAAAGCTCAAGAACAGGAGACTTTGCTTCTGTCCCTGAGATCGGTCTGTCCGAACCAGAAAATGAGCGGTTGAACAGTCGTTTTTATTTTTAATCCGACCGTTGGATGGGGTTGATTTTCATATATGTTGAATAGCTCTGAGTCCTCTTTCCATCGGCGCTAACCACACTTCGATCCGATCTCGGATCTGCTCTTGCCGGCCGTTTTCGTGGAGGCGCGCCGGTCTGGCCAGAAAGGGGCTGCGAGATAGCCTTGGGGGACTAATTCCCAATAAATCCCCCGGGCCACCGTCGGCGACCACCGCTCCCGGGGACCGACCCGGGGCACCCCAACAGTGACCCCTCCAGTTGCCACCGCCAGAAGACGCCAGGAAGCCGCTGCCCAGTAGCTGGGCCCACTTGGAGCCTTGTGGGCCCCACGTTGAGCGCCACCGCCGCGCTGTCCGGAAACCCCAAATTGCAGCCCGCCAACCCCTGAAACGGCGCTCCCGGATCGCTGTTGTGGCCTTTTACCTCCCTGCGTGGAGTGGGCCTTAGTCCTTTTACTGCTGTAATTAAGTTAGTTTGTACCGGGAGTGACGGTTCACGGCCGGGACGTCTTCGCCACGCCGTGAGCGTGGAGGTACACTCGCCGCCCAATAGTTTAGTTTGCTTATTTAGTATGCAATCTACTGCCGCTGCATGTGTGTATTTACTTTCCTAGCTAGTTATATTTTTATCACCGCTGTGAGTATGAGAACGAGAACCCGTCCCGTGACTCATTCCGAGCACGAGAGTGAGTTGACTACCCCAGTCTCAAAGCCGGTTTCTCAACCGTGCACGATCGTCACGTTTCCCTCGATGGGGCCGACTGTGAGTAGTGCTTCTTGTTTGGGGCTAGTTCGCCTCTTCTGGAGCTCGTTCGGTGCCGCGTCTTAGTGTGTTGCTGGTCGCGTCGTCTGTCTAGCCGAGTCTCGTAGTCGTCCCGCGTCACTTGTAGGGAGGATTGTCGTCCTCGAGAGGGCCCCAGCGACGGCGCAACCCGCGCCGACCAATGGTCAACAAGAGCCGGCCCAGCAACCTACTGCGTCAAGAGCTCAGGCGGTAGATGTTGGGAGGCAACAGGTGCATGAGGTGGCTGACTATGCATCTGATAATGAGCAAGGGGGATATGGTCGTCGTAACCAACGACGGAATCGTGATGACGATGATTACGACCGCGTTCTTCAGAGCGTGCATGCGGACCCTCCCCTTTTTAGCGGGTCCTTGGATCCGAAGGTCTATTTAGATTGGGAGGCCGGCATGGACCGGTACTTCGAGTGGTTTGAGATGACGGACCACCGGAGAGTTCGATACGCGAAGATGAAGCTGCATGGACAGGCCCAAACTTATTGGAGTAATGTGGAGAGCCTGCTAAATCAGCGACGTCAACCACCGATCGGCACTTGGGATGACATGAAAATGAAATTGAGGGAGAAGTACCTTCCTGCCTCATATCGCCAACGTCTCATAGATAAATGGCAAAGTCTCTCCCCATGTGAACCGATCTGTGACCGAGTACACCGCTGAGTTTGATGAGTATTATTTACGGTGTGGAGTTACGGAAGAGAGCACCATGACCATATCACGCTTTCAAAGAGGTCTGCGGCCAAACTATCAATACGAACTTTTTCACCGCAATGCGACCACTTTGGAACAAGCATATCAGGTTGCTCTCAAATTGGAGCAATTCGAGGTCGAGTTCGAGTCTCCCCATCGGTTGGGCTCCTTTCCCCTTCGTAGTGTCGAGCCTCGTGGCTCTTCTGGCACGTATCCGAGGGCCCCCATGGCCCGACCTCAGGAGCCCACTCATCCCGAGCCTTTCACTCCTATGCCTCGCCCTCCACCGCCAAGGGACCTTCCTCGTCCCCAACATCTTACGGCACCCACAGCCCGTCCACCGGCACCCGCACCTCCTGCCCGTCCTTTGTTGCCTTCACCTCCTATCCGTCGGGAGGATAAGGAGAAAGGACCCATGATTGGGGAGCCTAGTGGATCACAGCATCAGTGTTATCGCTGCAGTGGGTTTGGCCATTTTGCCAACCAGTGTCCCACCCACCAGTCTCTTGTCATTGGGGACACACAGGCCGAGGATACCACCCCTACGGACCTCGACTTAGTCAGCTATGAAGAATATCCGGAGCTAGCTGACGAGTACTATGAGGCCGAAGGTAATGGCCAGGATGCCCAGCATCCGGACGATACCCACTTGGGGGTCGTCAGGTGTATTCTCATCCAGCCACATGCTAGTGATGACTGGCGACGGACCACTATCTTTCATACATTCTGTTGGCTAGGCAAGCAAGTTTGTAAGGTGATTATCGATAGTGGGAGTTGCATCAATGCAATCTCCACGGGCACTGTCTCCAGTCTTGGTCTTACACCCATGGATCATCCTTGCCCCTATCGAGTATTATGGGTGGATTACACCTCCATTCCGATCAGGCTGCGGTGTCTGGTCCCACTACAGTTCCGTGCCTACCGTGACGATATCTGGTGTGATGTCCTCCCCATGGAGGTGGGTAGCATTATTCTTGGTAGGCCGTGGTTATTTGATCGGGATGCCACACTCCATGGCCTGTCGAACGCCTGTACCTTCGACCATACTGGCCAACGGATTACTCTCCCCCCCAATCAGCCCAAAAGCCCATCAGTTAGGGGTCCTACTGGCCCTAGTACTCCGGAGCCTTCCATCCCCGGGCCCAATACCCCATCCCCAGCTCGGGCTATGACCGTTACATCTGGCCCAAGCGAGCCCTCGACTAGGAGATTGATGATGATTAGCTCCCGGGAAAAAGAGCGGGAGGCTAGTAGGGGTTGCCCTGTGTTTGCTATTACGGTCTGAGAGGTGGAGCCGAAGTCTGAGGGTGAACTCCCACCCGATGTCATTCCTGTTCTGCAGGAGTTTGCTGATATTTTTCCCGAGGAGCTTCCCGAGGGACTCCCACCCATGCGGGATATTCAGCATGCTATCGACCTGATTCCGGACTCCTCATTGCCCAATCTACCCCATTATCGCATGAGTCCCACGGAACATGCCGAGCTAAAACGGCAGGTCGATGAGTTGATGCAGAGAGGGTCTGTTCGTTACAGCATGAGTCCGTGTGCTGTTCCAGCATTACTCGCCCCAAAGAAAGATGGCACGTGGAGAATGTACATTGATAGTCGTGCCATCAACAAAATCACTATGAAGTACAGATTCCCTATTCCCCGCCTAGATGATATGCTAGATATGGTGGCCGGTGCCACTATCTTCTCGAAGATCGATCTTAAGAGTGGCTACCACCATGTGAGGATTAGGCCATGTGATGAGTGGAAGACCACATTCAAGACCAAGGATGGTCTATATGAGTGGTTGGTTATGCCCTTTGGGTTGACCAATGCCCCTAGCACCTTCATGCGACTCATGACTCAGGTCCTTCGACCATTCATTGGAGTCTTTGTGGTAGTGTACTTCGATGATATCCTTATCTTTAGTCGCACCACGGGGGACCACTTAGACCACCTTCGGCAGGTCTGTCTACTCTTGAGGCGAGAGTAGTTCTTTGCGAACCCACAGAAGTGTGCCTTCATGACACCTCAGCTTACCTTCTTGGGTTTTATTGTGTCTAGTACTGGGGTCTCTGCCGATCCGGAGAAGGTCCGGGCCATTGTTGAGTGGCCGGAACCCCATACGGCCCATGATGTTCGCAGCTTCCATGGCCTTGCGACGTTCTATCATCGTTTCATCTGCGGATTTAGCTCCGTCACCGCCCCGATCACGGATTGTATCCGAAAGGGCACATTTGTATGGACGAAGGCCGCTGTTGCCGCCTTCAAGGACATCAAGGAGCGCATGACCCAGACACATATCCTTCGATTGCCAGATTTCTCGAAGGTGTTTGAGGTCTCTTGTGATGCGTCGGGTGTTGGGATAGGAGGAGTGTTGAGTCAGGAGGCCCACCCGGTCGCATATTTCAGTGAAAAGCTGAATGACGCGAAACTACGATACTCCACTTATGATAAAGAATTCTACGCCGTTGCTCAGGCTCTTAGGCATTGGAGGCACTATCTATTACATCAGGAGTTTATCTTATACTCCGATCATGAGGCTTTGAGGTACCTCCATTCCCAAAAGAAGCTTAATGCGCGTCGCAGCCGTTGGGTTGATTATCTCCAGCAGTTTACATTTGTGCTAAAACATAAGGCTGGAGTGGAGATTAAGGTGGCCGATGCCTTGAGTCGGCGTGCCTGTCTGCTGACCACCATGAGTGCCGAGGTCATAGGGTTAGAGAAGATGAGAGAGGCCTATGTTGACTATCCTGACTTTGGTCAGATTTATACCACTCTCCAGGCCGGACCCTCGAGAGATCATGATGACTACGTGCTTCAGGAGGGTTACCTCTTTCAAAGAGGCAGGCTTTGTGTTCCCCGAACTTCAGTTCGCGACTTCTTAGTCTTGGAGCTACATGCGGGAGGTCTAGCCAGCCACTTTTGTCGGAATAAGACTATTGAGGCTGTTGAGCACAGATTTTATTGGCCGAGTCTGAAGAGAGATGTTGCTCATATTGTGGTCTAGTGTCGTACATGTGTTACGGTAAAGATGAAGAAGTAAAGCTCGGGTCTTTATACGCCTCTCCCTGTGCCTGATGCTCCGTGGCACGATGTTAGCATGGATTTTGTTTTGGGGTTACCGCGTACCTCTAGGAAGCATGATTCGATCTATGTGGTTGTTGACCGATTCTCGAAGATGGCCCTTTTCATTCTCTGCTCGAAGACTTCGGATGTTTCGAGGGTAGCCCGCCTATTCCTTACTCATGTGGTGTGCAAGTTCGGGTTGCCTCGTACCATAGTGTCTGACCGCGATGTTAGATTCACCAGTTATTTTTGGAAGACACTGTGACATATGTTGGGTACTCACCTCAAGTTTTCCACTACATATCATCCCCAGACATATGGTCAAACCGAGGTGGTCAATAGGAGTCTGGGTGACCTTTTGAGGTGTCTTGTCAGGGATCGTCTAGGGGATTGGGATCTCATATTACCATTGGCAGAATTTACATATAATGATTCGGTTAACAGGTCTATCGGTATGAGTCCATTCGAGATTGTCACAGGTCGTAGGCCTAGGAAGCCAGTGGATCTTGTTCCCATGCCCATCCATGCACGAGTGTCGGAGTCTGCCAAGTCGTTTGCTAGGCATGTTAGGAGTCTGCATGACAACATCCGTCGTCACATTGAGGCAAGCAATGCACGGTATAAGGAGTTAGCCGATGTCCATCGACACCACCGTGAGTTCCAAGAGGGTGAATATGTCATGATCAGGGTAAGACCTGAACGGTTTCCCTCTATAACAGTAAAGAAATTACAAGCTCGCGGAGCCGGTCCATTTAGAGTGTTGAAACGCGTTGGATCTAATGCGTATGTTGTGGACCTGCCCGAGGAATATGGTATAAGCTCTACTTTTAATGTATCGGATCTAGTTGCATATAGGGACCCAGCGGTGATTCCTAGTGAGCCTTTCGAGCCATCTCCTCCCATTGAGAGTGATCCCACACCTGAGTGTCCACCTTCAGCCCCCTTTTCACGGCAGCGAGAGCATATCGATCATATACTGGATGAGCATGTGACAGTTACCAGGAGTGGATCTTACCCGCGATACCTAGTGCGATGGAGAGGGCGACCCGCCACCGAGGATACTTGGATCACCCATGGAGAGTTACTGCGGATCGATCCGGACCTATTGGAGCGGTACCAGAGTGATGCAGACCCTTACTCCACATGGTCGAGTTTATCCCACCCGGGGAGAATTGGTGCGGACACTAGAGCGAGCGAGAAGCACGAGCCGACGAGCCACCGGTACCGTACGCGGAGCACCACTCGAGCCACTTCGGCGTCCATCTGGCTCGGAGACAGTCTGGAGACTCCCCCTTGAGTCTCGATATTTATTGCATTTATGTGGACTTTACTTGTATGTCATGTGTGTTTGTTTAGTTTTATTCAGATTGTAATTTGAATTGTAACAAGGGTTTATGTGTAATTTGGGACCACCCGGGTCCCGCGGGCCCCCCTATCCTTCCCCATTGATCCACCTCATCCCTAGGACCCATGTGGGATCAGTCAACCTTCCAATGGTGGACTTCTAGAAGGGTGGGCCAAGTGGGGGACAAAGGGGAATAAAATTCAAGGTTGGAACCTTGAAAGTCAAGGGGGCACCCCCTATTTAGTATATTATATTAGGATTTGAGTTTTTATTTTATTTGATTCCAAATCACATGGGAGAAATAGTTTGTGGACTCCCTCTTTTACCCTCCCCAACCCTAGATCTAGGGTCAATTAGTGTCGTTTGTCATTTCACATAAATACCTTGTATTTTCATTTGATTGGAATTAATGCATATGAAAATCAGAAATTTTGTTGGAGCTCCAGCTTGGTGCGCCCCTCTCCCTCTCTCCTCTCTTCTTCTTGCAGTTGGGAATGCTGTATTCTAAGGTGGGAAGCCTCATCTATCAGGTGTGAAGTTCATTGTTGCCGCCGCCGCCGCCATCGAGCCATCGTTGCACCACCACCATCTTCGTCGATATTCTGTCAATCGGGTGACAGCAGGTCCTTCCATGAATTTATGCTCCCAGCCATGGACTCTTATTGAGCTCAAACTTTTAGGGTGAGTTCCAGAGGTTCCCCCCACGTCCCAGAAAAATTGGTTGGGCTTCCAACTTCCAATTTCCATTTTTTCATTTTTGTTCATCTTTTTCTTCCAGATCTGCCTGTTTTCAGTCTAGATCCACAGCCACCCTGAGTTTCCCATCTCTGGACCTTTTTTTAATTTTTTATGGAACCCCCAAATTTACTGAAGGTTCTATTGATGGGGGCATCAAAAGCCATACGGGTGGAACGTATTTGTGTGTT
This sequence comes from Amorphophallus konjac, assembly GCA_022559845.1. NCBI lineage: Eukaryota > Viridiplantae > Streptophyta > Magnoliopsida > Alismatales > Araceae > Amorphophallus > Amorphophallus konjac. Next base: position 524,767,873 of record CM040121.1, on the reverse strand, counting down.
ATGACTTGTATGGGATTGTACTTGTGTATTTGTTTCATTTCTTTCATTTGGGCTCCTTGTAAGACTTATAACAAGTCAATGGGCCACTTGTAATGTAAACTCCATGGCTAGGTTGCCATTAGTAGAGTCCATTAGAAGCCTAGTTCATATTGGACCTTAATAGCCACTTAAGGCCAAAGTGGGCTTTCTCCTCTCATGGGCCACCAAGACTTTGAAGGCCCAAGTCTAGACATGGGTTATTAGACTTGAGTGGTTGGCCTTGGACCAGTCTAGGCCCATGAGAAGCCCATGAAGGGGGGTGCCCTCTTCCTTGTCCTATTAGGCTAGGTAGGTGTGATTTAGGTAGAGTTTGAATAGAAATGGTCAAGTTAGATTAAAAAAATGTATTAGGTGTGTTGTTCACATTGCATCCCAGCCCTCCATTCCCCATCCCTAGATCCAAGGGTCTACAATTGATTTGATGTGAATCATATATAAGGTTGTATTTTCATTTAGAAATCAGTGAAAAATCAGAAATTTTGTTGGAAAGCTTGAAGCTTGGTGCGCCCCCTTCCTCTCTCCCCCTGGTTTCCTATCCTCAAACCTCCAGTTCTAGAGTGTATCAATCTTCTATCTCCCCCTCTCAACCTCTGATCTTCATCGGTGCCGCCGCCGCCGCCGTTCGTGCTGCCTTCGAGCCGCCGCGAATCCGTCTTCAGTTTTCTGTCCTGCTGGACAGAGGTGTTTTCCCAAAATTCCTGATACCAGCCACGGCCTCTTCGTGATTTGTAATTTTTATAGTGTGTTCCTATCTTCCATCCCATCATCCACAAAAACATTCAGGTCGAAAATCCTTCGTTTGATATTTTTGCAATTTCGGTCTTCAATCACTCCCAGATCTATCCTGTCTCTGTCTACAGTAATAGCAGCTCTTAGTTTCCCATCTCCGACCTTATTTTTGATTTTTTTTGGGGCTCCCAATTTTACTGGGCGTTCTGTCCATCATCCCCTACATCCACCATGTTTCGTGAATTTTGATCCGCCCTCTATCCATTTTTCAAAATTCGTGTTCTATCTCTGGTACAGTGTTTTCAGCTAATTCCCAGATCCGACCACCTTTCAGTTCAAAAATTAGAACAAATCACAGCCACCTCCAAACCCTTCATAAAAAATAGTCTCGATTTCCTAGCTTGATTTCCTACAACTTTTATGAAGACCATAACTTCAGATTCGGACGTTAACATATCGGTCAAAGGCAACTCTCAGGAAAGTTCTCTGCTAGTCTGAGAGTTCAGACATTGTACAACAGCAATATTCAAAATTCGCCAATCCAAAGTACAGGCTTTGTTATTTTTCTGTAATCCCATAGGGTTGAAGCCCTTCGAAGCAGCTTTCCAACGGCGCCCGTTTCGTCGCATTCCGACGTCGGGGCTGATCGCAGCGTCCGTTCTCGCCGGAGCGCGCGCCGGAAAACAGAACCGGCAGATCCGTGGCCAGTCATTCCGACCGGTGCCGAACGGAGCCGTCTGGCCTCCGGCCGGCGAACCAGCGTGCCGCCAGCCTAGGGAACGCTTCCCCAAGCGTCTCCACTACAGCGGTGCCACCGGGTCCCACACGGCCCCTCCGGACAGCACGTGGGCCCCACCGTCACTAGTTCGGGTGTTACCGAATCAACGCGAGAAGCCGCCCGTCAACCCGAATTCGGTCCTCCCGGACCCCATTGTGTAGCCCTTTACCTCCCTGCGTGGAGTGGGCAGCGACGTGTATTGCTGTAATATTGTGTATTATTGTTCCGGGAGTACGAGTTTCGGCCGGGTCCGTCTTCCCCACGCCGAGCGCGTGGAGGTATCGTTCTCGCTCCCTACACCCGGCATTTGCTTATTTTCATATATACTTGTTTATGCCACTGCTAGAGAGCATGTTCTAGGATCGTAGCTCGCTTTATATTTATATCACCGCTGCTGCGAGAGAGAGCGTTACCGTCCAGTGACCCGATCCGGGCACAAAAGTGTGAATTGACCACCCTAGCTCTAGCCGATTTCTCAACCGTGCACGTCCGACGCTTCCCTCGTTAAGGGACAATCGCGAGCTTGTCGTGTCCGTGTCTCGTCCCGCATCATCTATCCACCATCCCCTCCACCCACGAATTTTAGTAGAATTTCAAAATGCCTCCACCTATTTTCTAAAAATCATTTTCATATCCCCTTCAGTTCTATCTACCTCTGTCCAGATCCGACCACCCACCAGTATAAAATAACTTTCCCCATCCAAACCTCCACCAAATTGGTCATAAGAATTATTTCTGTTTTCCTCTCTCTCTCCTATACAATTTTTATGAAGAGCTCTAGATCTGAATCTGAGGTCTACCCCACGGTCAACGGCAGTTCTCAGGAAACTTCACTGCTGCCCTGAGATTTTGGGCCCTGTCCAACAGCAACTTCAAAAATCGACTAAGGCCAGATCCGTGCAGATCCAATTTGTCTCTCTCGCTCTAGATCGAAATACTTTGAAAGATATTTCCAACGATACCTTTTGTGCGTCGATCCGACGTCAGGATTGATCGCAGCAACCGATCTCACCGAATCGCGCACTGTAAAACAGAAGCAACCAGTCCCTGGGCAACAACTCCAAAGCTTGGAGACCGGAGCCGATCGGCCTCCGACCGGCGTTCCCGCCCGACTGCCATCCAGGGAGGCGCGCCACCAGGGGTCTCCATCATAGTGGGACCCATCCCATCAGACCCGGAGGACAGAGCGGTCTGTGGGCCCCAAGAACTCGTAGATCGCGCCGTCCGGACAGCACTAAACGCGGGTTTCGGCACCGACGGAGCGACATCAAGATGCTGCCCGTCAACCCAATTCGCGTGACTCCCGGGCCCCACATGTGACCTTTTACCTCCCTGCGTGGAGTGGGTCAAATTTTTGTACCACAGTAAAACTTTGTTAACCGGGAGTCTAGTTTTGGCCGGGGTTGTCTTCCCCACGCCGGGTGCGTGGAGGTACGATCGTAACTTCTTGGCATTACTTTACTTAGCTAGTATATGGTCGTATGCCGCGGTGAGAGCGTAGGATTCTAGCTTGTGAGTCCATGTCACCGCTGTGAGCGAGAGAGTGACCCGTCCCGTGACTCGATCCGAGCACGGAAGTGAGTCGGACTACCCTTAACTCTACCGGTTCCTCAACCGTGCACGATCCGTATTTCCCTCGCTTGGGACGACGAGTAAGCTTACGTTTCTGTTAGCGACGTATAGCCCATAGGAGCTCTTAGTGTCGGGCCTAGTGTCTTTCATGCTCATATGTTGCTGGTCGTGTATGCATTTAGAGTCCGAGGTCCATATCACTTAGAGTCGGTCCCCGTGTCCGTCCCGCATCATCCTTCCTCACTCCTCTCCCTTTCGACAATCCCTCTCTCTCTCTCTCAACATCTCCTTCCTCCCTCCTCTCCTCTCTGACGCTCCCTCTACAGTAACTAAACATGAGAACGGGAGAGAGAAAGATAAAAAGAGAGACGGTAGAGAGAATGATAGAGAGAGAGATAGAATGAGGGGGAGAGATAGAGGGGGAGGGAGAGGGGGTGAGAGAACACGATGGAGAGAGGACCGAGTTCTTTCTGTCACTCTTCTTCTTCTTTTTTTTGCTACTGGAACATGCAAAAAAATGAGAGAGAGAAACGAAGAGAGAGAGTAGCAAGGACAGGCTATGATGGCTATATTTTTCGCTTGTGACCCTTGGGCTCGACGGTGGCAAATGGCTGGAGAAAGGATGACGGCGCTGCGCGGAGGCCATTCAACTAAGGGGTGCTCGGAGTGGCTGTAGAGACGACGGCGACCGACGGAGGTCCATGGCGGCCTGTGTGACATGGGATGGCAACATCTGGTGCGGTCTGGCCACCCTCAAATAGGTGGCCGTCTGACAGAGGCAGAGGGTGGGTTGAGGCGGGGAGTCATATTTCTGGCGTGGAAAATGACGGAGGCCCTGCTACGCGGGCTGGCGATGAAGGGCAAACGCATCCACAATGGTCATGCAAAACAAATAAGTCTACTTAAAATTTAAAAATTATGGTGTTTTTGCCAAACAGAGAGAGACTTATTTTCATAAAATTTAAAAATTAGGTTGAAAATTGATACGTCATAAATTTTAAGATAGAAAGAGTTTTTTTAAAAAAAATTTCCCAAACACCTTATAAGATATAAAATAAAAAAGTAGCTATGAGATCATGCAACACTTCAGTCACTATGTGGCCTTGAACGTCTCATCCCTACTGGTCCTCTCCAATCGACCGGCGGTTTAGAAGCACGGCCCAGTAGAAACTCATCGAGGTCTGAGCAGCCCATGGGCGAGATCTTCATGTTCATACTTTTTAGGGGCCGTAAGACTCGCCAACGGACGAACATTGAAGCCGCCATTACGGGGTTTATCCCGACGAGCTCCGGATCGCGCCCACAATGTCGAGATGCTCGCCGCACTATCTTTTCTCTAAGAGTGGGAGAGTGAACGACGTAGGATCCCCACAGTCAAGTAGGACACCCTTCCACTTATCACGCCGTTGCTAAGCCAGGGAAGAAGTAACTCTACTGCGACTGGTATAAATAAGTCCTCAGACGAACCTACAGGGGAGGGGACCAACACAGATTTCCAAACACATACGGACTTAGAGAGACGAATCCAGACTAGGACTACTCCACGGCATAGAGGGCAAGCAACGCAGAGAGTACAGATTGAGAGGTCTTCACCTAGTTTTCTCAACCTAATTTGTCAATCGAGCACCCTCCCCCTCTTTGAGTACTTTCCTCCTCTACGAGCATTCTCTACGCTTTGACTCCGTTCTATAGACACACACACTCTCTCTCTCTCTAAGTTTTCTTCTTACTCCTTCGTGTATTACTGATTTAAGCATCAGAGGGTTGTCTCTTGGGATCTCTCTCATGGCTCCTTCTGACGTTCTATCTAGTGGTTGCAAGTTTCCTCAGAGTGTTCAATTATTCCTCCCCAACAAAAAAATCTTAGAAGTGTGATACAAAACGTAGGGAATATTTTCTAGACTCTACGGGAGGAAACTAACTAACTTTGGAGTGGTCAGATATTTTCTCATTTGTGTGTCTCTATATTTTTGCCTAAAGATCCCTTTCTTCTTGTGCCAATGGTGTGTCCCATTGGAACACTATTTTTTTTTTGGAAGCAAGATAAGTAGCCATGGCATTAATAAGAACCTTAGTTTACAAGGTGGGAGATACATTCCGGGATAGCCAGATAATACCAAGAACATGATCTACGGAGGAGAAGGGCCTCCCTGGCTAGGGCATGTGCCAATCTGTTAGAAGCCCGCGGGACAAAACTAAGCTCTGCCCTGTCATCAAGATGTCCTCTGCAGTCTTGGATGACCGATGCAAGCCTCCAGGGGGGAGGGGATTTGCCTTTGATGTAACTGACCACATTTTGAGAATCGCCTTCAATCACCAGAGGTTGGGGAAAGGAAGCCGCCAACTGCGAACCTTGAAGAAAGGCAAAAGCTTCTGCCATTTCGGCAGAGAAAACCTGCGGGATAAAGGACTGTATGCAAATTTCAGCAATACCTTCGCCGTTCAAAAGGATGATGCCCAGAGCTCCCTGGCCTTCAGAGAAAGCTGCATCCACTTGGATCTTTGGTCGGGCCTCCCCAGAGTAAAGCATTGCTGCTAGCGGCTGTTTAGGGGCAGATATGGAGGAGTCGTCGACGGGCAGCCATGCTTGCTGGTCCTTCACGGCTCTTTGGATGATGTTGTAGGGGTGATCCTCCCTTCCTTCGAATACCTTTTTACATCTGGCCACCCACATCTGCCATATGATGGCATAACACATGGATAGGAATTTGAAATCCTTGGGTTCTTCGATAAAACGGGGTTTTGACCACTCCACAAATCGCTCTTCCAGTGACTTCAGATCTTCAGCCGAATGGTAATTTAGTGGAGATAGAAGCCAGGTGACTCGGGCCTTGTTGCACTGAAATAGGAAATGATGGATCGTTTCCTCCGCCGAATTGCATATGGGACAGGTGGGGTCGACCCACTTGACACTTCTGGAGATCCGAGCATTGACAGGAACAGCTCCCACTAGACATTTCCAAATGAAGATGGTGACCTTGGGGGGAATGTGTTTACAGTGCCTAGGGTTCCAAAGTAAGGTCCATAAGCTGTGATTTTCTGATGATGAAGGTGGGAGAATTTTCTCTGTGAGCATCCTGTAAGCTGATTTTATAGAAAAGGATCCATCCTTGGTGTATTTCCATAACCGTTGATCACCCTTGGGATCAGGTTGCTGGGGAAGATAGATTTTCAGTATATCCTGGACAGTTTCCTCCTTGAAGGTGGCTGTGAGGAAGGGACGATTCCACTGCCTGTTAGAAATTAATTGTGATACCATGAGGGGGTGGGGGTTGGAGTGAGCAACCCGGGAGATAGGAGGGCTGAGCCTGTCCGGAATCCAGTGATCCTCCCAGATGTTAGTGCCCCTGCCATCTTGAATCTGGTTGTGCATGCCCTCCTTCATCTCCTCCCGGACAGAAAGAATAGCATTCCAAATATGGGAGCAGCTGGCTGGCTTGCTGGAGGCCCAAAAATCTAAACCTTTGAGATACTTGGCTTCAAGGAGCCTAACCCACGGGGTTTGAGGCTCATTGAGAAATCTCCAAACAACCTTCATGATGGCATCCCTATTATACCTAGAGGAGTCTCGAAATCCTAAACCCCCCCTTTTCTTATGCAGCTTCATATTCTCCCAACTACAGAAGTGAATCTTCTGTTGATGAGCATCAGCCCCCCACCAAAAATTACTCTGAATGGAGTTCAGCATGTGAAGAATCCCCTTAGGAAGCAAACAAGTGCTCATGATATGTGCCGGAATGGAGGAGAGGGTGGACTGAATAAGAGTAGCTCTCCCTACATGAGACAAAGTCTTACATTTCCACTGACTTAGCTTAGTTCTGATGCGCTATTGGAACACAATTTGGCAGTGTCAAATAGATTTGTGACATTTTGGAGTACGTAGAAGACTCTTCTTCTTCTTCGGTCTTTTTGTCTAAGGATCCCTTTCTTGTTGTGCCAATTGTGCCAATGGTGTGTCCCATTGGAACACCATTTGGAAGTGTCAAATGGATCTGTGACAATTTGGAGTACGTAGAAGAGAGAGAGAGACTCACGTTAAGGTTAGTAGAAGCACTTGAAATTGACAAATAACGAACACATATTATGAAAAAAAATACTCTTAGTAGTGCTAATATTAATTATGAAACAAAATAAATATTAGCTTCCTTAGTGCTAATTAATTATGATTAATAAAAAATATATTAAATAATAATATCATTAGTGCTAAATATCATTAGTAGGAAAAAATTTCCAACAACACTCTCATTAGTGCTAATCATCGTTATGAATAAAATATATTAAATATTAACTTCATTAGTTCTAATCATGATTAAGAATAAAAATTATTAAATAAATGATAAATCGTTAGTGTTAAGTATTTTAAAAGGAAAAATATTAAATAACAGTCTCATTAGTGTTAATCATCGTTACGAAAAAAATATTACATAATAATTTCATTAGTGTTAAATATTATTAACAAGAAAAATTATTTAATTTCAAAAAATAATAAAAAATATTAAGTAATATTTTTATTGGTACTTATCATTATTATGAATAAAATAATAAATATTAACTAAGTTAATAAGCGTAAAATAATTTTTTTAATATTTATTCTCATTTGTATCTCTATTATTTACCAAACAAGAAATACGAATAACATCGTTCTTATCCAAATCAAACGCATACAATAATAATGATATGGATAAATTAACTCAAAATAAATTATAACTATTCTTATTAAAATTTATCCTGATATAAACGAATCCATAAAGATAATTAGTAGAGAATGAATGGTCAACAACACATATTAAGACAAAACATAGCTCTACATATTATTAAAACATGATTCTAAAAATAACTATCATGGAGGTGCATATCAGTCAACATTAAGGGAATGATACTAAAGGTAGACATTTCTCAAATTCATTACATATAGACGAAATAATAAAGTCAAAATGTTGTGATACAACCTATAATATGAACTCCAATGGGTACAAAAGAAAAGAAAGGGTCAACAGCAGCCTTTTGCAGAGAATGTACGTATATAGTTCTACATATATATAGATGAAATCAAATGACCACCTTCTAGGAAAATAAAAGGAGATCTTTAATTATTTTGTATGGGCTAACGCGCATTTGCTTCTACCGCGCACCCAAGATGGTCCAAATTAACTCGTAAATCTTAAAAATTTGAAGCTTCAAACAACACATTCTAATAAGTTCTGACAAAAGTAAGTAATAAAGTAAATATCAGGCAATGTTTCTCTGTTAGAATTTAGGCATAATCCCTAGACAATAGTCTTATATTGATTAAACGAGTTGTGGTTCACGTGTTTATGACTCTGGACCCTTGTATCTCAACACTGTGATTTCGTGGATTCAACATGGTATCAGAATAGGTCAAATGACCCAACTCCTCTTACCATCTCCATTCAATTAATATTCACGACCCATCTTGACCGTGAAGAGAGTGTTAAAATTTAAGCATAGTTCTTGGACAATAGTCACGTATTAGTTAAATGAGTTGTGGTCCATGTATTTATGACCTTAGACCCTTATATCTCGACATTGCGATTTTATGAATTGAACTTTCACATCCTCTCGTGCATGTTTGGGGTATGGGCTACGCCAACTAACGTGGTGTCAGATTGAGTTCCTGGTAGTGTCACAAACGTGAGAGTTTTACAGTCTAAGGGCTGCTCCAATTATCACCAAGAACGAAAGCTTCAAATGGTCAAGTTTTAAGCCTGTAGCCATTTGTTGGAGCATTTGGAAAGAGTGGAATGACACTACATTTCCAGGTGCCAAAGGCATATATGCATTGAAAATGTTTGTTCCAGAGTAGTTGTGCTTCTTTGGTAGTTGGAGTAGATTCATTTTTAAGTCTATTTCTAGATTTTCTTCGATGTGAAGGCAATCACTGTGGTGTGTGTGAGTTTTTCTATTTTCTTTGAGGTGGAAGTACCTCTCCTCCCCTCCTTTAATCGTACTACCTACCTCTATTTATCAATCAAATTAATGGTAGTTGTTAGACAACAGAGGGGGGGGGGTGAATGGGAGTGCTAAGTAAAAAACATGTTTTAAAAATAGGTTCGCAGATACAGTAGTAGTGGAAATATTGAGCGAACAAGTTACACATTTTGATACGGTGATGTAAAAGCAGAGTGAGTAGAGATATGTCTCAATCAAACCAAAGGTGGAATCAAGTTTTTTATTCTGGTTTGGACACCCTTTTGAGTCCGAAGAGGAGAGAGAGAAGGGGGCGACTCTAATAGGAGGAACATGAATGCTTGGCCTAGGGTTCCCTCCATGCAGCTATTGATAGACCAAGGTTTGACAAATCGGTCAGGGACGGCCCGAACCACCTGTCCCGAACCGTCCCAGCAGATCGGTACGATCGATCTGTGGGACGCAACCGAGACGATATATATAATATATTATATTTTTTGATAAAATCTGATTGGTAAGTTGGTTTGTTTAAACCGTTTCATTGTCATTGGAGCGTCTCGTGTTCGAATCGTAAAAGAGTATCAAAATTTTAATTTTTTTTCACTTTTCTTTAAACTACTGAATAGAAAAAACGTTAAAATCCCATTGGTGCGTACTAACAAGAATCGAAAAAATCAAACCTCGATCATCCATTTACAACTAACACTGTTTAACTAACTGACCTAAAGAATAACTTGTTAAATTTTACTTATAATCTTTATATTAAAGTCTTTATTTCAGACCGGTACATAGCGGTATAATACCATCCCGTCCTGTCCCAGGCTGTGACCAGGACCGTCGGGACGGCAAACCCTCTGATAGACTACTAGATTTTTCACAAAAATTCTCATAAGTCTATAATTGCATAAATACTCATGTCGTTCATAACCCTAATGTGTTCGACCCACGAGACCTAGTGTTAGTCTGATTTTAAGCCCGCTAAACTTAAGAACTCTTTCTTAGCTTATTGATGCGGGACGGAGGGGGAGTCCCATGGATTTACGGTTGCAGGCGAAGTGGAGGCCAGTTGGGTTGTCTGTCGAGCTAAGGGCTGAATGCGATCACCACAGTGATCGCATTCAGAAGGCAGTGGGCTTGAAGACCACGATCAACAGTTGGTCGCAGTTAATCGCGCAATCGTGACCTGGGCGTGACCCTACGCCTGGTCTGCTTCTAGAAACGACGCTATGTTCCATCTTTTGGCCGTTGGGGAGGATGATGGCCTGCGAGGGAGGCTTCGGGGCAGCTGGATGGTGGTGCTCGAGGTGCGGGGGAGCTGTAGACGGCGGCGTGGATGCTATTGGTGGTTGGTGCAGGGAGCTTTCTTGCAATGGGGAGGTGGACGCTATAAGAAATGTGTGGCCTATAAGCCAATCATGCACGTTAATAATACATTTTGGTACATTTTATTTTAAAGGCATTTTATTCATTATGTTCTAGGCACATGTTTGCACTACGTAACGAAGTCCATAAACATATGCAATGAAGATTGAAGTATGATAAGATCATGATAATGAGATCAATCTTCTATAAATATATTTCTTAAATGTTCCTGGTCAATGGATTTTTGATAAAGATATCAAATGTCTGATAAGACCAATACGAGTTATACCTGCTCATGTGATGGGGGTGACTGGTCTCATAGTCACTTGTGTGGGGACACTAAGACAAACTTGTAGGTACTTATTAGGGAATGAGTTCACTGAACTGATCCGATTGAGAATCTCTGGATGGTCATTATACTTAGCTGTCAACCAGGGTATTCTTGTGTTAAAGTAGCACAGTTGGTCTTTAGAGCTGAGTCACCAAAGACGTCTTGCACGAGGATTGTTGTGTCTTAATCAATGACTTATGGATCTTAGTCATTAGGTCATGCATAGTTGGTTGCTCAGACACAATAGAAGACTTGCGAAGATAATTGAGTGAACAATAAGGAATCACTCACTCTTGGTATATAACTAAAGAGTGAATGCCCTCCATAACCATACTTAAAAATGCATGGCCAGGTGGTAACTGAAAAGGAGTTTTCTAATTATGATTATCACGAAAAAGTAGTAACATGTAAGGCAAAAACTTATTAATGTTTAACACGTGATAACGCATGAACATAGTAAAGCAATGGCATATTGATGTAATGATACGGTGTCTTAGTTTTTTAATATATTAGTATATATTGTTATACTAATATATAATTTTATTAATTCATTAACATATTACTCCTTTCTTATGCTGCTACATTATTACATTACTACGTTTTCACATTAATACGTTACATTAACGGGGGACGAGTGAGAAAAATCAGTCAATAAGTTAACAAATATTTAAGTAGTCAAAAATTAAAATAAAGCGGCAAATAAAATAGAGAATTTTTGTTTAGCTAAGGACTAAACTAAAGCAGAGGAAAAATGGAGGAGGCGAGGAGAAGATGGGATGTGGTTAGTTTTCATTAAAAGATTAATATGATTTTATAGGTCTCCCCAGGAAACAATAGAATAACGATTTTACCCGTACCAATTACATGAATCGACCAGGCTCCACGACTTTCGTCAAGTACTTCGGAACACACACGCGTCAGCAACTGCTAAGGGGACGCGAAAGTTCCAGAAATGGAAGCTCTCGGTGGTTCCACGTGGATGCTGTAATCTGGTCTGGAAGCAGCCCATATCTCCCGAGGCCCAGGTTAGAAAAAATTCAGGAAGGCGCACAGTAGTCCCCGAGAATGATCTGGAAGGCGCAAGAGTAGGCGCCACCACCTCCACCCCAGCTTCTCCTGGTGCTTCTAGGCAGCTATTAAAGCGCTCAGCAGCTGTTCGGCAAAATGCTTCATCAGAGGATCGAAAAAACTCGTAGAGAACAGGAGAAGAGGAGTCGAGACATCCGTCTTCCTTGGGTGCCGTGGACCGCCTGGACGCCGAGAACTGTGTTCATCCGGTCTTGTTGGATTCGCTTGGAGGGAAAAAGGGTGTTGTTGGATCTTCGCGTTCCGCGGGCAGTGAGTTGTAAGTTCCCTCGGTTTCCTTGATGATGTTTTTTTCCCTGATGGGTCGGTTTGTATTCGGTGGTGTTTGAGTTGGATGGTTGTTCACGGATTCTGCAGTTTTGATTGGCTTGGTCCCGTTAAATTTTTGGGATGATGCCATTTGTTTATGTTTGAGAACAATATACTATTGAATTTGGACTGTGCTATAGAGAAGATATAGTAATCTTGACAGACTTTGACAATGCATGAGAAAATATTTGTAGAATGTTTCGCCTTTATCTGTGGTTGCCTAACTTGGGAAGACATCTGCCATTTGACTGGAATTCTCTTCTCTGTAAGGTTGCTGGGGTACCCGATAATCAAACTCCCCTGGTATAATTAAGCCACAAAGGATAAACTGGAATGTGCTATACGTTTGTTAGAGTTCTTTGAGAGTCATTGAACGTTAGCTATAGATCCTAGTCTATTGGATGCCACTGCTACGATCCTAACAGCCTTGTTACTTGACATTAAACTGTAGCCGTAAGACTTGTCTTTTCAGCCTGGGATAGACTAGATCTGGTGAAGGATCAAAAGAGCATGACGAAGTTTTCAGATTACTGGCCAGTTTCACGTTAACCTTGACAGTGTCCCTAGAGATTGAGGATGGTAACTATAGATAGAGGGGTGAACAGGGTACGAAGAAAGTTCCACGAGGTTAGTTGATAAAAGCTGTTTCCTTGTTCGCACAATCTAAGTCCTTTTAACCATCTAGCATCCTCTTGATTTCCCTGTCAAAATTATAATTCACATGAAAAGGCATGGGGTGTCATAGAGCCCAGCTAATCTCCTTCATGTACGTTTGCTTATCTCCCCTACCCCCTAAACATATATATCAATTTGATGTGAATGTAATAAATCGGACATTTGTCTAGTTTTTCCCCTTAAACGTACCTATCCATTTGATGGGAATGTAATAAATCGGGTTTGCTACCCGTTTCATTGAAAAAATATGCTTCTTTGTATCCCCACCACATAATGCTCTCTTTCCAGAGTATCAGGGAAGACCAGTTCAACAAGATGGGTTGGAAACGATTTCTAAAGGTTTTTTGTGAAAAGTTTCTTCGTAATGGGATCAGAGGATTTAGACTTCTGATGAAATTGGTTGGAACTGAATGCTGTGTGAGTGGAAGTTTGGTGTAGTGCCTTGTGAGCTTTTACTATCCCCCAAAGTGCAACGGTAAAGAAACCATCATGATTTTGTAAGTCCTCGAGATTGTAGTCTTGTCTAGAATGTGCATGTGGAGGACGAATACTTATGTTTAGGGGACTGCACAGGCTTATATGGGGGGAACCCTGGTTGGAGGGGCTTCAACTTTTCTATTTTGGGATGGTAGAAGCATAGTTGTCAAGGCGGTCGCCTAGGCGACTAGGTGCCCTTATGGGGCCAAGGCGCTAGCCCGCCTTTCTACCCATCCACTCCCCACCCCCATATTGAAAGAGAGGGTAATCCAACACCCATGTCTCTGTGTGTGTGCGCTTCTCTTTCTCTCTGCCCTCTCTCTCCTCCTTCCCTCTCTCAATTTTTAATATTAAATATATAATTTTCATATATCGTATTCATAATTTGTATATTGGAGATATATTTTTGAATTTTTAAATAGGTTCCAAGATGTTGCCTATGCAATGCCTAAGCGGATGTCTTATTGCCTAAGCGCTTAGGCTTCTCATGAATGCCTTGGGTTGCCTTGACAACTATGGCTAAAAGTAAAACTAGAAATGGAAATATAAGTTTAGGTGTTTTTTACGAATCTAGGAATCCTTTGGAATGACTTAACTTTTGTTTTGAAGACCAAAAATGAGATGGTCATGCTCCTATAGGTTGTGTGCCTGCTGAGCTGAAAATCTCCTGAGTCATGCTGTTGTTTATCATCTCTGCACCCAAAAATGGCTAGCTGGCTATTAATACGTCTTAATCACTCCTTTATCCCTTGTGTGTAATATTTTCCTTCTTTTCTTCCTTGTAGTTTTCTTATGTTAATATATGTGATTATTTAATTTTGACTCATTGATGATTATGATCACTTCTTTTCTCACAATTCTCTTTCTTCTTTGTTTGCAGTTTTGCGGTCTCGTTGTTCAAGTTGATCTCTTTCTATTTAGTGGAAGACACAAAAGTAGGGCTTCTGCAGGTTTTTGTGGAGCCTCCTCTTTTGGGTTGAGCTTCACTACAGCATTCCTAATAATGTATCCCATCCACAGATACATGGACTCATACCCTCAAACTTGCCACCCGCACAGAGACCAGGCCTCATATCCATACCCACAACATGTCTACCCAAGCTGGGAATCACCTCTCAATGGCACTTCAAGATATTTCAGTCCAGGAGATTGCAATGGTTGCTGGAACCATGCCTATCCTCCTGCGCCTTTCGTTCCTTGTCCTCATCCCCAGCTTGTTCAGCGCCATTTTCATGGAGACTATCCACCATGCCCAAATATTTATCCTGCCTACTTCATTCCCCCTTCACAATATGTAGTTGATCAGGGCAGAAGCCACTGTTGTGGATGTCCCAACCATTCATGCCAAAAGAAGGATGACAGTGGCTGGAAAATTGAGCAAGAGAACCCTGGGATTGAGTCAAAGAATAGCAGCTCCTCTGATATGATACGATGGCCGGCCTACCCATACCCGTTGGTTTGGTTTCCTCCTCATCATATGAAGGATTTTGATGATAAGACTCCCAACTTGAAGGATAATGGTTCCTCTTCTACAATCCAAAGGCCAACGTACCCTTATCCTGCCTTTTGGTTACCTCCTGATCATATGAAGGATAACAACCGTCAGGCATCTGAACCACAAGAACACACCCCTTTGGACAGGTGGATTCCATTAGACAAGAATAGTCTGAAGTCTTTGAGGGAGAATGAAGATGAGAAAATCCAAAATCAGCAGAATGGGGCAAAGAGGGTGCAGTTACCTCCCCCTATCATCTGGATGCCCAGCTATGATCAGTCACAGGAGTCAGAAAAAAGTGTAAGGGATGCCAATGCAAGTCCCAGAGTTGTGGAAGACCTTCCACCGAAGTTTAAGATTATCCCTGTCAATCTTCTTGAGAATGAAAACCGCAATGAGAAGCCTGGAGAGGAAGATGCCAACCCAGGCAGTCAGATCTGTGCAACATTACCAGAAAAAGGTAGAGGACCCAAAAACATCCCAGTGAAGCATGTAGAAGAGAATGGACTGAAGAAACTTGATCACCCTGAGACACAGGGAGACAATGGTGCAGAGAAGTTGAGTGCTCGTGAGAAGCAAAAAGAAGAAAATCAAGAGAAAAGGATTTCTGATAGTGGCACAAAGAAACAGACATCTCCTGGTCGGTCGTCCAAATTGCCTCCTGTTTGTTTGAGAGTTGATCCGTTGCCAAGGAAAAAGACAGGAAATGGCTCTCCGAGATCTCCTAGCCCACCTGGGAAGAAAGAAGTCAAAGATAATCAGGAAATAAAGGAGAGTAAAGCAGGAGGTTCTGGTGGTTTAGAGGAATCTAAGAAAGATGCTACCATGGACAAGGAGATCAGAGTGGTTGGAGTGGGGGACAGGGCGAACGGCAAACCTCAAGAGGATGATACCAAGGACATGAACAGGATAGTGGAGATTGAAGACAGATCAACCAGCGAAAAAGAGGGAGAGGAGAAGAATGAGAATAAATTGGATGTTGACTCCACAGAGAACCAAGCAGGAATGGGGATTGAGGTGGTAAATGGAACAGGGAAATTTGGGAGCATGGCTAAGAGGGTGGAGAATGGAAAGTATGGACAATTGATGGGCAATGATGAAGTGAGTTTTGGACATTTTGAAAATAAATTTGATGAGTGCAAGAAAAATATTGAGGAATCAGTTGTAAACAAAATGAAGGAAAACGTTGGAAGGAAATTTAAGCTTTCTGAGACTGATGCTGTGCTCCATATACAAGCAGCATATCGTGGATATGAAGTAAGAAGGTGGGAACCTTTAAAGAAACTTAAGCAGATAGCTAGAATTCGTGAGCAGGTGAGCAGCTTCAAACAGCAGATTCATAGTCTTGAAGTCTCTTCTGAAGGGGGGCAGCTAGATGAGAAGCGGAGGCTGTTTATTAGTGAAACCATAATGAATCTTTTGCTGCAGCTTGACACAATTCAGGTTCGATTACCCTCTCTTTGAATATTTCATGCATGCATGATATCTTGATGTCCACATTAATCTTTCAATCATATCTTCCTGTTCACATTCGTCTTTGATGTTTGCTCTATTATCTTGGAATTTTATTGCCTCTATATTCTTCATTCGTCGGTAGCTATCAAAATGCTTACACATCACAATGTCAAAGTTATATTTAAATTGAGTACTAACATCAAAATTACCTTCTCTCCACAATTTTTGTGCTTGAGATGGTAAAGAACCGTCTTACTTTTATAGCATGTGCAGAGGATAGAGATAAGAGACACTTATCTTCCTGTCTCAGTGGATAGAGATAAGAGAAACACTTATCTCCCGGTCTTTTTCTAAAAGTCTAGATGCTACTGTTCATAAAAGATATTATTGCCTCACTAAGAAGCTGTTGTTCCATCATGTTTCAGGGTTTGCATCCAACCATCAGAGAAATCAGAAAGTCCGTGGCAAGGGATCTTGTCTCTTTGCAAGAGAAGCTAGATATATTGTCCAGTAAAACGACCGGAGGACTAGTGCATACCGAAGCTGGAGATGCACCCACAGTCAGGGATTCTAAGGATGCTCTTGAAGAGGTTCACTGTCACAGCACTTCTGACCCCAAAGAATCCTTTTCACGAGAGGAACATGCCCAACCTCCCACTGAGGATTGTTTGGGTTACTCTGCAGCGGATAAAGTAGGAAGAGCTGGAGAACTGTCGTTGGGAGATTGTGTAAATCAAAATCCTTCACCCAACAACAAACAATTTGTGATTGAGACAAGAGATGAGCAAATACCTTATCCAGAAACAGAGCTGATTGTGAGATCCGAGTTTGAAAATGAAGATCCATGCTTCCAAGAAACTGAAGAATATACAAAACCGACTTCTCCTGAAGTCTTGGATGATTCAATGGCTGCAGATGTGTCAGAGCTGCCTACAAGGGAACATAACTACACAATAGTACAAAAGGCTCAAGGGCTCCAGCAAGGTGTGCAAGATGAGAGAGGAGAAGCCTTGGGAAAAGGTGATTCTCCTACTGACGACGAACCTGAACCTGAACCTGAAGCAGAAGAGCTTCATGAAGCACAAGCTGAGGTAAAACAAGCTGCTGTGAAAACACAACCTTTCACTGCCACTAACCCTGTTATGCATGAAGGGGAAAATGCTGTCCAAGAGGAAGAAGTGGTCCCAGTGGTTGAAGATGTCATGAATATCCGGGAGCATGAAGTTGTGCCCAGGTCAGCATGTTCAGAGTCCCCATGGCAGTGTGAAGACTCTTTTTCTGGAAATGCGGCATTAATCATGCAAGATGGAGAAACTAGACAAGGTGAGTTCCTACATGAACACGTAACCAATTTTTGTGCTGAAGTTGATGATGCAGTCTCCAGGGCAGTTCCATGCTCAGAATCCACTATCCGAGAGGTGGATGTTAAAGAGAATGGCAGCAAAAATATTACAAAAGGAGAATATGATCTCGAAGATCTTCCAGGGTATGAACCTGTCAATCCGGGGACAGCTGTCAAACAGGGTGCTGCCGAACTCCCTGCGGTGGGCATCTTGGATGCACCAGCGCCGGCATACCCGGAGGTTTCTGACCAAGGGGGTGATAGTGAACACCCTGAGGTGGACATATTGGATGCACCAGCGCCAGCATACCCACAGGTCGCTGACAGAGAGGGTGATACAGAACATCCCAAGGTGGAGATCATGGATGTACCGGTGCCAACATGCAGTACTGGAGTAGACCTTGCAGATGATGATAACAACCTTAGGATGCCAGCATTGCTAGTTGAAGAAAATGCCTCAAAAGAGGAAGAGAATGAAACAAACTTAGAATTGCGGGGCATAAAATGTGTCCATATGCTGCAGGCTGGAGGTACCATTGGCAGTGTGTGTCCCCCTGAAGAAACTTCCCTAACAGAACATGAGAAGAAATTAATTGAAGAGAATGAGAAACTAAGGGCTATGCTGGAGAAAGTGCTCGAGGCTGGGACCAAACAGTTGGACATGATATCCAGTTTAAGTTGGAGGGTGAAGGACCTGGAGAAAAAGGTTGCTCGCAGAAGGAAACTGAGGTTGAAGCAGCACAAAGCATCCAAAATTCTTCCCTGTAACAATGTATCCCCAAAGGCTGCTGTGGAATCAGCTGCATGAGTGATTGATTAGTCCCAACACTCTAGCCTTATGTATGTATCTCCAGTCTAAACAACTATAAGGAAAAATGTGTTCAGCTGTAATATATTTGTATGTGAGCAGGTATGCTAGTATGTTTGGTTCTATGTTTGTGTATGTGAAACTTGGAACATGTTTTTGTGTCTCTTGCCCAAGTGTAGATGTATATTCCAATGGATTACGACCGTTCTGTGGTATACATGCCGTGACGAGCGCTGATTTGAATGTCAACCTCTCACTCTGATATAACAATAGCCAGACGGAAAGGCCAAGAAACGCAGGGGAGGACAACAGTTTACCGGTGAATCGGGCATTGAACATTTCTTTGAATTGATGCTAGGAGAGCACTCGATGGAAGCCTCTAGAAGGTGGTCCGTTGAGACTCTTATTCAAATTTTCGCGTGCAAGAATACTTGACAGAAATATGAGACACATTGGTAAGTTAACTCTGTCGGGGGGCACCCAAGAGTTCTTTCATGTTTGATGTGTTGCTGGTCCTTTTAATGCAAAATAATGGACGAGTGTGTTTCTTTTACTTTAATAATCGCAGCTGCACGGGGGTGCGAATTCTTGATCGCACGTGCTTTTGTTAAAAGGATGTATTTGATGTGTATTCCTCCGGGGGCAGTGGACACGTGGCCACATCTTACTGAATCTGACGTCTCTGCCCCATTATGGAAGGTAGAAAGGCGCCATCTTTATCCTCTCTCACCAACGATCAGAATAGTACATGAGATATGTTTCGGTCCGTTGGCATTACTCATGTGTCACGAAAATTATCCCCACTGTCACGTCCAGTGGCGGAGTTAAAAATATTTGAAAGGAGAAAATATAATTAATATAATAAAAATTATTTATTTTTATTTAAGTAGAAGATATTTTATAAGTGAGTTGTCCACGACAGATCTTCAGAAAGCGTTACATTATTATCTCATTATCAATACTCTCGAATGTCTCCTTCTCAATATATGTCACAAAATTATCATTCATCCATTGATCATCACAAAAAATGCTTCAGCTTCAAAATTAGGTGCAGTGTTTTCGACGAGTGAGAGCTGACTTTGTATTGTATAATCGAGATAATAAATCACAAATAGGAACAACTGAGAAGGAGAACCAAGTTAAGCTACTGAGACATGTAAAATCTCCGTGATTGAAAATACACGAAACAAGAATTACAAAGAAAGATAAAATCAAAGTCCTGAATGAAATGTCTTCCCCATGTAAAACCCCATGGTAAAGCCCTATAATTCCAGCAAAAGTCACCAAATAGATAACAAGAGAACTGAGCAAGGGGGAAATCTCGCCGTATTGACAGAGAAGCTCCTCAGAGTGGAGTGGGGTGTGGGGGGGCGGACGTGCGGATCGGAGAGACCTGCTACAAGCCTGCAAATCAACCTTGTGCACAGCTCGATAGCCTTTTTTTATTTATGTTCAACCATCAAAAAATAACCCTATATAACTACATACAGTTTCTCAGCCGGCAGCCGCAATACCTTTTTACGGTTCTACTGTGCTGCTTTTATCCTCTTTTGCTTTTTTTTTTAAGTTTTTATCTTACAAAATAAAATCTCCATCATCGATTTACGGTTAAACAACCAACCAATGAATGTGGGTGATAGATACCCACCATCATTAGACATTTTAACTTAATCATAAAACCTAGATATCCACCATCGATAGATATTTAATAGGCCCAAAAAACTCAACAGGGAGTGGAGGGCAAATGTAAAGAGAGAGGGATTTACCCAAGTCAAGGGGGGACAATTGCCCCCCTTGCCCCTCTGGCTCCGCCACTGGTCACGTCGCTCCGTAAGATCTTATCAGGTACGTCTCCCTATACAAAGCCCTAGTCTGGCTATAAAGGGGAGCACTGCGACCCCTTCCAAGTATGCAAAGGTAGAGCAAGTAAGACTAAGCCATCGAGCGAGAGCTCCCCTCTGAGAGAAATAGAAAGATAGGTAACAAAAGTCATGACCATCTTCCTCCACTCTTCACAAGTCACCCACATAAACTTAAGTTACCTCCATCTCTTGAGAGTCCTTCTTTCTTACTCTCATGTGTATACTAACTTAAACATTGGAGAGTTCTCTAGGGAAACCACAACTGTAGTGGGAACTATTTTGTAGGTTGAAGTTTGGCGAGGTACTCTCAGGACAGTAGCCACTTTGGAGGGATCGATTGAGGAGCCCGGTGAGATACTCTCACGCCTAGTCATGCAGTGTGGGACGATCGACTTGGCTACAGCCTAGAAGTCCCATGCTACCAACGGTGGGAGGCAGCCACCTCCCATATCGGGAATCTCCAAGTCGGATTCCAACAACTTTGTCCTAACCTTTGTTGATCCCATAGCGCTCCTGAGGCTACATCTTCCAGCTTGGAGATCTACGATCTTGAGGAGCGACACCACAACGACGAGGTGCGAGGAGTGAAACCCTTGGCATTGAGTCCCGCTACGGTTATCTGTAGGACCAGTCTAAGATCAGCGTCGAGGGTACATCATCAGAGGTGGGACCTCTCGGCTCACTACACCTGCATAGAGTCAAGTCCCATGAACACCTGAGAGACCCCTACAGGCAGGTAGGAGACCAGGTGACGTAGAAGCTCAGTCATTAACTCTTCTACCTTGACGGTCATCAATATGGAGGATCGGCCGTGGATGAGCATCCACGAGGAATCTCCTCACAACCCATGCTAGCTCCTCCTTCGCCCAAGAAGGCTACAAAACATGGAGCAAGGCTCCAAAGTCTCGACAGAGCGACACCCTAAGTACAATCCAGAGGTGCAAGTCCCGCAGGGAGGTTCGGCCTAAGAGTTATCTGTGTAATAGACAATCTCTTTGCAACCCTTTCTCAGGCTCTATATCTTGGCTCTCCTGCTTCTTCTCAGGCTCTGTAATCTTGTCATAACGGCAGATGTAATTTGGTTCCCTAGAATATGAGTGTGAGCGTTGTAACATATGCAACAGTTTGGCGGCGTTTGTGAGAACTCGAGATGAAAAGCCCATGCCAAGCAAGAAGAACCACCTTCACCTTCTCTGCAGGAGGAGTGTTTGCACCAATGAAGTCTTGCCTATGGTGACACAAGAAATAAATTGGGCACTTGGGAAGGCACCTGATAGTAAGCCTCATGTCGAGGAACATGCGTAAGCCTCAATCTAATAAGAGCACCGAAAAAGTGGCGCTCCCTCTTCCTTGTATTTTGTATATGAGTAATGAAACGAGGTGTTCACTAAAACCCCCATTGTTGGAATGGCTATGCCAACGGTACGCCAACCCGTCACGCATCAAACCTCAGTGATCATCCTAAGTCCAAATTGCATTTAAGCCCTGGCAATAGACCCCCTCACTAGAGTACCAAAGCCCCAGCTCCCCCGCTACTAGAATGCCAAGCTCACCACTGAGCAAACGGAGGAAACAAATTTCCAGCCAACATACACGTAAGTCATTGCACCCTCAAGCTATGTGATAATCCTTTCTATAGCTTCAAATTTTCCTCTTTGGTATCAACCGGGCAGATTCAACTAAGCCTCTGGGATGACTCTGGAGTGCATTCTTTCATCTAAGCCCCGAGGACAACCCTAGAGTGCGTTCTTTCAACTACTGCCTAGGGACGACTCAGGAGTGCATTCTTTCATCCAATCCCTAGGGACGACTCCGGAGTATATTCTTTCATCGAATCCCCAGGGATGATCCTAGAGTGCACGCTTTCATCAAAGCCCCAGGAACGACCCAAGAGTGCGTTGTTTCAATAAAGCCGCAGGGAGGACGCATGAGTGCATCCTTTCATCAAGTCTCGGGGACGACCTTGGACTGCATTCTTTCAACTAAGTTCCATGAATGACCTCGGAGTGCATTCTTTCATCTAAGCCTAGAGGACGACCCTGGAGTGCATTCTTTCATCTAAGCCCCGAGGACAACCTCATAGTGCAAGCTTTCATCAAACCTGAGGGACGACCCCAGAGTGCATTCTTTAAAGTAAGCCCCAGGGAGGACCTTAGAGTGCATTATTTCATCGAAGCCCAAGGGAGGGTCTCGGAGTGCATCCTTTCATCAAAAGCCCCAAAGATGATCCCGAGTGCATTTTCCCATTGAAGAAATCTTTTATCCTTAGGGATAACCCTGAGGTATGTTCGATCCTAATCTTAACCAGGAGGAAACTTGGTCTCAACAAAGCTAACATTAACTCTCTGGTCCTAACCGGGGAGAGATCTTTAAACCTCAAAGACGATCCTGAGATACATTCAATCATGGTCTTAACCAGGAGGAAACTCAACCT
Organism: Amorphophallus konjac; assembly: GCA_022559845.1. Taxonomy (NCBI): domain Eukaryota; kingdom Viridiplantae; phylum Streptophyta; class Magnoliopsida; order Alismatales; family Araceae; genus Amorphophallus; species Amorphophallus konjac. The sequence goes on along the minus strand of CM040121.1, from coordinate 524,745,191 downwards.
GATCTGAGCTAACGTTAACTCCCCGGTCCCAATTGATGGGAGCTCTTTAAACCTCATGGATGACCCTAAGATCTGTTTGACCCTGGTCTTCACCAGGAGGAAGTTCGATCTCAACCGACATAACGTTAAGTCCCCGATCCTAACCGGGGATAGATCTTTAAAACTTAGGGATGACCCTAAGATACGTTCGATCCTAATTTTAACTAGGAGGAAAATTGGCTTCAACCGAGCTAACGTTTACTCATTGGTCCTAACTAGGGAGAGATCTTTAAACCTCGGGAATGACCCTAAGGTACGTTTGATCCTGGCCTTAACTAGGAGGAAGCTCAGTCTAAACCAAGCTAATGTTAACTTCCCTGTCCCAATCGAGAAGAGATCTTTAAACCACAGGGATGACCCTGAGGTACGTTTGATCCTGGTCTTAATCAGGAGGAAGCTTGGCCTCAACCGGGCTAACATTAACTCCCCGGTCCCAATGGAGAAGAGATCTTTAAACCTCAGGGATGACCCTAAGGTATGTTCGATCCTGCTCTTAACCAAGAGGAAGGTTCGATCCTACTCTTAACTAGGAGGAAGCTGAGCCTCAACCGAGCTACCATTACCTCCATGATCCAAACTGGGGAGAGATCTTTAAATCTCAGGGATGACACTGAGGTTTGAAGCTCAACCTCAACTGAGCTAACATTAACTCCACAGTGAGATCTTTAAACCTCAAGGATGACCCTGAAGTACGTTTGATCTTGGTCTTAACCAGGAGGAAGGTTCGATCCTGGTCTTAACCAAGAGGAAGCTTAGCCTCAACCAAGCTAACGTTAACTTCCCAGTCCCAACTAGGGAGAGATCTTTAAACCTCAGGGATGACCTTGAGATACATTTCATCCTAGTCTTAACCAGGAGGAAGCTTGGTCTTAATTGAGCTAACGTTAAGTCCCCAGTCCCAACTGGGGAGAAATCTTTAAACTTCAATGATGACCCTGAGGTACATTCAATCTTGGTCATAACCAAGAGAAAACTAGGTCTCAACCGAGCTAATGTTACCTCTCTGATCCTAACCGGCAAGAGATCTTTGAACCTCAGGGATGACCCTAAGGTACGCCCAATCTTGATCTTGACTAGGATAAAAGCTCGGTCTCAACTAACCTAACATTAACTCTTTGGTTCCAACTGGGGAGAGATATCCAAATCTTAGGGACAACCCTGAGGTACATTTGATCCTAGTCTTAACCAGGCGAAAGCTCGGTCTCAACTGAGGTAACATTAACTCTCCGGTCTTGACCGGAGAGAGATCTTTAAACCTCAGGGATGACCTGAGGTACGTTCGATCCTAGTCTTAACCAGGAGAAGAGCTCGGCCTCAACCGAGCTAGCGTCCTAACTAGGTAGAGATCTTCAAACCTCAGGGTCGACCCTGCGATACATGTCCTCCCTGGTCTTAACTAGGTAGAGTTCCCTGCATCAGCTTGAGCTAGGTAGCGCCCTCACTTTCCGTCCCCTATCGGGCCACACACCTATCTATCGGTCTTAACCAAAGCAAATCATACACAAGGGATGTTCAAGCAAATGAGAACCAATACACTGGGTAATCAAGGCCTCTTGCATTTACAAAAAGAGGTCTTCTTATAGGACACATACTAGGAGAATTAATCCCCGTTACAAGCCTGGGTATGAGAAATCCCTAGACTTAACCTCTAGATGCTTCCCTTGGACCCTACCCAATAGCAATACCCACAAAGTCCTACGGACGTGTCTAGAAGCCTGCACCACATCTTGATGGAACTCCTCCGATTTCTTGTACTTAAAGATGGTCTCCCGACTCACTCGCTCATAAGCACACACCGCATTCTCATTTGCCTTCTCAAGCGGGCGTTCCAACCTCTTCACCTCCTCCCGATCCTAGAGATGCAACTCACGGATCTTAGCCAAGTCGGCCTTAGCCCCCCTGGCCTCCTCCTCTCACCTAGAGCTGTCAGTGACCTATCTCATGCTGGCCTCCAAGGCTGTCGCAGACCTCTCGAACAAGTGCTCATTTTCCATTGCCGCCTCGCCACACTAGTCTGAGAAGATAAGAGCCCTCGTCATAGTGTCAAACAGTTGCCACACCACCATGTCTAAAAGCCCAGGCATCGACAGCCCGAGTGCCTGCTCTATCTAATCTTAGGACAATACCTAGCCAACAAGCCTACAGAGCCTATCATTGGGCCGAAGCTAGTATCTGGACTCACCCGCCCCGCAGGTAGCTGCCTCCTACCGGTGAGCCTCTGGGGGACCCACATGGTTTTTTCCCCTCTCTACCACCAAAGATCTCAAGGCATCGCGCTCTATGGACTCCAGCCAAGGCATGTCCCAACTGGCCCAGTCCCCTTCCGTTGTTCACTCCTGCGGCCTCTTCCGTGCCAGAGCCACCTCGGCCTCCCAGACGTCCTCCATCGAATCATCGAGAACCTCCTTCAAGCTAACCTCCATCGCCGCTGCATGGATGGATGCCTAAAAGGTAGAGGTCGCCTTTCATTAAAGTTGTTCCCTCGAAAGTGGGGCCACTGTGTAGGGAACCAAGCATTGCAACAAGTGGGAAGCTGTACAGATACAAATCCCTCGAAATTGGAACCTACAGTTGGAAACGTCACCCCTAGCCCGATAAGCGTGTCACCAATCACACCAAGGGCTGGGGGGCCAGTGATGTGTATGCCTCCCCGATGGTGGACATGTGCCACATCTCGCTGAATCTGGCGTCCTACACCCATTACGGAAGGTTGAAAGGTGCCATCTTTATCCTCTCACATCAACGCATCAACGCAGTATCCGAGGCTGCAATACGCTCCAACCCATTGGCATTCCTTGCACCTCACGAAAAGTACCATGACTGCCACGTTGCTCCATAAGACCTTATCAGGTACGTCTCCCTATCCAAAGCCCCACTCCACCTATAAAAGGGGAGCACCACGACGCCTTCTAGGTATGCAAAGATAGAGCAAGTAAGGCTAGGCCACCGAGCGAGAGAGCCCCTCTGAGAGGAATAGAAAGTCACGTAGCTAAAGCCATGGCCATCTCCCCCCACCCTCTCCAGGCCACCCACATAAGATTAAGCCACCTCTATCTCTTGAGAGCCATTTTTCCTTACTGCCATGCGCACACTGACTCAAGTATCGGAGAGTTCTCCCAAGGAATCACAACCCGGTGGGAACTGTTTTACAGGTTGAAGCTCGATGAGATACTTTCGAGACGGTAGCTGCTTCAGAGGGATCGACTAAGGAGCCCGGCGAGGTAATCTCAGCCCAGCCATATAGCATGGGACGATCGACCAGACTCTAGGCTAGAAGCCCCGGGCTACCAACGGTGGAAGGCAGCCAAATCCCATATCGAGAAGCCCTAAGCTAGGTTTCAGCAACTCCGCCCCTAACCCCTGCTAATCCCATGGCGCTCCTGAGGTTCAACTAGGAGGCCGTCGAGCCTACATCTTTCTGCTTGGAGATCTGCGATGTTGAGGAACGACACCACGGTGACGAAGCGTGGGGAGCAAACCCCTTGACATCGAGTCCCGCTACGATTACAACGTGTAGGACCAATCTAAGATCAGTGTCAAGGGTACATCGTCAAGTGCGGGACCTCCCGACCCACTATGCCTGTGTAGAGTCAGGCCCCATGAAGGTCTGAGAGACCCCAGCAGGCAGGTAGGAGCTCAGGTGTAGAAGCTCAGTTCCCAACTCTTCTACCTCGACGATCATCGGTACAAAGGATCGGCCATGGACGAGCATCTAGGAGGAATCTCTCCACTACCCGTGCTAGCTCCTCCTCCGCCCAAGAAGGCTACAAAGTATGGAGACAATGCTCCAAAGTCTTGACAGAGCGACACCCGAAGTACCATCCAGAGGTGTAAGCCTCTGTAGGGAGGTTCGGTCTAAGGGTTACTTGCATAACGTACAATCTCTCCGCAACCCTGTCTAACGCTCAATATTTTGGCTCTCCCTCTCTTTCTCAAGTTTTGTAATCCCATCACAACGCGAGATGTAATCCGATTCCCTGGAATGTAAATGTGAACGTTGTAGCATACGCAACAGTATTGTACGGGGATTGTTGTCAGTTACACAGCTATGGTTGTACTAATAACATTTTGTAGAGGCTATTTCTCACTCTTGTTCTATGTTTTTTTTCACAATTTGGTTTTCTTTAGATTGCAAAAGAATCAACAGATTCTCTCAATATCATTTTTTCTTGAACGAACAGAATTCATTCTGAAGTAATCATTTTCGTTCTTGGCGTTCATTACTTGTAGGATTCTTTCAAGGGTAATTCTCTTCCCTTGATGCTCCTTGCTTGTAAGAGTCTTTGCGTGGAGATCAAGGTTCCTTGAGGCTCCTCATGATCGAGGACCTTGATCTCTTGGCTTCGATTACACTACAAGTACCTTGCTGCAACGTCAAAATTTTTCTAGAGAATTAGAAAACATCAAATCACTTTTGCAGATTTTAAATTGATAGATTACAACCTCAGAAGTCTTAAATTTGTTGGTACTTTAATATTTCATGATTGTTTTATTAATGTCTTTCCTCATTGTTTTACTTATTCCCCGTCAAAGGAATTTGTAGCTTAACAGAGTTTTGTCTTCAGGTCAGCGGGTTCCCATATGATGAGGTTCCTCGTTGCATCTAAACAAACATAAGAAGCAGAGGCTTAGCACAAAATTGGGATGGGATTTAGTAACTCCGTCGTCTATGTTACGTGATTAGTGTAATAGGGCCCAAGAACAAGATAAAGGCTCGGTCGGAATGGATCTATAATTATGCTAATCATCGATCCAGTTTACCGGAGATACAGTTACTTAACTAGTTGTCTCGTGGTATTGAGGTATAGTCTCGTACAAATATGTGGACACATTGTTTCCTTGTCTTTAGAGAACTCTCTCAACTCAACCTCTAAGTTTTGAGTTAAGAATTCAGATTTTTAACATAGTATCAAAGTTATTGAGGAGGAGAAAATGTGTCACCAGGTCCATTGTGATCCAAAATAGTCCGGGGCGTAGTGGCCCTCTCCAACCGACCAACGGCCCTGAAGCTTGAAGTACGGCGTAGGTGAGGCCCATCAAGGCCTGACCAGTCTATGGGCGTGATCCCCGTGTTCGTGCTCTCCGGATGCTATAAAATTCACCAACGGACGAACGTTGAGGCTGCCATTACGGGGCTTAACCTGATGAGCTCTGTGTCGCACCCACGTCACAGATATGTCCGCCGCATTACCTTTCCTCCAAGAGTGAATGAGTGGGCGACGAAAGATCTTCACGATCAAGTAGGGCACCACTCCACTAACCACGCTGCTGTTGCTAAAGTAGGGAAGGAGCAACCTTACTGCGATCGGTATAAATCGGTCTCCAGAAGAAACTATAGGGACACACTAAGAATCACCCACACACACAAAAAGGATCACCCCTAAAGTAATACGTCAAGAGAGAGATGATCCCAGACGGAGACTCCACAGCATAACAGATAGATGATATAGAAAATGATTGAGGGTACGTACTTCAACCAGTTCTCTCAACCCAATCTCTATCTCCGAGCACCGTACATCTCTCCAAGTATTTTTCTCCTCTCCGAGTACTCTCCACGCTATATCTTTATTCTACGGGCTCTCTCTATTTCTCCTTAACCTTTCTCTCTGCTCGTTTACTCATTTCTGACTTAATCATCGGAGAGTTATCCCATGAGATCACTCCCAAGACTCCTCCTGACGTATTGTTTAGTGATTATAAATTTTTTTCAGAACGATCGGTCGCTCTTTCCCTCTTTCCCAACAAACAAATGTTAAAAATATAGTACTAAGCGAAGGGAACATCTTCTAACCTGTACAAGTATGCTTACTCGTTATACTACTTTGTCTGTGCAATAACATCATTATAAATGATAATCATTTGACTTTGACACCAAGAGTTGGGGGAGAGGCCGAGGGGAGAGTTAATTTGTGGGTGTTTTCTCTCTTTCTTTGTGGAGGGGTGTCTCATCTCAATATCTAAATTTTATGCTGAAGTTCACGGCTATCACCAGTGTAAAGTCACTTGGATCGACATAAATCTTATTTAAATCACTTCCAACCACTCAACAGTCTAGAGTCTGGCAATTGGCCGACTCCAGGAGTCAGATAACCCAACTACTTTCTCAGCATATCATGAGATGAGATCATCAACATCTTAACGCATAGATGGCCAGGAGTTCTACATGTGTAACTTTGCTCGGCCTCACATAAAAAAGATGGAGAGTAAGATTACAGAGAGAGCAGACCATAAACACAACAAATAAGACGCGGTGCGTCTCCGAAGACTCGTAGATAACCCCCATCTCGACAGTACCACTATGCCATGCTGTCAAATTCTTGCACGTCCCTCGGGGAGCCCACGTTGCATCACGTCCGACGCGGGCATCGTATCGAACGCATCACATGTGCACATGGCGACGGCCCGGAAACGTAGCAGGCGAGCTCGCTTCCGCGGTCCCGCACTAACAAACAAATACACAAACACCTTCCGTGGGAGGCAGCAAGGGCCCGCCCACCCACAAAGTCAAAAAGCCTACTGCCTTGTCCTCCGTTCGTTCGCGTCACATTGGCCTCCTAGATAACAAGAAACCAATAAGGCCGAGCAAGGTAATTTAAGATTATGCAGACGGTGACAGAACTTTTCCGATCGGCCCTTTCTTGAAATGAAATGATATTTCCGTCTTGTTCCGGTTGATGGGATGTCACTCATGACTAGTTTGTCTTGTTTTACTTTAAAGCAGAGGCCTGCCTGGTTCAAGAAGAGATCGGGACGGCTGTTCAGAGTTTTTTTTGGGATTTTGAAGTCCGTTTGACAAAATCAATTGGTGGGTGATGATGTGCGTGTTTTAACTCTGAGTGATGAATAGTGCTGCTGCCTGTCATGTTGGAAAGGAGGCAGGTGGACAAAGACTTCAACGTGGGAGCTAATTTCACCCATCATTTATAATTAATTATTCTATCTTAATTCAGATACGTATCAAAATTAAAAAAAAAAAAAAGAATAACTTGCCTAAACTTGAACTAACTCGATTTTTCCTATTCTATTATCAAAGATTCATGTGCCCAAGCCTCTGATCTGGAGTTGATGGGATAAAAAAAACAACATCCTCCGTTAGCACGTAGTATAATCCCCATCGTCAGCCTGAAAATCCTTGGATCTGAGCTGCTGCCCCCAACATTGCCAAACTACTTAAATGGCAACTCCTTCCCCCTTTGGTCTCTTTTAATAATCTTATTCTTCTCGGTGACCGCCACTGTTTCCTCGAGATTTGTAGGCCTACTGTTGGCCCAACTTGCTGGCTTTTTGAGATCTGAGTAGTGCCGGGAATCTTTAATTGGTCGTCGGGGATTTGACAGGGACGTAACTTTGGGACTCTATGCAAAACGATCTGAGTCGAATCGGGATGATTCTCTAGTTACAAATTGAGAGGTGCCGTCTTATTTGGGGGTGGGATTACGAATCAACTCAAAATCTATGCATTATAAATTATACTTTTAGAGCGACTTAACTCTTAAAAAATTATATTTACGCGAAGAGTAATATTTTGTGCACCGAATTCGATACACAAAGTCATCTCAAATTATAACATCTTCTCCCATTGACCCTCCAAAAGGTTGAAATGATCATTTCGCTGTAAAAAGGACACCCCGCGTCAGATTCGGTCGACCAACTTTTTTGCTCGGCGAAAAAATACGGGAGTGAAATATTTTGTTAAAAGAATGAAACGTTTTGTTATAAGAATGAAACGTTTTGTTTGACTACATAAACAAAGCGTATAAGTAAAACATTTTGTACGTACGTAGAGATTTTAAATATAGTCAATCAAAATATTTCGTTTAAGAGGTTAAACGTATTACACAGAGATACAACACATTGCGTGTTAGTGAAACATTTTGTTCGCACGTGAAGATTTTAAACGTAGTCAAACAAAATGTGTCATTTCTATTCCTTCATTTGTGTAGTCGAATAAAATATTTCATTCTTATAACAAAACGGTTCATTCTTATAACAAAATATTTCAGTCTTACAAAATATCAATCAAAATATTTCGTTTTAGAGGTTAAACGTATTGCACAGATGTAAAACACATTACGTATTAGTGAAACATTTTGTACGTACGTGAAGATTTTAAACGTAGTCAAACAAAATGTTTCATTTCTATTCGTTCATTTTTGTAGTCAAACAAAATATTTCATTCTTATAACAAAACGTTTCATTCCTATAACAAAATATTTCAGTCTTACAAAATATCAATCAAAATATTTCGTTTTAGAGGTTAAACGTATTGCACAGAGATAAAACACATTGCGTATTAGTGAAACATTTTGTACGTACGTGAAGATTTTAAATATAGTCAAACAAAATGTTTCATTTATATTCGTTTATTTTTGTAGTCAAACAAAATATTCTATTCTTATAACAAAACGTTTCATTCCTATAACAAAATATTTCACTCCCGTATTTTTACGCCGAGCAAAAAAGCGGGCCAACCGGATCTGACACGGGGTTGACGCGGGGTGTCCTTTTTACAGCAAAATGGTTATTTCAACCTTTTGGGAGGCCAATGAGAGGGGAGGTTATAATTTGAGCTGACTTTGTGCACCGGATTCGGTGCACAAAGCATTACTCTTCTGTGAAAGTGTAGACTGAGGTGGAGACAAGAAGATGACATTAGATCGATAACTATTCGTTTAAAAATTGAATCGAATTCGTATTAGTTTGATCAGATAATTATTTAAATAAAATATTTAATAAATAATTTAATCAGATATCAAATAATTTGATTATTAATCGAATATGAATTCGAATATTAAAATATCTGTGTTATATATTATCCAACCAAATATAAACCCATAGATGAAATATCTAAGGATCCACATATTCTATATAACTCAAATCTTAATATGTCGTTTGGTCATTTTTTTTACCTTTTTATCTCAAAATAAAATTTAGAAATAAGAACTCCATTTAAACCAATTTAGTAAGTCTTCTCCTATTTTTAGAATGAAATCTGATCTTTTGATAGTCTCTCTTAAAATAAAAATAATCTTAACTTTTTCTTTTTTAAGAAAATAATGTATAATGTTTCTGCACGGCTCGCACGACTCACCTCAAAGTAGATCTAGCAATTATCCATTTAAAATTCGAAGTGAATTCGAATTCGAATTCGAATACATTTGATCGTATCCGAATAGAATATCTGACAGATAATTTAATTAGATATCAAATAATTCGATTATTAATCAGATATAAATTCAAATATCACACTATCCGCTCTATATCAGATATGTTTATATACTCCCGTCCCATCTCATATTGAACCAATTAATGCCTCAAAATGATTTAGAGGTGGCGAAGTCATAAGGTGTGGATTCATTATTAATGGAATTAGGATCAAGTGATCTTTGAAATAATGAGGGGATAATCAGGTCATGATCCAAGATTTCCTTCAAACTGAGGATTTTAAATTTGTTCGTGTGTCAAAAGTAAACACCCTTACAATTGATAAGATCAAACTGGACGGCTGAGTTGGATTCTTAAATTTACCTATCAGTAAAACTTCTATAAGTCTGACTTGATTAGAACTCACTCCACCCCAATCTATGTCTAACTGTTCCCTTGAGGTTTCTGCTTGGGGCTACCATTAATTAGTCCAACTCTTGATCTCGCTGAATTTTTATTTCAATCCAAGGACTCTTTAATTGGTCAATGGGGATTTTGGTGGAGGTTTGTCCATTTACTGTTGTGAAAAAAAACGTCGACCCAGTTTGACTCAAGTCCACGTGATTGGGTTCGATTCACTGTTAGACATAGTTACTTTTCTAATATAGGATGGGATCAGACCCTGTAAAACCTAATTCGATCTGTTGTTTTGACCTAACCTGATTATTCAAAAAAATGAGTTAAAGACCATTTTTGATGACTGGGTCAAATTTAGATTGGAACATTTTGACCTAGACTTTTTATCGGTTGGATTTAGGGTAAAAAAGATCATTCTAATTTGGCTTGACCCACCTTGATTCTGATGCAGGACGGGACGTGAACCTGAGACTCTAGCTCGCGGACATCCCTAAGCGAGGGAAGCGTACGGATGTGTGCGGTTGAGAAACCGACAGCGAGTCACAGGTATCAACTTTTCCGCATGCTCGGATCGAGTCACGGGACGGGTTCCACTCACTCACTCTTGCAGCGGTGATAACAATTATAACGAGTTACGTTCCTATCACTCATGCAGCGGCATATGAAAATATATACGAGTAAAGTAAATGCCAAGTGGGGAGCGGACACGATTGTTGACACCCGTTTTAGCCTACAAGTCGCATTATTTCTCTTATTCATCATTTTTGATGTCCCGAATTACCCATTATTTTGGAGCCTTCCTTGGATGGATTTCAAGACAATTTTCATTGTTCTATTCCCTTTGAGCCCTATAGATCATGATTTCCTAGAGCCCTGGAGCTTATCTCATCAAATTCCGGCTTCAAAGTCAACTTTCGGCCCATTTAGGCCGGCTTCCCTCAAGTAATCGGCTCTCTCCCGCTGCGCAGTCCTGAAAGTGGTCCTTTTTCACCTTCTTCCATTCCTATACTTAAAAAGTTATCTTCATCAAAGTTGTTCATCTTTTAAAGATGATGCGGGACGGACTCAGGAGACGACACTATATGGTGCCACCCTCGGACTCTAGATGAAGACGCGACCAGCAGCACACACCAGGGAGACACTAAGCCCGACACTACGAGCTCCTAGTGGTAAAACGTCGCTAACAGAAGTGGAAGCTCACTCGTCGTCCCAAGCGAGGGAAAGCGCGGACCGTGCGCGGTTAAGGAACCGGCGGAGGTCAAGGTAGTCAGACTCACTTCCGGACTCGGATCGAGTCGCGGGACGGGTCACTCTCACGCTCACAGCGGTGACATGGACACACGGGCTAGGAACCTACACTCTCGGCAGCGGCCGAAGACCGTATACTAGCTAAGCAATGTAACGCCAAGAAGTTAAGACCTTTACCTCCACGCACCCGGCGTGGCGAAGACACCCCGGCTGACTTACGGACCCCCGGTTAACATAATTCACAGCAGTACAAAAGGATTCGACCCACTCCACGCAGGGAGGTAAAAGGTCACATGTGGGCCCCGGGGATCACGCAAATCAGGTTGACAGGCAGCATCTTGATGTCGACTCGACGCGCCGAACTCCGCGTTTTCGTGCTTCCCGAACGGCGGGTTCTGCGGGCCCGTGGGGCCCACGGATGGCGCCGTCCTCCGGATCTGCGGAGGTGGGTCCCACTAGGATGGAGACCCCTGGTGGCGCGCCTCCACGGACGGCGGTCGGCCGGAGACACCGATTGGTGGCCGGTCGGGTCCGATCTTCAAGTTGTGGAATGGCTGCCCACGGATTTCAGTTCTGTTTTCCCTGCGCGCGCTCCGGCGAAAACAGCCGCTGCGGTCGATCCCGACGTCGGATCGGGACGCATGAGCTATCGTTGGAAAGCTCTATTCAAATGCTTCAATCTAGACTCAGAGAGATCAGATGGATCTAGCCGGATCTAGACTTTAATGAATTTACAAATCCCTGTTGTACAGTAACCGAGACATCAGATTTACAGGATACATGTCTGAGAACCACCGTTGACCGCCTACTTGCCGTAGGAATCAGACTTCGAGCTCTTCTTCAACATTGTAGATAATCAAACCACGAAGCTGGGACAATTTTTAGAATTGGATTTGGAGGTGGTGGTGAGTTTATAGTATTTTTGGAGTGTCTGGTGGTCGGATCTGGGAACTGGCAGAAAGTACTGTAGCTAGTACTGAGAACGAATTTTAGAAAATATGCAATGGACGAACCAAAAATTAAAAAAAATGGTGGATGAAGGGATGGATGCAAGGGACACCCAGTTAAATTGGGAGAACCAAAGAAAATCAAAAAAAGGACCTAAGACTTGAAACTCTGGGCGGGTGGAAATGGAAACAGACAGTAGACAGATCTGGAAACTGTGATTGGACGAAAATCAAAAAATACCAAATGAGATCTTTATGACCAACCAAAATTCTGAGGACGTGCTGGACACCTCTGGGACATCCAGTAAAAGTTCCAGCTCGATCTGAGGCCGTGGCTGAGACTGGAATTTTGTGGAAGTGGCTATGGTACTGCATGGACAGAACTCCGGCGAAGGCGATGGCGGTGCGGTGGCGGCTCGTGGCGGCGGCGGCGATGACCGGAACTGATAGGGGAGGAGTCACACCTCCAGAGGCAACCTTCACAGCTGCAAGGGGGAAGAGAGGGGCGCACCAAGCTGGAGCTCCAACAATTTCTTGATTCCAAATGGCATTAATTCATCAAAAATGGAAATTACAAGCATATATAGGTCACCAATCTAATCAATCCTCCACCGTTGGATCTAGGGGTGGGAGATTGAGGGCTAGGATTGCATGTGACCATCCACACAAATGAAAATTAAAAAAAAAATAAAGGGGGGGGGGGGGGCGGCCTATTGACTAGAATGGCAAGGATGTGGACGTTGGACTTGGTAGGTGGGGGTAGGTGGCCTCTCATTTGGACTTTTCAAGTCCATTGTCCCCCATGTGTCCAAATACCATTCAAACTTCTAGATGCTCCCATGTGGCATGTTGACTGGCCCCATGTGGGACCCTAGGCTGAGGTGGCCCAATGTGGTGGGGCCCGGGGGGCCCGTGGAGCCCACGGGGTCCGAAATGCTCGTAAGCCCCTATTACACTCAAAATGGCAAACCGAATGCAACGAAATAAATACAAATTACACACACATAAAGTCTAGCTAAATATAATAAATGGGGAGGCTCAAGGCGGAGTCTCCAAGCTGTCTCCGAGCCAGATGGACGCTGAGGTGGCTCGTGTCGTGCTCCGTGTGCGGTACCGGTGGCTCGGTGTGTCGTGCCGATCAACAGCTCGGGTGTCCGCACCAATTCTCCCCGGGTGGGAGAAACTCGACCCTGTCGAGTAAGGGTCTGCATCGCTCCTGTATCGCTCCAAAAGGTCCGGATCAATCTGCTGCAACTCACCATGTGTGATCCATGTGTCCTCAGTAGCGGGCCGTCCTCTCCATCGCACTAGGTAGCGCGGGTAAGATCCACTCCTGGTAACCGTCACTTGCTCGTCCAGTATACGATCTATATGCTCACACTGCCGTGAAAAAGGGGCTGGAGGTGGAAGTGGACACTCAGGTGTGGGATCACTCTCAAGGGGAGGAGATGGCTCAAAAGGCTCACTAGGGATCACCGCTGGGTCCCTATATGCAACAAGATCCGATACATTGAAGGTAGAGCTTATACCATATTCCTTGGGCAAGTCCACAACGTACGCATTGGATCCAACGCGTTTCAACACTCTGAATGGACCGGCTCCGCGAGCTTGCAACTTCTTAACGGTTCCAGAGGGAAACCGTTCAGGTCTTACCTTGATCATGACGTATTCGCCCTCGTGGAACTCTCGGTGGTGTCGGTGGGCATCGGCTAACTCCTTGTACCGTGCATTGCTGGACTCAATGTGACGACGGATGTCGTCATGCAAACTCCTAACATGCCTAGCAAATGACTCGGCCGACTCCGACACTCTAGCATGGACAGGCATGGGGACAAGGTCAACGGGTTTCCTAGGCCTACGACCTGTGACAATTTCAAATGGACTCATGCCAGTAGACCTATTCACCGAATCATTATATGCAAACTCAGCCATAGGTAGAATGAGATCCCAATCCCCAATGCGGTCCCTAACAAGACATCTCAAAAGATCACCCAGACTCCTATTGACCACCTCGGTCTGACCATCTGTCTGGGGATGGTATGCAGTGGAAAACTTGAGGTGCGTACCCATCATATGCCATAGTGTCTTCCAAAAATAGGAAGTGAACCTAACATCACGGTCAGACACTATAGTGCGAGGCAACCCGAACTTGCACACCACATGAGTAAGGAATAGGCGGGCTACCCTAGAAGCATCCGAAGTCTTTGAGCAAGGGATAAAGAGGGCCATCTTCGAGAAACGGTCAACCACCACATAGACCGAATCATGCTTCCTAGAGGTACGTGGCAATCCCAAAATAAAATCCATGCTGACATCCTGCCACGGGGCATCAGGCACGGGGAGAGGCGTATAAAGGCCCGAGCTTTGCTTCTTCATTTTGGCCGTAGCACATGTACGGCACTGAGCCACGATGTTAGCAACATCGCGCTTCAAGCTCGGCCAAAAAAATCGATGCTCCACTGCCTCAATAGTCTTGTTCCGACCAAAGTGGCCGGCTAGACCTCCCGCATGTAGTTCCCACACTAGGAAATCTCGAACCGAAGTTCGGGGAACACATAGCCTGCTACCTCGAAAGAGGTAACCCTCCTGAAGCACATAATCATCATGGTCTCTCGAGGGCCCGGCCTGGAGAGTAGTAAAAATCTGACCGAAGTCAGGACAATCAACATAGGCCTCCTTCATCTTCTCTAGCCCTATGACCTCGGCACTCATGGTGGTAAGAAGACATGCTCGCCGACTCAAGGCATCGGCCACCTTGTTCTCCACTCCAGCCTTATGTTTTAGCACAAAGGTGAACTGCTGGAGATACTCAACCCAACGACTATGACGCGAATTCAGCTTCTTTTGGGAATGGAGGTACCTCAAAGCCTCATGATCGGAGTATAAGACAAACTCCTGATGTAATAGGTAATGCCTCCAATGCCTAAGAGCCTGAACAACTGCGTAAAACTCTTTATCATATGTGGAATATCGCAGTTTCGCATCATTCAGCTTCTCGCTGAAATATGCGATCGGGTGGGACTCCTGACTCAAAACTCCTCCTATCCCAACACCCGACGCATCACAACAGACCTCAAACACCTTCGAGAAATCAGGCAGTCGAAGGATAGGTGTCTGGGTCATGCGCTCCTTGATGTCCCTGAAGGCAGCAGATGCGGCCTTCGTCCATACAAATGTGCCCTTACGGATGCAATCCGTGATCGGGGCAGTGACGGAGCTAAATCCACGGATGAAGCGACGATAGAACGTCGCAAGGCCATGAAAGCTGCGGACATCATGAACCGTACGGGGTTCCGGCCACTCAACAATGGCCCGGACCTTCTCCGGATCGGCGGAGACCCCAGTACTAGACACAATGAAACCCAAGAAGGTAAGCTGAGATGTCATGAAAGCACACTTCTGTGGGTTCGCAAACAACTGCTCTCGCCGAAGAAGTATACAGACCTGCCGAAGGTGGTCTAAGTGGTCCCCTGTGGTGCGGCTATAGATAAGGATATCATCAAAATACACCACTACAAAGACTCCAATGAAAGGTCGAAGTACCTGAGTCATGAGCCGCATGAAAGTGCTAGGGGCATTGGTCAACCCAAAAGGCATGACCAACCACTCATATAGACCGTCCTTGGTCTTAAATGCGGTCTTCCACTCATCACCTGGCCTAATCCTCACCTGATGATAGCCGCTCTTAAGATCGATCTTCGAAAAGATAGTGGCACCTGCCATCATGTCCAGCATGTCATCAAGGCGGGGAATAGGGAACCTGTACTTCACGGTGATTTTGTTGATGGCACGACTATCAATGCACATTCTCCACGTGCCATCCTTCTTCGGGGCGAGTAATGCGGGTACAGCACATGGACTCATGCTGTCCCGGACAGATCCTCTCTGCACAAGCTCATCGACCTGCCGTTTAAGCTCGGCATGCTCCGTGGGGCTCATTCGATAATGAGGAAGATTGGGCAAAGAAGAGCCCGGAACAAGGTCGATGGCATGCTGAATATCCCGCATAGGTGGGAGTCCCTCGGGAAGCTCATCGGGGAATACATCAGCATACTCCTGCAGAATGGGAACAACCTCGGGTGGGAGCTCACCCTCGGAGTCCCGCTCCACCTCTCGGACCGTAATGGCAAACACCGGACAGCCCTGACTAAGCTCCTGCTCCATTTCCCGGGAGATAATCATCATCAATCTCCTCGTCGAGGGCTCTCCTGGGCCAGAGGTAACGGTCATAGCCCGAGCTGGGGATGGGGTACTAGGCCCGGGAACGGAAGGCTTCGGAGTACTAGGGCCAGTAGGACCCCTAACAGATGGGCTCCTGGGCCGAACGGGTTGGAGGGTGACCCGCTGGCCATCGTGGTCGAAGGTACAGGTGTTCGACCGACCATGGAGTGTGGCATCTCGGTCGAATAACCACGGCCTACCAAGAATGATACTTCCCACTTCCATGGGAAGAACATCACACCAGATCTCGTCACGGTAGGAGTGGAGCTGCAGCGGGACCAAGCACCGCAGCCTGACCGAAATGGAAGTTGTATCCACCCATGATACCTGGTAGGGGCAAGGGTGGTCTACGGGTGTGAGACCAAGACGAGTGACAGCGTTCGTGGAGATTGCATTGATACAACTCCCGCTATCGATGACCACCTTGCAAATTTGCTTTCCCAGCCTACAGAATACATGAAGGATAGTGGTCCGACGCCAGTCATCACTGACCTGTGGCTGGGTGAGGATACATCTGACGACCCCCACATGGGTATCGTCTAACTGCTGGGCATCCTGGGCCTCACCTCCCATCTCATAGTACTCGTCAGCTAGCTCTTCATCTGCCTCATAGCTGACTAACTCTAGGCCCGCAGGGGTGGTATCCTCAGCTTGTGTGTCCCCAATGTGAAGAGATGGGCGAGTGGGACACTGGTTGGCGAAATGGCCAAACCCATTGCAGCGATAACACTGCTGCCGTGATCCACTAGGCTCCCCAATCATAGGTCCTTTACCTTTATCCTCCCGACGGATAGGAGGCGTAGGCAACAAAGGACGTGCGGGTGGTGCAGGTGCCGGTGGACGGGCTATGGGTGGGGCCGTAAGATGCTGGGGACGAGGAAGGTCCCTCGGGGGTGGAGGGCGAGGCCTAGGAGCAAAGGGCTCGTGGCGAGCGGGCTCCTGAGGTCGAGCCATGGGGGCCCTCGGATATGTGCCAGATGAGCCACGGGACTCGACACTACGAAGGGGAAAGGAGCCCAACCGATGGGGTGACTCGAACTCGGCCTCGAACTGCTCCAATTCGAGAGCAATCTGATATGCCTGCTCCAAAGTGGTGGCATTGCGGCGAAAGAGTTCATATTGATAATTAGGCCGCAAACCTCT
Organism: Amorphophallus konjac; assembly: GCA_022559845.1. NCBI lineage: Eukaryota > Viridiplantae > Streptophyta > Magnoliopsida > Alismatales > Araceae > Amorphophallus > Amorphophallus konjac. The sequence continues at coordinate 524,728,032 of CM040121.1, read as the reverse complement.
CCGAAAGCGGGATATCGTCATGGTGCTCTCTTCCGTGACCCCGCACCGCAAATAATACTCATCGAACTCGGCGGTGTACTCGGTCACGGATCGGTTCCCTTGGGAGATGCTTTGCCACTTGTCTATAAGACGTTGGCGATATGAGGCAGGAAGGTACTTCTCCCTCAATTTGAGTTTCATATCATCCCAGGTACCGATTTGGGGTTGACGTCGCTGGTTGAGCAGGCTCTCCACATTGATCCAATAAGTTTGGGCCTGCCCTTACAGCTTCATCTTCGCATATCGGACTCTTCGGTGGTCCGTCATCTCAAACCACTCGAAGTACCGATCCATACCGGCCTCCCAATCTAGATACACCCTAGGGTCCAAGGACCCGCTAAAAGTGGGAGGGTCCGCACGCACACCCCTAAGAATGCGGTCGTCATCCTCGTCATCACGATTCCGTCGTTGATGACGACGACCGTTACCCCCGTGATCATTGTCGGAGGCATAATCATCCACTATAGGCGCCTGTTGCCTCCCGACATCCTCTACCTGAGCCCTTGGCACAGCGGGTTGCTGCACCGGCTCTTGTTGGCCGTTCGTCGGCGCGGGTTGCGCCGCTACTGGGCCCCTCTCTAGGACGGCAATCCTCCCAACAAGGCCTTGAATGGACTGCTCCGAAACCCCGGCCCGATCCTCGAGGACCTTCATCCTTCCTTCTAGACGCGTCCCTATGCCATCCATACGCGTACTAAGACCATCCATACGCGTGTCTAAACGATCCATGATGGCCCGGAACATCTCGGCCGTGGAAGACTCATCGGAACTACGGGCTCGGGAGTCCGCCATAGGTGGTGGTGGCGAGTATTGGGTGCCTCGACGGGTGGGCATGCAAAGACGTACGGACTAGGTGACAACGACCAACTAATGCAAACACACTAAATGATACACTTAGACCTAATTGCAATTTGAAAACACTCCTTTTTTTGGTATTTTGAAAGAATGCAATTTAAAACACTTTTTTTTTTTTGAAAAGAATGAGACTCGACTACACCCTAGACACGGCCGAGACTCGGTACGGGGCGGAGGTAATCGACCCGAAGGTCACTCGCGCAAGTGTGTGGTCTTCCCGGTAGGCGAAGCCTAACGGTCGGACAACACCTTTGGATATACCGAGTGAAGGTGTGTGTGGGGTAACCTTAGACTATGCAAGACTTATGCAACGACTACCCTAGACTCGACTGCTCTGATACCAAACTGATGCGGGACGGACTCAGGAGACGACACTATATGGTGCCACCCTCGGACTCTAGATGAAGACGCGATCAGCAGCACACACCAGGGAGACACTAAGCCCGACACTACGAGCTCCTAGTGGTAAAACGTCGCTAACAGAAGTGGAAGCTCACTCGTCGTCCCAAGCGAGGGAAAGCGCGGACCGTGCGCGGTTAAGGAACCGGCGGAGGTCAAGGTAGTCAGACTCACTTCCGGACTCGGATCGAGTCGCGGGACGGGTCACTCTCACGCTCACAGCGGTGACATGGACACACGGGCTAGGAACCTACACTCTCGGCAGCGGCCTAAGACCGTATACTAGCTAAGCAATGTAACGCCAAGAAGTTAAGACCTTTACCTCCACGCACCCGGCGTGGCGAAGACACCCCGGCTGACTTACGGACCCCCGGTTAACATAATTCACAGCAGTACAAAAGGATTCGACCCACTCCACGCAGGGAGGTAAAAGGTCACATGTGGGCCCCGGGGATCACGCAAATCAGGTTGACAGGCAGCATCTTGATGTCGACTCGACGAGCCGAACTCCGCGTTTTCGTGCTTCCCGAACGGCGGGTTCTGCGGGCCCGTGGGGCCCACGGATGGCGCCGTCCTCCGGATCTGCGGAGGTGGGTCCCACTAGGATGGAGACCCCTGGTGGCGCGCCTCCACGGACGGCGGTCGGCCGGAGACACCGATTGGTGGCCGGTCGGGTCCGATCTTCAAGTTGTGGAATGGCTGCCCACGGATTTCAGTTCTGTTTTCCCTGCGCGCGCTCCGGCGAAAACAGCCGCTGCGGTCGATCCCGACGTCGGATCGGGACGCATGAGCTATCGTTGGAAAGCTCTATTCAAATGCTTCAATCTAGACTCAGAGAGATCAGATGGATCTATCCGGATCTAGACTTTAATGAATTTACAAATCCCTGTTGTACAGTAACCGAGACATCAGATTTACAGGGTACTTGTCTGAGAACCACCGTTGACCGCCTACTTTCCTTAAGAATCAGACTTCGAGCTCTTCTTCAACATTGTAGATAATCAAACCACGAAGCTGGGACAATTTTTAGAATTGGATTTGGAGGTGGTGGTGATTTTATAGGATTTTTGGAGTGTCTGGTGGTCGGATCTGGGAACTGGCAGAAAGTACTGTAGCTAGTACTGAGAACGAATTTTATAAAATATACAATGGACGAACCAAAAATTAAAAAAAATGGTGGATGAAGGGATGGATGCAAGGGACACCCAGTTAAATTGGGAGAACCAAAGAAAATCAAAAAAAGGACCTAAGACTTGAAACTCTGGGCGGGTGGAAATGGAAACAGACAGTAGACAGATCTGGAAACTGTGATTGGACGAAAATCAAAAAATACCAAATGAGATCTTTATGACCAACCAAAATTCTGAGGACGTGCTGGACACCTCTGGGACATCCAGTAAAAGTTCCAGCTCGATCTGAGGCCGTGGCTGAGACTGGAATTTTGTGGAAGTGGCTGTGATACTGCGTGGACAGAACTCCGGCGAAGGCGATGGCGGTGCGGTGGCGGCTCGTGGCGGCGGCGGCGATGACCGGAACTGATAGGGGAGGAGTCACACCTCCAGAGGCAACCTTCACAGCTGCAAGGGGGAAGAGAGGGGCGCACCAAGCTGGAGCTCCAACAATTTCTTGATTCCAAATGGCATTAATTCATCAAAAATGGAAATTACAAGCATATATAGGTCACCAATCTAATCAATCCTCCACCGTTGGATCTAGGGGTGGGAGATTGAGGGCTAGGATTGCATGTGACCATCCACACAAATGAAAATTAAAAAAAAATAAAGGGGGGGGCGGCCTATTGACTAGAATGGCAAGGATGTGGAAGTTGGACTTGGTAGGTGGGGGTAGGTGGCCTCTCATTTGGACTTTTCAAGTCCATTGTCCCCCATGTGTCCAAATACCATTCAAACTTCTAGATGCTCCCATGTGGCATGTTGACTGGCCCCATGTGGGACCCTAGGCTGAGGTGGCCCAATGTGGTGGGGCCCGGGGGGCCCGTGGAGCCCACGGGGTCCGAAATGCTCGTAAGCCCCTATTACACTCAAAATGGCAAACCGAATGCAACGAAATAAATACAAATTACACACACATAAAGTCTAGCTAAATATAATAAATGGGGAGGCTCAAGGCGGAGTCTCCAAGCTGTCTCCGAGCCAGATGGACGCTGAGGTGGCTCGTGTCGTGCTCCGTGTGCGGTACCGGTGGCTCGGTGTGTCGTGCCGATCAACAGCTCGGGTGTCCGCACCAAAAGATCTACAATTTCTTCTTCTACGCCATTGGCCAGTTCTGCCCCGTTTGTGAGATATTCATAGTTTTCTGTCATGCTATGCTATTTACCTGTGTCTCAGAATTTTCCTCTCTGTTCCAGCCCCATTTTCTCCATCTTACATTCATTTTATCAAATTTCTTTCTTCATAAAAGTTGTTCCTCTCTCAGCTATCTACAATTTCTTCTTCTACCACTTTCGCTATTTCTACCTCGTTTGAGAGATACGCTTCAATTTCTAAAGTCGCGCGCAGTCTGCTCAATTTTTTTCTCCATCAGTGTGACGGCCCTACATAGGTTCGTTAGAGCGGTGTGACGGTCCTACGATAGACCGTCACACCTAAAATTACCCGAAACACCCTGTTCAACACCCAGAATGTGGCGGTCCTACCCTAGACCGTCAGAGTCCATGTGACGGTCTAGTATGGGTGCGTTACACCGAAACTCATCTGAAAACGCCCCGTTCGACCCCCAGAGTGTGACGGACCTACCCTAGTCCGTTACATAACTCTAACGGTCGTATGATAGACCGTTACACACACCTGAGAGTCCAATTTGTGCTGGACTCTGCTTCGTTTCTGTGCGTCGTGGCCCTCTTGCAGAGTCCATAACTTCTTGAATTCTGCTCCGAATTGAGCGCCGTTTATTCCTATGATTTCTCCTTGGTATTATCTTGAATTCAGTCCAAAGAACTCCAAATTTCATTGGCTATCTTGCTCAGAATCACGCTTAAAAGTTGAGGGTTTAGGTGTCCTGGTTCAACTCAAACTCTGTAGATAAGGCTCCGGGGCTACCTTCCAAGAGCCATATCTTCTAGAATCCTCCTCCGAATTGATCCCCGTTTGTTCCTATCTCTTGTCCTTAGTATTATCTCGAGATTGATATAGAGAACTCAATTTATCTTGGACTCTATCTCTCGGAATCGTGATAAGAAGATGAGGCTTTCACCACTTTTATATAAAAACTGCCCAGTTCGCAGTCACGACGGGGGGCTCTTTCCGGACGTGGGGCGAAGCCATGTTGCGCTGCCAACTCACAGCTTCGACCCCATCTTGAAGAGGGAGGTATTGGCTTTCAATTCCATCCTTCTGGGCTTGATTTCATGGTCTACACTCTTAGTTCTCTTCTCCTCAAAATCACAAATCATCACAGTTTCCTGCACTTTCTGCTACACGCGTTTTTCTCCGTTTTGCATCATTGATTTCTCTCTATTCTCTCAATCAAATCTCGTGATTTCAAATCTCATGCATGCACAACACACCCACCTATCTTTTCCACCCTTCCACTGGGGTTAAAAAACCTCCCCCCAGTGCGTTCTCCCCCTTTTATTCATGCTATTTTATCACTTTGGACAGATTTCTACACTTCATGTTCTACTGGGTTTTTACCTTTGTGTTTCATCTTTGTTTTGCAGGAGAGCATGAATACAACGTGAGGCCCTCTTCCTCTAGCCGGCTGGAAGGAGAGGAGGTTTGAATCCACAAGTTCCCCGCACCTCGTTTATCAAGCGCGATCAAGTCTTTAAGTTCCAAGGTACACGGCGACATTCTTTACACTTCTTCATCCTTTGGCGTTGTTGGAACCTTGGTGGCGATCATGGTTAGTATTTCTCATCCTTTCATCCCCCTTGTCTTTGATTCACATGTTTATGCATGTATGTATTTAAAGGGGGCGGGATAGGAATCTAATTAACAAATAAATCTACAGTTTTTTGGCGATCACGGTGGGACACCAATGCCCATCACGTTTGTTTTCATGCTCTTTTATGAGTTGGGTGTGTGCATGTGCATGTTTGGGTGATATTTCATCCATTCTTCCACTATTTGGGGGGTTTTAAGGGCTCTGGTAGTGTGACGGTCCTATAGTAGACCGTCACATGCATGTAACGGTATTTGGTAGACCGTTACAGCTTCTGGCAGTCCTACGTGCATGCTCACAGGGCCGTGTTCGTCACGGCATAACTTTTGATCCCGGAGTCCGATTGAGCTGATTCTTCTTCCGTTGGATAGCCCTTTGTATTGTCTTTCCATCCATATATCATTTGCATCATTTGGTTAACATTTGCATATTCAAATCGTGTCCAATGTTTTGAGTTTTGTGCATAAGTTCTGCATGCAGGCTCAGGGACAAGTTCACAGGTACATCTTTACTCAGTGATTTGACTGCCTTCCCGGTGTCTGATTGCACTAATTTTTGTTCCATTGGATAGTCCTTTGTATTGTCTTTCTATTCATAGCTTATTTACATTATTTGGGTCTTATTTGCTTAGTTAAAAATTGTCATCATTTTAGCATTTTGTGCATAAAATCTGCATGTGGTCTGCACACAGGTTCACGGGGGTAACTTTGCTCAGTGATTTGATTGACCTCCTGGGGTCAGATTGATTTGTTCTTGGGCCCGTTGCGCAGACCTTTGTATTATCTTTCCATCCATATACTATTTGTTTTAGTTGGATCATGATTGCATAGTTTAATCTAGTCTTGATTTTCTAGTTTTAAGTTAGAATTTGCATGCACTCCGGTGCACATAGGGCCATACATTGCATATCATAGTTGCATTCTCCTACCTTGGTGCGTGGACCTCTCGTCTCCATATTCCTTGGAGCCGACCAGGAAAGCACATCAGGGACCTCCATAAGTGTCCGTGAGCCGTGGATTCCCACACGGACACCGGGCCGGTTGTACCTTCCCACCCCTTAGGCTTGCATTTGCATACGTGTGAGGGAGTTAGCCTTAGTCAACCTAAAGTTTGGATCTTATTCCCATAGGATTCCTATCTTGAGGGAATTATTATTAATTCAAATCATTAAAAGATCTATTAAAATCTCTAAAATATTTCCCATCATATCAACTTGTTTGACTTGGGTGAAAACTCTCACATTGCATTGTTCATGTTGATTGGGCTTGTCCAAGCCCATTAGTGATTTTTGTGTTACATTCTTTCATCATCCATATGTTTTGTTGTTGTTAGGCCCATTTAGCTTAGCCCATTTTGTGTGTCCATTATCCCGTGGTCCGTTGTCTATTCGTCTTTGCATTAGTGGGTGAGCCCTCCTTGTTCTCAAGCCCATTAAGCCATTGCTTTCTCACTTGTATTGTCTTTGATCTCCTTGTATTAAGTCTCCATTTGCCCTCATGGAGCATCATTCCAACCCCTTGTATCATCATTTTTCCCAATTTTCTTCCTATTCCTGCGTGGAATCCTCTTCCCATGCAGGCCCATCTTCTCATGGTCCCTCTGACCCATCTGAGGAACATGCCAATATCATGGCCCATCTATCATGCCTAGTTCGCCAAATGGACCCGGTCCAGGCCCAATGCATCATTACGTCTCATCTTAATGGGCCTTCTTCTCATAATGGGCCATCTTCTGTTCATGGGCCTCTTTCTTCTCCTTCGTATGCTACTGACCCGATTTCTAATGGGACTTATTTTCTTAATGGGCCTCATTATTCTGCCCATGTTGTTGCTGGCCCATTCAACCCATATGCTCATGCCTCTTCCAGGCCCACATATCCTTCCATTCCCGGAATGGGCCCGTCTTCTTCTCAGCCCGGATCCTCTTATCCGGCCCATTACTATCATACTGGTCCAAATTCACAACCTCTTACTCAAGCTGGCCCATATTCTTCTCGAACTCTCCCTACCCAGGAGATGATTGCTCAAACCCAACACCAGCTTGATGAGCTTCAATGTTGGATCGATCCCAAATCCTCCGTAAGTATTCCATTCGCTTTCCAAGGTCTTCGGCTCCCACCACCATCACAAATTCCCACATATCGCCATTATAGTGGAGTCGGTGACCCGTCTGTGCACTTGAAGGAGTTTGTTTATGAGTCGGCCCAATTTCGACATGACCAACACTTGATGGCTTATCTGTTTGGTCTGTCATTGGAAGGCCCGGCTCGGGATTGGTTCTTCTCTCTTCCGCAAGAGCAAGTTGTGAATTTTCAAGCCGTTCAAGAAAATTTTATACAGCAGTTTCAAGACCAAGTTGGGCCCAAGTACTCTATGGCGGATCTGGCCCATGAGATAATGAAGCCCAAAGAGGATTTCTGCACCTTTGCCGATCGTTGGCGTCGCTTGGCCGCTCAAGTCCCGGGGTACATACCGGAGGGAGAATAAATCAAGATGCTGATATCCAATGCCGCGCCCGAGTATCGGTTTATCTTAGCCCTCAACGACATCACCTCCTGGCAACAGTTATACAGCCGAGCCCACTTCATTCGCCAACAAATCCAAGATTTCCTTGACCTCGAGTCTCCACCATCCACCTCCACATATCAACCTTCACCCTCCACGTGCCAACCCTACGCTCCCATGAGTCGGCCTGGCATGAGTCAGCCTTCCGCCGCATATCCCTCCACGAGCCAACCTCCTGCCTCTACATACCCATATGCCTCCGCATATCAACCTTCCATGAGTCAACCTCCTACGTCCGCATACCCGTCTCCATCTACACTTCCGGTCAAGGGAACACCACATCCCGAGCAAGTAGATGCCGTCTACATACATCCCCACTCCGTTCCACACATGCCATCACCAAAGCCCTCCACCACTAGCCACACACTCCTGCCTACACAACCTCCACTTCCATCTCCACAACCATCCTCACCTCATACCCCTCGGCATCCACCTTGCCCGAAGCGGGCTCCTCGTCTTCCGCTGCCGGAGTGCTTCACGGATATTTTCAGGGCTTTGATGGCCACCCATGCTGTAACGACCCGAGAATCTGATTACCGGGAAGGCCCGATAACCCGAGACTCGTACCGCCACCCACGAGCCTGAAGACTCGGAAGGGTTAAAAGGATGGTGTGGAAACTACACAAGCATCACAGATAATAGCAGAAATTAAACAGTTATAATACTAAGCAGGAAATGAACTAACAATTTACATGGTCCACAATAGAAATTAACAATAATAACAATAGTCCATGACTAGTACAGTGACAAGGAAGAAAAGTACAGCTACTCGGGGCATCCTCCGGCTCTGACCTCTGGCACTACCTCTGGGCACCCGCACCACGCTGCACCCCCGACGCGCTCCCCGAAGGTGGCGCCTCACCTGAAACACGGTGAAAACACGCAGGGAATGAGTCTCGGAACAAGACTCAGTAGGGATCACTCGAACCTTACCTCGTAAAACGAGAGACCACTACACTAGCGGTAGGAGAGTACCTCGGAAAGGAAAGCCCTGTACTCTACAAGACAAGACCCTACGGCACGCAAACCGACACACGTGCCACGGTAAAAAGACCGAAGCTCAACGGCCAAACCGACAAAACCCGAAGGTCGGAAACACATGACTGACAGTCTGACACTCCGTACTCGACAGGAGTACCACCCACTAGAAGCACAGCCGGTAGCGTCCCCTGACGTCTTACACCGCACCGCAGGTGAACCGCCTGACGTGGTAGGTCCTACCCGAGGCGCAGACACCGTACAAGTAACCACAAACAAGTAACTAGCTGGGGTCACGCCTGTCGACGTGGGTCCAACTGCCCCCAACCACGTGTGCACACACAGACCACGCGTCACTAGGTCTGGTCCTCTGACCGATTTTCCCCCGTAGCCGGACTCTGGCTACCGACGAGGGGCCTACGGTAACCGGTCCACAAACAGTCTCAAAAGGTGGGTGCCCGTACACCACTCCCAGGTGAGACCAGCACCTCGTACTGGTGGGCTACGACTAGTGGAGGGTCACTGAAGGAGTAGACTCTCAAGTCAACGGAAAACGACGTCCGAGTCTGACAACGTGTGGGAATCACCCCACGCACTAGCTCCGTCAAACGGGGGCCACGGTCGGAGAAAAACGGACGTTCCGCCCACGGCCAAACTCATGACCAAGGCAAACGGAACCTCCGGACACCAAAGACACGGTCACGGAACTCCACGGGGTGTCCAGGACACACACACGGCCCAAGAGGAACACCCGACAACAGGACAGAACGCGCTAGGACTCCCTAGCGCGACAGGGAAGATCGCGCTAGGGCCTCCTAGCGCGACAGGGAACATCGCTCTAGGATCCCCTAGCGCGACAAGACAGGTCGCGCTAGGGCCTCCTAGCACGACACAACAGATCGCGCTAGGGACCCCTAGCGCGACAAGGCAGGTCGCGCTAGGACCCCATAGCGCGACAGGAACCACCTCCTGTTCATCTTCTCCGATGAACGCACCCCATCGGGGCAGCACGACGAACAAGAACGCGCTACTGGAGTATAGCGCGTTCTCAGTCCGCGGCGAAAAATGGTAGAAACTCCAAAAAAACCAACCACGCCCCCATGCCTCCACAGGAGAGGGGGAAAATAAAGGGGAAGACCCCTGGGGACCCCTAGCATGATCCTAGGCCATCAAAACACGAAATCATGCATCAAATCCATAGATCGGGCGAGCTCTCCCCAAATCATGGAAAAACCCCCAAAAGCTCAAACACGCCCCTGTCGGCCTCCCCGCGGCCTACAAATCACGGGAATGAACGGCAAGAGGCTAAGGAACGTCACCCTACCTCAATGGAGAGAATGCTCCGTCGAATCATCCGCGAACGTAAGAAATCGCTTTGGAAAACCCTCGTTCCTCAAGCTTCTCACGAGCACCGCACGTCCCCACGATCGCCTCACCGCCGCCCACGTCGCCGCGACGTCGCCCCGCCGCTGTCAACAGCCGGAGAGGAGCTAGCCGCGCTCGAACGGGAGGAAGAGAGGGAGGTCACGGTTGGGGAAGGAAGGAGGAAGAAGAAGAAGAAGAAAGAGAAGGTGGAAAAGAAAAAGAAAAGAAATAGGGTTAAATAGAAAATCTGATTTTTCAGAAAAATACCGAAAAATAGACAAATACATTTCCGGAATCCTCGGAACTCACCGATCGCAACGGTACCACTCGTGCCCTGGTGAACCGCCCGGTTCGCCCGCAGCGAGCTTCCGAAGAAAAAGCCGAAACACACACCGGAAATCGAAAAACACACGCGGAAAAGCCGCGGAACGCCTCCGGGCCTCCGAAATGACTCCGGATCGCGCCGATCCGAACACGAAAGATGTCCGAAACGAAATTTCGAACACAACAGAGCCAGACGCTCCTAAAACCAGATCCGGGACCCATGAAGAAGGATCCGAAAGGTCCGAGATATTACAGCCCTCCCCCCTTAAGGAATTTCATCCTCGAAATTGAGAACAACCCAAGGGGAAAGAAGAGGAAGACTCACTCAAATAGGTACGGGAACTGCTGACGCATCTCGTCCTCACGTTCCCAAGAAGCCTCCCCACCAGAGTGCCGCAGCCACACCACCTTTACCAAGGGGATGACCTTGTTCCGTAGGCGCTGCTCTCGCCTATCCTCCACCCGGATCGGAAACTCTGGGAGAGAGTGATCGGGAGTCACCTCAGGCCAAACAGAATCCTCGAGCACGTGAGAGTCATCGGACATATACTTCCGCAACATCGAGACGTGGAACACGTCATGCACCGACGCCAACTCAGAGGGTAACTGCAACCGGTAAGCAACCTCACCGATGCGTTCCACAATCGCGAAAGGACCAATATAGCGGGGACTCAGCTTCCCCCGCCGTCCAAAACGCATCACCCCCTTCATCGGAGAAACTCTCAAGAACACGTGATCGCCCACGGTGAACTCGAGGGGCTGCCTCCTACGGTCAGCATAGCTCTTCTGCCGACTCTGGGCCGCCACCATGTTCTGACGAACCAGGTGCACAACATCCACACATTGCTGCACCAATTCCGGTCCCGTCAAAACACGCTCACCCACCTCAAACCAATCAAGTGGAGTCCGACAAGGATGCCCATACAATGCCTCATAAGGAGCCATGCCGATGCTCGAATGATAGCTGTTGTTATAGGCAAACTCCACTAACGGTAGGTGATGAATCCAACTCCCCTGCCACTCCAGGCAGCAGGATCTCAGCATGTCTTCCAAAGTCTGAATGATCCTCTCAGACTGACCATCTGACTGAGGATAATACGCCGAGCTAAATGCCAACTCCGTGCCAAGAGTTCGCTGGAAACTCCTCCAGAATCCAGAAGTGAAGCGCGAATCCCGATCCGACACGATCGAAATGGGAACCCCATGCAACGGCACGATCCGCTCCACATAAAGACGAGCCAACTTAGACACGCTCCAGCTGACCTTGACCGGTAACAACTGAGTCACCTTCGTCAGCCGATCCACCAGCAACCAAATACTGTCCTGCCCAGTCGGGGTCCTTGGCAACCCCACCACAAAATCCGTGGTCACATGGTCCCACTTCCAAGCAGGAACATCCAAGGGCTGGAGAGTACCTCCTGGTCGCTGATGCTCCGCCTTCACCTGCTGACAGATCAGGCACCTGGCCACAAATTCGGTAACATCTCTCTTCATGCCAGGCCACCAAAACTGCCTCCGCAAGTTCCGATACATCTTCGTCGCACCTGGGTGTACGGTGTACCTGCTCCCATGAGCCTCGCGCAACACCGCATGACGAACCTGCTCCTCCGCTGGGACATACAGCCTGCCACGAAACGTTGCAGCACCGTCCTCGCCGAGCTCCACATCAGCCATCGCAAGAATTCGGGGCAACTCAGGGTTCGCATGCTGAGCCTCTGTCACCTGACGACGGATAGCAGGAGTGACAGTCAGACTCGCAAGCACCGCCAACCCTGGCTCCTGGGGAATCTTGAGCCTGAAAGATACTTCGGGCACTTGTTCCCAGAGCCTCCACTTCCTCAACATCAAGGTACTGATCGCAACCTTCCGACTCAAGGCATCGGCGACGACATTCATCCTGCCCGGCTGATAAGACAGGGTGAAGTCATAGTCCTTCATGAACTCCATCCAACGCCTTTGTCTGAGGTTCAGGTCCTTCTGCGAGAACACGTACCTCAAACTCTGATGGTCAGTGAACACCTCGAACTTCTCGCCGTACAGATAGTGCCTCCAGATCTTCAGCGCGAAGATCACTGCCGCCAACTCAAGGTCATGGGTAGGGTAGTTCTCCTCGTGGGGCTTTAGCTGCCGAGATGCATAAGCCACCACTCTACCATGCTGCATCAGAACAGCACCCAACCCAATGCCGGAAGCATCTGTACACACCACAAAACCTCCCGATCCAGAAGGCAAAACCAACACCGGAGCCGAGGTGAGCAATCTCTTCAGTTCCCTGAAGCTCTGCTCACACTCCTCAGACCAGACGAAAGGCACATCCTTCCGCGTAAGCCTTGTCATCGGGGTCGCAATGCGAGAAAAATCCTGGATAAACCGGCGATAATAACCCGCAAGCCCCAAGAAACTCCAGATCTCCGTCACCGACCTCGGCCTCGGCCACTGCATTACTGCCTCGACCTTGGCGGGGTCCACGGAAATGCCATCACCAAAAATTACGTGCCCCAGAAAGTGCACCTCGCTGAGCCAAAACTCGCACTTGCTGAGCTTCGCATACAACTGGTGATCTCGCAACGTCTGTAGCACCACACCCAAATGGTACGCGTACTCCTCGGCAGACCGTGAATAAACAAGGATGTCATCCACGAAAATGACCACGAACTGGTCCAAATACGGATGAAACACCCTCTGCATCAAGTCCATGAAGGCTGCAGGGGCATTGGTAAGCCCAAACGGCATCACCAAAAACTCATAATGCCCGTACCTCGTACTGAACGCAGTCTTCTCCACATCGGACTCGCGAATTCTCAGCTGATAGTAACCTGACCGCAAATCAATCCGCGAGAACACTCGCGCGGACTGAACATGGTCGAACAAATCATCAATCCGTGGCAACGGATACTTGTTCTTAATGGTCACTTCATTCAGCTGCCGATAGTCAATGCACAAGCGCAGACTACCGTCCTTCTTCTTCACAAACAACACGGGGGCACCCCAAGGGGAAAAGCTAAGACGAACATACCCCTTGGCCAGCAGTTCCTGCAACTGCGCCCTCAACTCCCTCAACTCAGCGGGGGCCATATGGTAGGGAGCCTTCGCCAAAGGTCCCGTACCAGGCACAACCTCGATCACAAAATCGATCTCCCGTTGGGGAGGTAATCCAGGCAACTCCTCGGGAAAGACGTCGGGGAACTCGCACACCACCGCAATGTCCTCGACATCCGGCTCCATCCGGTCAGACACAACCACTGACGCGAGAAAACCCTGACAACCGGAATCAAGCAACCAACGGGCTCGAATAGCAGAGATAAGGAATCGGGAAGAGGTGGAACGGATACCTTGGAAATAGAAGGTCCGCTTGCTCGGATGCTGGAAGTAGACCCTCTTCATCCCACAATCCACCACCGCTCCATGAGTCTCGAGCCAATCCATGCCTAGAATCACATCGTAATCCCGAAGCTACAACGCATAAAACCTGCCTGGCATACTCTGCCCATCGATCCACACAGGAACCTGGTCGAAGCAATACGGAGTGATCATAAAGTCACCCGAAGGCAACTCCACTGTCAAATCACAGGACAACTGAGTCACCGGCTCCTCGACGCTCGACGCGAAATCCTCCGAAATAAACGAATAAGACGCGCCAGAATCAAATAAAACCCGAGCCGCACAACCTAAAATCTGAACGGTACCTTCCACGAGCTGCGACGCCACTGCCTCTGCCCTGGTCATGTGCGTGATCTGGCCTCGAGCCCTCTGCCTGCCTCCCACGCTAGCTGACCTGGGTAGCGACGGATACTGTCCCTGCTGCTGCTGCTGCTGCTGGGGAACCTGCTGCTGCGGCGGCCTCTGAGGACAGTCACGCGCCATATGCCCTGGCTGGTCACATCGAAAACAAATAATCGGCGCCGTGCACTGCCTGCCTGGGTGGGTCCCACTACATCATGGACAAGGTCCTCGCGATCCACCCCCTGATCCCTGACGCTGCAAAGGAATCGGCTGCTGTACACTGCCCGATGAAGCCTGCCCCTGATCCTTGTGCTTCTTCCGGAAACTCTTCTTCAAGAACTTCTTGACCTTCGAGCCGAAGGACGCAGATCCTGCCACTGACGCTGCCGGTGCCGGTACTCCTGAACTACTCGACGCATGCTGGAAGGAACCCTGCTGCTGGGTAGCCGACTGATGGCCGCGACCTGACACAGACTGCCCCTGGCTGATCGGTCCTCGAGTCCTCTGCATATCCATCTCCAAGGAAATCGTAACACGAGATGTCATCTCTAGATCAGTGGCCCCGTTTGCGATCAGATGGTGCCTCAGCTCCAGCCTCAAGCCCTGCACAAACTGCGTGGTCCTCACCCTCTCATGCTCCATGATGTGAGGTGCGTACCGACCCAGCTCGACAAATCGGGCCCTGTACTGCAACACGGACATGTCACCCTGCACCAGCTCCAGAAACTCCCGCATCCGCTGCGTGGCAACAACATCTGGACAGTACGTACGCTCGAAAGCACTAACGAAGTCATCCCACTCGATCTGCTCAAGTGGACGAAGCTGAAAAGACGTCTTCCACTCGGAAGACCACCACCTCCGAGCCGTACCCTGCAACTGGTTGTAGGCCAACACAACTCTGTCCTCGGCAGTACTCCTCGCGGAACTGAACACCCGCTCCATCTCATCAAGCCAATCACGACCCGCATCAGGGCCTGCCTGGCCGCTAAAGTAAGGTGGATGGAACTGCATGAAGTCCCTCACTGCTCGGCCTGGCCCACCCCTGACTGACGAGCCCTCACCAGCCTCTCCGCCGAACTGCTGAGACATGAGATGGTACATGCCACGGAAGAAATCCTCGGCCCCCGGAACTCTCGCAGCATCCGCGGCCTCGGTAGCCCCCGGTGGCGCTCTACTAAGCTCCTCCTGGTCCCTCTGGACCCCCTTCTGGATCTCCTGACCTCCAGCCGACTGCCCCTGCCGAGAGCGAGAGCTCCTCCTCGGCGCCATACTCGCTCCTGAAGCAAAAGACAGAAAACACGAAAACGGCAAGGTCAAGAAAAACACACGATGCCCAATGCCAGCGTCACCTGTACATCATCGCTGTGGACTAGTGGACCACTACAATTACCTATGACTCTAATGTAATTCCACAACCGCGCTCTGATACCAGCTGTAACGACCCGAGAATCCGATTACCGGGAAGGCCCGATAACCCGAGACTCGTACCGCCACCCACGAGCCCGAAGACTCGGAAGGGTTAAAAGGATGGTGTGGAAACTACACAAGCATCACAGATAATTGCAGAAATTAAACAATTATAATACTAAGTAGGAAATGAACTAACAATTTACATGGTCCACAATAGAAATTAACAATAATAACAATAGTCCACGACTAGTACAGTGACAAGGAAGAAAAGTACAGCTACTCGGGACATCCCCCGGCTCTGACCTCTGGCACTACCTCTGGGCACCCGCACCACGCTGCACCCCCGACGCGCTCCCCGAAGGTGGCGCCTCACCTGAAACACGGTGAAAACACGCAGGGAATGAGTCTCGGAACAAGACTCAGTAGGGATCACTCGAGCCCTACCTCGTAAAATGAGAGACCACTACACTAGCGGTAGGAGAGTACCTCGGAAAGGAAAGCCCTGTACTCTACAAGACAAGACCCTACGGCACGCAAACCGACACACGTGCCACGGTAAAAAGACCGAAGCTCAACGGCCAAACTGACAAAACCCGAAGGTCGGAAACACACGACTGACAGTCTGACACTCCGTACTCGACAGGAGTACCACCCACTAGAAGCACAGCCGGTAGCGTCCCCTCACGTCTTACACCGCACCGCAGGTGAACCGCCTGACGTGGTAGGTCCTACCCGAGGCGCAGACACCGTACAAGTAACCACAAACAAGTAACTAGCTGGGGTCACGCCCGTCGACGTGGGTCCAACTGCCCCCAACCACGTGTGCACACACAGACCACGCGTCACTAGGTCTGGTCCTCTGACCGGTTTTCCCCCGTAGCCGGACTCTGGCTACCGACGAGGGGCCTATGGTAACCGGTCCACAAACCGTCTCGAAAGGTGGGTGCCCGTACACCACTCCCAGGTGAGACCAGCACCTCGTACTGGTGGGCTACGACTAGTGGAGGGTCACTGAAGGAGTAGACTCTCAAGTCAACGGAAAACGACGTCCGAGTCCGACAACGTGTGGGAATCACCCCACGCACTAGCTCCGTCAAACGGGGGCCACGATCGGAGAAAAACGGACGCACCGCCCACGGCCAAACTCATGACCAAGGTAAACGGAACCTCTGGACACCAAAGACACGGTCACGGAACTCCACGGGGTGTCCAGGACACACACACGGCCCAAGAGGAACACCCGACAACAGGACAGAGCGCGCTAGGACTCCCTAGCGCGACAAGGAAGATCGCGCTAGGGCCTCCTAGCGCGACAGGGAACATCGCGCTAGGATCCCCTAGTGCGACAAGACAGGTCGCGCTAGGGCCTCCTAGCGCGACACAACAGATCGTGCTAGGGACCCCTAGCGCGACAAGGCAGGTCGCGCTAGGACCCCATAGCGCGACAGGAACCGCCTCCTGTTCATCTTCTTCGATGAACGCGCCCCATCGGGGCAGCGCGACGAACAAGAACGCGCTACTGGAGTATAGCGCGTTCTCAGTCCGCGGCGGAAAATGGTAGAAACTCCAAAAAAAACCAACCACGCCCCCATGCCTCCACAGGAGAGGGGGAAAACAAAGGGGAAGACCCCTGGGCACCCCTAGCATGATCCTAGGCCATCAAAACACGAAATCATGCATCAAATCCATAGATCGGGCGAGCTCTCCCCAAATCATGGAAAAACCCCCAAAAGCTCAAACACGCCCCTCTCGGCCTCCCCGCGGCCTACAAATCACGGGAATGAACGGCAAGAGGCTAAGGAACGTCACCCTACCTCAATGGAGAGAATGCTCCGCCGAATCGTCCGCGAACACAAGAAATCACTTTGAAAAACCCTCGTTCCTCAAGCTTCCCACGAGCACTGCACGTCCCCACGATCGCCTCACCGCCGCCCACGTCGCCGCGCCGTCGCCCCGCCGCTGTCAGCAGACGGAGAGGAGCTAGCCGCGCTCGAACGGGAGGAAGAGAGGGAGAGAGGGAGGTCACGGTTGGGGAAGGAAGGAGGAAGAAGAAGAAGAAGAAAGAGAAGGTGGAAAAGAAAAAGAAAAGAAATAGGGTTAAATAGAAAATCCGATTTTTCAGAAAAATACCGAAAAATAGAAAAATATATTTCCGGAATCCTCGGAACGCACCGATCGCAACGGTACCACTCGTGCCGGGGTGAACCGCCCGGTTCGCCCGCAGCGAGCTTCCGAAGAAAAAGTCGAAACACACACCGGAAATCGAAAAACACACGCGAAAAAGTCGCGGAATGCCTCCGGGCCTCTGAAATGACTCCGGATCGCGCCGATCCGAACACGAAAGATGTCCGAAACAAAATTTCAGACACAACAGAGCCAGACGCTCTGACAACCAGATCCGAGACCCACGAAGAAGGATCCGAAAGGTCCGGGATATTACACATGCGTTGCCGCTCTCTCCAGTTGTGCCCTGCCGACCCGCGGTCGGGGATATGCTTCAATATTGTGATTATCATCGCCAGCAGGGGCATTTGGTTGAGGATTGTCCTGAGTTCCGGGATTATATTTATGATCTGGAAGCTAAGAAAAGGATTGATTGGGCCGCTATTCACAAAGTCATTTTACATCTTTGCAGCCAACAACAACAGCAAGAAGTGCCGCCGGATCAGCCGTCTCCGTTACTTCAAGGCCAGGGGCACCCCTGTGATTCCTCGTCTAGTGCTGCACTCGCTCCGTCACCTACTCCATTACCTCCGCCATCTCTTACCCTGGCTCCATCGCCGTCACAAACCCAAGCCTTTGCTCATGCTAGTGCCTCCCCTTCTTCTCCCACCGCCACTACCACTACTTCTATCCCTAACACCGCTCGACGCATTGTGTCGACACGTCGACGGTGGACACCACAACCTCCCTCTTCACCCTCTCCACCTTCATGTCCACTACCCCCATCGCCTTCATCACTATCCTCACCATCTCCATTGCCATCACCATCATCTCCATCTCCATTGCCATCACCACCTCCATCTCCACCCTCGCCTCCATCTCTGCCATCACCTTTGCCCGAGCCTGAGCAAGCCAAACCTTCTCCTTTACCTTTACCCTCAGTCACGCCTTCACCTTTGTCGCCACCTGAGCCTATCATCGCCACATCGCCTGTGCCTTCACTTTCCATTACCACTCCCGTTGGAGCCTCCATGCCTTCCAAACCTTCACATGTTCCACCCAAACATATTCCCTTTACTTCTCCAACCACTTCCACCCCACGGAGCGGGTGTGCGTTTCCTTTGGTGCCCCTCGGGTCTAATCCCCAGGGAGACAATAAGCCAAGTAAGGATGATTCAGTGCCGGCCGTGCATTTCAAGATTCAGGATTTTATCTGTTGGATGCCGATCTGTGTCCTGGTCCTTGGTTATTTTGGGGACGATGTGCCTACACTTTCAAAGATGACAGTTGCTCAGAAGAGTTCCCTTGAGTTGATGCCAATTTCTTCCCGAGCGAGGCCGGTGGCAATCTCATTGCTCGCCGGAGAGTTCACTATTGATGCTGTTATTACTCCTCACTCGATTGCTGTTCAGTTCACTGGCCAAGAAGGGTTCTCTACCCGTGTTGTGCTAACGCATACAGCCGCCAAGCAGATTATGGGTTCTATGTTCAAGGGGCAATTGGCCGTATCTTCTACATTTTTTGGGGATATTCTGTACTTGTTGTGCAATCTTCCTCAGTTTATTAGCAAGCCGGCCATGTCAACGCCGTGTATTACTCTCCCTCAGCTTCACCCGTCTCTTCTAGCAAGGGAGTTACGCTTCAAGTCTGATTGCTGAGTGGAGCTGCCAAATCTAATACTACTTGTGCCAAGTAACACGACTCCATGGTTTTATGATATTCAACATTATGAGGAGTTAGTTGTTCAAGAATGTCCATCTACTGTTGTTAGCACTGGGTGTCTAGAGGCAACTGCCCTGATGAAGCTGCATATTCATGACCGGGCCAGGCCATCTGTCAGGTGGACCCGTTATTTGAGAAAGTATTATAGATTGAGAAGGCCGATGGTCCGAGTCCGCGCCAGGCGAGTCCATGTTCAAGAAGTATCAGCTAAGAAGAGGCGGCGGTGTAAGTTTAAGGGCCGTCAATTGTGCACTCAGGGGTCCACTTCTCTTCCTTCTTCTTCATTTCACTCATCATTTCTTCTGCTCGGTTCCCACCCCTGGGTGGTGTATCTGCCCTCTCCTAATTCTCCCTTCATGATTCTCTCCTCCCATCTCGGGTTCGCGAATTCCCGTTCTTCCTTTTCCCATCCGGAACCTTCGAACTTTCCATCTCCTCACCATGCTCGGTCTCAACCTATGTCCTCCTCTGATTCTTCTCCTCAGGTATTCCCGGGTTCTCCTTCTTATTCCCCGACCTTTTCGGGTGTCTATGATTCTCCTTCCCCGACTCTATCGGGTGGTCCTCATTCTTCTTCTCCGACCTTGTCAGATGTCTACCATTCTCTTTTTCTGATCATATCAGATGATTCTTCTTCTCATCTTTCTACTCATTCTTCCTCACCCTTTCAGGGGTCTTTGCCCTTTTTCTAGCTATTTTTGAGGCTTTAGTCCGCCTTGATCTGAGCTAATCTGGTTTCTTCTATATCTGGTTCCTTGTTATCAGGGTCTCTGTGCCTTAACGAGGGAGTTCTAGCCCTCGTCTCTCTCCCTTTTTATCCTCCTTCGTCTAGTTTGGTGTCTATCGCTCCTCCATGTTAAGGAATCTTTCAATCTCGGCCCTTTGCTATCCTCTCCCTTTTGTCCTGTCAAGCAAGAAAAATAAAGCCCGCACTCCTCAAAGCTCGATGGTCAAGATCACTCCACGGATTTGCAAAGGTATTTTTTGCAAGAATATGTTATCATTGGTATTACTCTTATTACTCCTACACATGCTTATAATGTTGGTTCCTTAAGACAAGGGGCTTTTAGAAATTTGCCTAGTTAGGCTTAGTCAAATGAGTTTGCTTATGCAGCATCCGTAGGCTGGTGATAACTCCGCGCTGGGAGTCTAGTTTCTTTCCCCGATCGTTGAGGGTGGCCTTTGAGCATGGGTTTTTCACACACTTCACGGCAAGCCATAGTCGATTCCTCTGAGTAACACCGTTGCTGCTTTGGCCATACTTTGGGTATGCACGAAGGTCTTTTCTCTTCTCTGCTCGGCCAAGTGCAGGGGCAAGAGATTGATGGATAAGATGACCAACCTAGGCGCTCCCTAATACGGGAGAGGTCTCAAATAGGGGCAGTCTTGACCCTCGAAAGTGAGCTTTCATGCAATATCTAGCCAATAAGGGCTACCAAAATGAGAAAATGAATCCATGAAATATTATGAATCAAAGGGATGGCAAGAGTGGCAGTACAGTTCCCCGCGGGACGTCATGAGCCCGGTCGCATGCGTGCCTGATAAATATGGGTCTCAAAATCAAAGACACAAAGTCCCGACGCAACAGACCTACTCTTTGAGGGATGGTGCCCTGGAAGGAATTCAAATCATGATATCTCCCATCCTGCATAAAACTTGTCTCCAATTTTTCTTCTGCTCCTCCCTCTTAGACTGGGCTGTATCCCGGGTATGGCCTTAGTAGGGGCACCGTTCTTTAGAGGCGGTTGGTTATGGTAAGCCACCCTCACGTGCACGCCTTGCTTAAGGGAAGCCTTTAATGAGAGGGATAGGAGCGACGATCCCTGGCCAATAGTTCGAGCCCGTCTTTGGGTGCTGTAGATTGCTTTGTCAAAATCTAAAAAAAAATCAAATATGTCAAAATTCCAAAAAAAATCAAATATGTCAAAAAATCCCAAAAATTTGAATATGACAAAAAAAAATCAGAAATACAAAAAATCCAAAAATACTTCTCTTTTGTTTCTTTTATTTTTATCTTGAGGACAGAAATGTAATCTATTTGCTAAGTGTACAGGCTGCAGGTTGCAGGTTCAAGCTTTCCTTGCTCTATCTTTCGCTCTGCCTCCTGATCATGTTCATCTTTTGATATATTCTCATCTCTTCAATCCTATCTCTGGATCTGTTCTGAAGCTCATGGCATTCTCAGCTTTCGCTTATCTGCTTAATCATGTCTCCATGAGGGGGCATTGTCCTACGATTTTGAACCTGACGGTTCTGCTTCGTCTGATCTTGGGTTTTGATTGAAGAATATGTTTGTTGTCTTTATCATGTCTATGGTCCTCCATGTCTTTTGTCCCGATGTGTCCTTGTCATATGTGTCTATGTCCTCTCGTGTTGGTCATATCTTTGTTCCGCCTTGTCATTCATCACACGTGTCTTTGTCTTCTGTAGTATTGTCATCCCACGTGTCTTTATCCCACCATGTCCTTATACCACCGCGTGTGCTGTCCCACCGTGTGCATGTTGTCTTGTCCCACCGTGCCTTTAGTCGCATGCATGCTTGCCATTTGTTTGTGTGTTATGTTTCATCCATCTTCGTTATGTTATGTTGTGCCATGTTTCGTTCATATTTCTCTTATTATGTTCATGTCATGCTCGTTCATATTCGTTCATGTTCACATCATGTCATGTCATGTGATTGTTGTCTTATGATGAAAATCCATAAAAATCAGGACGATGGACTCTGTCTCGCACGCCGTGGTTGCAGAAGATTCTTGACCCCGTCCTGGCTCATTCTAGCAATATTATCCTTGATTACTTTCTATTTTATCTTTCTTTGCATTCGTTTTGATGATTTCTTTATTTTAGCCCAGCATGCATCATGTCATTTTGAGCATTCATGCCTCGTGATCCGTTCAAGGATTTCTCCTCAGCAATGGTTAATTGCACTTCAATTCACTTAGATAAGAGATTCTCATTCCACTCCGAATTTGAACGATTTCTCTGATTTTGCCGCTTGGTCTGGTTGGCTAGCGTGATTCCTGTCTGGATTTTATCTCAGTTTTATCTCTCATTTTCCAGCTCTTATGCTGTGTTCCTTCCGACCCACCCATTGTCCGTGGATTGTGTCCCCGATGAGACTGGTCGTGTTTCCTTTCCTCCATTAGTTAGTTCTCCAGACATGTCTCATCCTTGTCATCCATTCCAGGTGGTGCGTTCGGCGTTTTCAGGAGAATTTTTATCACTTGTTGGTTATGACGGGTGTCTTTTTGCCTTGATGCCCGCTTATCAGTTCTCTCCGCTTCATCTCCATTTCACGTCGCTATCGCTTTTGCTCCATCTCCTTTCCATTCCACCTCCGTGTCACTTTCGCTTGTTCCCTTGCAAAGCGGACATCAAGGAGGGGCATCTGTTGACACCCGTTTTAGCCTACAAGTCGCGTTATTTCTCTTATTCATCATTTTTGATGTCCCGAATTACCCATTATTTTGGAGCCTTCCTTGGATGGATTTCGAGACATTTTTCATTGTTCCATTCCCTTTGAGCCCTAGAGATCATGATTTCCCAGAGCCATGGAGCTTATCTCATCAAATTCCGGCTTCAAAGTCGACTTTCGGCCCATTTAGGTTGGCTTCCCTCAAGTAATCGGCTCTCTCCCGCTGCGCAGTCCTGAAAGTGATCCTTTTTCACCTTCTTACATTCCTCTAATTAAAAAGTTATCTTCATCAAAGTTTTTCATATTTCAAAGATCTACAATTTCTTCTTCTATGTCATTGGCCAGTTCTGCCCTGTTTGTGAGATATTCATATTTTTCTGTCATGCTATGATGTTTACCTGTGTCTCATAATTTTTCTCTCTGTTCCAGCCCCATTTTATCCATCTTCCAATCATTTTCTCAAATTTCTTTATTCATAAAAGTTGTTCCTCTCTCAGTTATCTATAATTTCTTCTTCTACCACTTTTGCTATTTCTGCCTCGTTTGAGAGATACGCTTCAATTTCTAAAGTCGCGCGCAGTCTGCTCAATTTTTTCCTCCATCAGTGTGACGGCCCTACATAGGTGCGTTAGAGCGGTGTGACGGTCCTACGATAGACCGTCACACCGAAACTTGCCCGAAACACCCTGTTCAACACCCAGAATGTGGCGGTCCTACCCTAGATCGTCAGAGTCCATGTGACGGTCTAGTATGTGTGCGTTACACCGAAACTCATCTGAAAATGCCCCGTTCGACCCCCAGAGTGTGACGAACCTACCCTAGTCCGTTACATAACTCTGACGGTCGTATGATAGACCGTTACACACACCTGAGAGTCCAATTTGTGCTGGACTCTGCTCCGTTTCTGTGCGTCGTGGCCCTCTTGCAGAGTCCATAACTTCTTGAATTCTGCTCCGAATTGAGCGTCGTTTGTTCCTATGGTTTCTCCTTGGTATTATCTTGAATTCAGTCCAAATAACTCTAAATTTCATTAGCTATCTTTCTCAGAATCACGCTTAAAAGTTGAGGGTTTAGGTGTCCTGGTTCAACTCAAACTCTATAGATAAGGCTCCGGGGCTACCTTCCAAGAGCCATATCTTCTAGAATCCTCCTCCGAATTGATCCCCGTTTGTTCCTATCTCTTGTCCTTAGTATTATCTCGAGTTTGATCTAGAGAACTCAATTTATCTTGGACTCTATCTCTGGGAATCGTGATAAGAAGATGAGGCTTTCACCACTTTTTTATAAAAACTGCCCAGTTCGCAGTCGCGACGGGGGGCTCTTTTCGGACGTGGGGCGAAGCCATGCTGCGCTGCCAACGCACAACTTCGACCCCATCTTGAAGAGGGAAGTATTGGCTTTCAATTTCATCCTTCTGGGCTTGATTTCATAGTCTACACTCTTAGTTCTCTTCTCCTCAAAATCATAAATCATCACAGTTTCCTGCACTTTCTGCTACACATGCGTTTTTCTCCGTTTTGCATCATTGATTTCTCTCTATTCTCTCAATCAAATCTCGTGATTTCAAATCTCATGTATGCACAACACATCCACCTATCTTTTCCACCCTTCCACAGGGGTTAAAAAACCTCCCCCCGGTGCGTTCTCCCCCTTTTATTCATGCTATTTTATCACTTTGGGCATATTTCTACACTTCATGTTCTAATGGGTTTTTGCCTTTGTGTTTCATCTTTGTTTTGCAGGAGAGCATGAATACAACGTGAGGCCCTCTTCCTCTAGCCGGTTGGAAGGAGAGGAGGTTTGAATCCACAAGTTCACCGCACCTCGTTTGTCAAGCGCGATGAAGTCTTTAAGTTCCAAGGTACACGGCGACATTCTTTACACTTCTTCATCCTTTGGCGTTGTTGGAACCTTGGTGGCGATCACGGTTAGTATTTCTCATCCTTTCATCCCCCTTGTCTTTGATTCACATGTTTATGCATGTATGTATTTAAAGGGGCCGTGGTAGGAATCTAATTAAAAAATAAATCTACAACGATACCTCCACGTTCTGGGCGTGGGGAAGACGACCCCGGCCGAAACTTGTACTCCCGGTACACAGTAAATAAATAATTACATCGGTAATTTTATGGTCCACTCCACGCAGGGAGGTAAAGGGCGACAATAATAACCCGGGAATACCAAGCTTGGGTTGACGGGCAGCAATTTGGAACGCTCTCGGGCCGGAGACAGGTTGCTGATCCGGCTCAGTTTTGTGGGGCCAGCTGGACAGCAAGTGGGTCCGGTAGTTGGGACGACGGTACCCGGCCGTCTCCTTGCTGCGGCGGTTGGCTGGGACGCTGCTGATGGGTTGTCGATCAATGTCCGGGAGCGGCGGTCGCCGAAGCTATCCCGGCGTATTTTACCGGGATTAACCGGTGGACTGATCTATTGGCCTATTCTCAGATTAGAAATGCGCACCTCCACAAAAAGAATTTTTGCGCCCAGATCCGGTATCGGATCGAGGTAAAATTAGTACCGATGGATAGAGGACTCAAAGGGCTACAACATATGATTATTTCATATCCATCCAGTAGACGGATTAGAAATGAAAATGACTATTCCCAAGAGTTTTTTTACTGACTCGGATTACAGACAGTCAGGACAGAACAAGTTCTGCCTGAAAATGAATTTTGACCGAGACAAAAATGATAGATCTAGACTTTAAAAAAATTATGTGTGGAAGAGGTGGATGTGAGGAACACGTATGATATTTTTGAGAATTTTTAGAGATGGTTAAGGGTGGGGGAAAAATACGACAACAGGACACTATCCCGCAGATCTACTGATGGGCAGACTGTTAGGGGTGGAAATAAAATTATGAGAAAAATACTACACGAAGGTGAAATGACACGAAATTGGAACTGGGGTTGGGGGATGATACGAGGAACAAACCCTCAAAATTGAAGCTCGAACAGATCTTCTGATTGGGAGTTAAAATTTTGGATTTAAGCTTCTATCCAGGAGTGGACAGAACTCCGACGAGACGGCGGTAGTGGTGCGATGACGGCTCGATGGCGACGGCGGCGGCAGTGCTGAGCTTCTCATTCAGAGAGGGGGTGGTGGGGAAGCTTCACACTTCTGAAAATTCGGAGCTATCACAGCTCCAAGGGGGAGAGAGGGTGCCCTTGGGCAAATTGAGCAACAAATGAGATTTTTCTTCATTAATTGCTAAGGAATTCACAAAATACATGGGTTATATAGAAATGGAAAAAAGACATAAACTACCCTCGGATCTTGGGTTGGGGAGGGATAAACTAGGGATAAAATAATTAATCCTCCATGTGGTCAAATGACTAAATTAAATAAAATACAACATGAATAAATTATATTAAAGGGGGGAGCATCTTGGACTTTGCTTGGTCCAAGTTTGAATTTTCTTCCACCTCATCCCCCCTTGGTCCAAGTCTAATCTTGGACTTTGAACTAGCCCCACATGGGCCTTAGATCCTAGGTGGACCAATGAAAAAGATGGTGGTGGCCCTACTGGACCTACTGACATTTTACATAGAAACCCAAAGGCCTTTTTGCAAAGAAATCCAAAGATTTCTAATGACTAACCATTTGGCTTATAATGCCTTACAATTGTAAACCCAATTAGTCAAGGATATAAATGTAAATAAAAGGCCACAAATGTAAAAGTAAAATGTTAGTGTCTGATGTTGATTCCCATCAATTCTCCTCGGGTGGGAAGAACTCGACCCTGTCGAGTAAGGGGTGCGACTGCTCATGTGGCTCCTGCAGATCTGTCACCGACCAGGTAACACGGAGTGTGCTCAACTCTAAGTAATAGTCACCTGCTCATTGTGAGCGACGTCACGCGGAATTGCCGGAGGAGGCGAAGCGGAGCGCGGGGGCTCGTTTTGCTGCAACACAGAAAGAAGAGAGAAGAGGAGAGAGACCACCACGGGAGATTGCTCCGGTGGGGCGTGCGGGACAGATGCAATGTAATAAGATACGGGGATTAAACGGCCATTGCGGGAAATGACTCTACGCGACCTCGGGCGATGGGAATAGTGCAGAATTTAAATGACAGCAATTTAAACGGCCATTGCGGGAAGTGACTCTCCGCGGCCTCAAGAATATGACAAGATATGAGAATAACACAAAATATAAATGACAGAAATTTAAATGACCATTGCGGGAAATGACTCACCGCGGCCTCGAGAATATGAGCAGATATAAGAGTAATACAAGATATAAGGGGCGAAAATTTAAACGGCCATTGCGGGAAATGACTCTCCGTGACCTCGAGAATATGAGCAGATATAAGCACAACACAGAATATAAATGACAGAAATTTAAACGGCCATTGCGGGAAATGACTCTCCGCGGTCTCGAGAATATAGCAGATATAAGAACAGCACAGAATATGAATGGCGGAAATTTAAACGGCCATTGCGGGAAATGACTCTTCGCAGCCTCGAGAATATGATGTGATCGGCAGGGGCCGGAGACCCCAAAATAAAGAAAGTGATCGCGCCTACCTCAAAAGCGGGAGATGGCGGGTTGCTTCTTCCTCTCCCTTCGGCCGGCCGATGGAGAGGGTTTTCCTTGGTTACCTTGCAAAAGAAGAAACCGACAAATAATAGGTGGATCAGAAAAGATGGCAGTGTAGTATTAGTCCCTTGATGAAGAATAATGAAATCGTGGCAAGACACACACCTGGTCGGTGTTATTTTTAAACCCCTCTCGGACACGAGTAGGAGGAAACTGCTATGATGAATGGGGGATCGTGCAAACGTGCATAAAAATGGATCTCCATTATGAAAGGAGATGACAGATGACGGGATGATGCATGCGATAGAAATGACAAAAGAGAAGGGGAGAGAATGACTTATTGAAGGTGCCGATGGCGGGATCCGGCAGAGCTTCGGCAGCGTGGGGATGACGTGGAAGCAGAACGGATGGAGCTAGCCTTCCTCTCGCGAGCGCGGCACCCGAGAAGTCAGCAGAACCCCCCTACAAAAGACCCACGGGTTAGAAATGGGATCCGACAGAGTCTCTCCTTCCTCTGTCGGATCTGAAGCCCCTTCCCTTCGAGGGAGGGGGTCCTCTATTTATAGAGGGGAGGTGGCTTGAGGCGTCCAGGACCCTGGACGTCTCCATCAACACATTAAATATTTTTATGATTTTTAATATTTTTATGAAGGTGTCCAGGAGACTGGACGCCTCAATGTTGAGGCATCCGGGACGCCGGACGCGCCCATTTCCGTCCACCGGAACCCTGCCGAAAGTCGTAGACGGTGGGTAAAGCGCGTGGTTTTGGTGGGTACCCGTGACTCACGAGTGGGCGCGTCTAGCTGACAAGACGTCCCTATATTTTTGGATTTTTCCGAAACGTCAAATCGAGCGACGGATCGACACCGTCCGTGTGTCTAAACAATGAGGCATCCAGGTACCGGGACGCCTCAAAGGACAGGCCTGCAAGTGAGGCGTCCAGGCTCCTGGACACCTCAATGAGACACAGTGAGGCGTTCAGGCTCCTGGACACCTCAAAGATACAGTGAGACGTCCAGGCTCTTGGACACCTCAAAGATTTTTCACGGAAAAAATTCAGAAAAATATAAAAAAATTCATAAAAATAAGAAATCACCAGAGTAATTAAAAATGTGAAGGCCGCCTTGGGGTATCATAGTGTAATATGAGATTTACTCACGGTAATGTCAAGAACGGCGTGTCTACAGCTATCTCGCCTTGGCGTCTGCTTTGCAACGGAGTGACACGTAGTGGAATGGCATTGAAGTGAAGTGGAATAGAGTGAGAATGGACTGAAAAGTAGATGCCAAGGTGTGATGAGACACGCTTTCAACATTATGATTTTGGAATATTTTCAGAGTTTTCAACTAGACGACCTTGAAGAAGGTCTTACGAATTTAACAATTGCTTGGACGGAAATCAAATAAGGAATGAGAAAATGTGCGCTCAGGCACGAGTAGAAAAAGGGACCAACTTCTCTGTGTGGAAGTACCTGGGTCGTAAACCTACAGGTTTCACCTTGGGGAGCAGTTACCAGCCAATGTGGAAGTGCTGCGGCCAAGGTGGGTCAAATAGAGTAAAAGTAAAGGAATATTTGAGGATCAATCCAAACAAGGGTCTCTTTTGGAAGAACAGCCCGGGACTGTCTCAAGGAAGCTCAGTATTTCATTCGGAATGGAATATCTCATATTATAAGAATTTAAGCACAGCGGCCTTCGCAATCGAATTACTTTGAATGATCTTCCGCAATGGAATCGAAGTCCTACATGAATGCATGATGGGTTTAAAAGAAAACTTAAAATAAATTAAAATAAAAAATAGCTAAGGATAATATTGTCAAGTTGTTAAGAATGGGTCAGGATACCAATCCGGTAAGCTGATACTGAGCCGGGGCCCGTTTATCCATGCACCAACTCACTGAATGGAACCATCGTCCACTTGCTTTCACAACTTAACGGCCTATCCGCACAATTTAAATTCCTCGTAAATCATCACTATTTTTTGTTGAAGGGGAACTCAAATTTCAGAGTCATTCAGGTCGCAAGGTCCTTGACATGTTCTAATCGCGTAAATATCATATAATACAATGCATGACATGGTGGGACTAGTTACCGAATGGTGGCGCACGATGGGACGGTGGCGTCCATTAGTGAAACCTGCATTGATCAACATTATTAAAAACAGCAGAGTTGCACCACAGTACAAGGGAGATCAAGATAAAATACCTTTTGCTGAAGTCAACGATGACGACTCGATATTGATGTGACGTCTCTTGGCCTTTACCCCTTCCCTTCCTATAAGTACCCCCCTTAGGCTAGTTCAGCCAAATGCACCAAGGAGAGCTTTGAAAGCTCAAGAGGAGGAAAAGAGGTGAATCTAAGGATTTTCAAGATGGAAGGAGAGTCTTCCCGCCCTGTGAAGAGGAGCAGGCCTAGCAGCGACTTTAGGCGACTCTCCGACCTTGAAGGTCATCTGAGTGGGATGATCCGGTCGCATATGGTGAGTTGACTCATTTCAAATTTCACCGCGCGAACTCTCTTTTCATTTCTTTTCCTTCCTTGTTTTCTTTTTCTCTTCCAGCCATACCCTCTTTTCCCAGGTCCGAGGAAATTTTCCAAGCTGTCGTGACTTTCAAAACTCAACTCCAACATCTCCATCGGCATGAGGGCCATAATCACGAAGTGGCATCTGCAAGGGCTCTTTATTCATGCCAAGCACTACGAGAGGATTTGAATGGACTGGACGGCCATGGGCGCATTGGTGGAGATCTAGCATCCCCAGTCCCACACTTTCATCTTCCCTACCTGCTCGGACTGAAGAAATTCAAGAGTGACGGGAGGATAAAGGTTATGCGGATGCTGACAAGGGTGACTTCCGAGAGTGTCCTCGGAAGTTTCATGCCGCCTGGTGCTGCTAGAAAGGTCTAGACTTAAAATGGAATTGATCTGCAAAAGCTCGCGGAATAGGTCATGGATGTCCTGAGATGGTCACCAGATGATGACCATTTGGAAGGAATCATGAAAGGGTTTACCATCTGTTTGGCGGGTGCTCTCTTATTCCATTATACCGACAACATAGTGGAGGAGGACCAATTGAGTGCCATCTGTGGGATTTGGAGTGGAAAGAGGGTGGGACCCGCCATCCCTGCCTACCTTTACAGTGGCCTTACTGCCTCCAGCATGGGTAAGCCTCCTTTCGATTGTACACTTCTTCTGAATTGCTGGATTGATTTGCACTTCAAATTTGACCACTGCGACGTGATGCCAACTGCTTTGAAGCTCTTCCAACAAAGCCCCCTTCATTACATAGCCGATGTGTTAGGCTTCGGTGGTACCATAGCGAACCGTGTTCCGTGGCTGAGGAAACGTGAAGACTGGCGGTCTCACTTTAGAACCATGACGCAAAGCTTTTTTACTTGTGCACCGGCATGCCTACTCTCACGCGAACTTCTCACGAGGTGTTCTCCCGGAGCTGAACTCCAACTGATCGGCGCAATGGAGTTTGTTCTTTATAACGCGCATCGGTGCTGCATCCAAATCGGCATTCCACGCCACTCGTTCCCACTGCTAACCGGCATCGTTCCTTTAAAGAAGAGGGAGTTGGGCACGGAAGCGGATGCGAAGGAAGCGAAGGCCATTAAAGCACCCTAGAAGACAAGTGTTGCGAGAAAGGTATTAGCGCACGTGGAGGAAGAATGCGAGCTGTAGAGGGCTTATGTAACCGAACTGGAGAAGTTAAGGCCTAAAGTGCCTAAGCCCCTAATGTAGCTCACTCTGCCTTCTAATGGAATTAAATGTGAAATTTGGAAATGTGCAAACTTTGGGTTTTTATCTTTTTATCTTTTTATTATTTTTTCTGTTTTTATTTATTTTTTCTGTTTTTCTTTTTTATGATTTTATTTTGACGCGTCCACCAAATTAGACGTTTTATTAAAATTATTATATTTTTTTAATGTTTTAATTCTTTTTTTCTAAACGCGTCCAACCTCTTGGACGCTTTTTTTTTAAAAAAAAATTTATTTTTATTTTTATCCTTCTCGCCTTCATTTTTTTATATTTTTAATTTCTTTAATTTCTCTTTTTTTTAACGCGTCCAAACCATTGGACGCTTTTATTATTATTTTTTATTTTATTTTTTAAAAAAATTTTATGGACGCGTCCAAAAAAGGAGATTTCAAATATAAGAGAGGCCGCCCACGTGGCCTCTCACACTCTCGCTCTCTTCCTCTCTCCTCTCTGGCTCTTCTCACATTCTTTCGACCTTTCGCCCTTAATCTGACCCTATGAAGCACGGGGAAGCAAGTCAGGGAGGTGAGAAGCGGAAGCGGCTCGCCCGTCGCCCGCGGAGAACGCGGGATCAGGCAGAGGCGGCCGCCGTGGAGGAGGAGAAGATTCCTTTGGCCTTGGAGGGGCCCGAGGATGCAGGAGAGGATGCGCACGACCGGGTAAGCCCTTTAGAATTCCACTTTATTGCATGATTGTGTGATTTTAAGCGTAAAATGGGGCGAGAGACGGTGTTCAGGAGGGTGGTGGGTGTGAGAGGAGGAGGCGTCCAGGCAATTGGATGCCTCCATCCTTTTTTAATATTTTTTTTGAGTTATTATGTAATCAATTAAAAGATAATAGATAGAGACGTCCAGGCATGTGGACGTCTCCATTAATTATATATATATATATATATTACTTTTTTTATTTTTTTTATTTATCATATATACAAAAATAAAATAAAAAGGAAGAGGCGTCCAACTACTCAGACGCGTTAAAAAAATTTTACTTTATTATATTTTTGAAAAAAAGGTGATAATAATAATAAAGGATTTTTTTTTTAAAAAGGAATTAAAGAAGAAAGCGTCCAAGCAGTTGGATGTCTTAAAATTTTTTTTTATTTTGTTAAAAATAAATAAAATGTTGTGTACAGTGTGTTGTTTATTATTCATGATTCTGATGTGTTACTTCTTTTGTTTGTTTTGTGGTGTGCATGGCGTGATGAAGAGCCGGATCAGCTGGTCCCTGGTGGTAGCAACGTACCGGGGGCTACCGGACTTCCAGAGGGCGCGGGTGGATGCCATGGGATTTGGGGCGTTCCTGAGGATTGAGCCCTTCCGGCTTGACCTTCCCTTTATCCATGCGTTGAGGGAGTGTTGGCACGTGCCGAGTCGAGCATTCCTGATGCCCTGGGGGCATATGGTGCCGACACTGGAGGACGTAGCTCGGATCACCGGGCTACGAGTGGACGGAGAGACGGTCAGCGGGGTCACCTACCCCGACTACAGAGAGAGCGCTCTGGACCTACTGTGGCTGGAGACGAGCGTGACCGACAGAGACAGCAGGATGGTTGGCCGAGTGGATATCATGGAGGCGCTCGGATTCTAGGACCCGCGGCAGCGGGTTAGTGAGAGCGGAGCAGAGTTCCTAGAGCGTCTGGAGGGAAATGCTCGGGCGGCTTTTACTCAGGACCTGAGCGAGCGGGAGCTGGCGGACCTGGACCTCCGGAGGTTCCTCTTCTTCTTACTGGGCCGCCTTCTGCTGGGGACGAAGGGGGACGGCATCCATTGCCGCTTTCTCGGGATCCTAGCGAACCTAGACCGAGTGGGGGACTACGCGTGGGGAGCGGCTCTACTCGCCCACTTGATCGCCGATCTCTCTCAGAGTACAGAGAGGGAGACGACAGTCAGTGGCTTCGCACCTTTTCTCCAGGTAAACATTTTGTTTATGCATTTTATCGTAGTTATGCCATTACTTGTGCTAATGATGCATGACGGATGCAGGTGTGGAGCTACTACTACCTCCCGACGGGAAGAGCCAGGCAGTGGAGGAGGACAGATGTGCCCCTGGCGCGGCGGTGGAGGCCGGTCATGGTCGCGGCACCGCACGGCTACCAGCTGGCTTCGCTTCGACGTGAGCTGACCGAGTATCCTGAGGCTATGGTATGATGCGTATGCTTTTTTTTTTATTTTTATGCATGTGACTCAATTGAGTAAAATGGCAACTAATATGATGCATGTATGGCAATGCAGGTGGGGTGGAGGCCCTACCTGGGCATGGCCGATGCTGGCCAGCCTTGGGTTGTAGCGGGCCGACCTCATTTTGGGCGGGACTTGTGGGTCCACTGCCTGAACGAGATCGAGCCGCTGCGGCTTAGGCTGGTCATGAGGACTTTGGGGCTTGCCCAGGAGTGGGTTGATGTAGATGAGCCGGGCCGTGTCGGGCGGAAGACCCGGGGCAAGGCGAAGATCGTTGACTGGCGTACGCGCTTCCCTGCACAGTACCAGGACTGGCAATAGGGTGGAGTCCCGCTGGTGTCCTATGCACCGGACAGCACCGACTACCTACGACGATACCGGACTACGTACGCGGAGCGTCTCTACCTCGACGTGGCGGCAGGGGTAAGGATGAGATGAAGATCCTTCCTTCTCTATATGCATATGCATGTGACACTAACCTACGTGCATAAATGCAGGATGCTCATGATAACATTATTACCGACCTGCGGGCCCAGCTGGCGGACGCCAGGCAACCGTTGGCGGCCATCCGGCAGGAGTTGGAGATCCTGGTGAGTCTATGCAGTATATTATGTATTTTTTTTGACCTGAATTTTTTGATGCTTAGCCTCTGACTGTCATTTGCTCTTGTGTTTCAACGTGCTCATCAAGCAACGGCAGCCGGGATGGCTGGCGGAGCGGGTTCCAGTTCGTGGGGTCCTCCTTCGGAGGTCTCTTCCCTCCAGGAGCAGCTGGCGCATGCGGTGGCCCTGGCTGAGGAGGCCGAGCGCGACCGCACGGCTCGAGTGAATGCTTGCTTGACCCCGGCTCTCCTTCCAGTTTCTCTTCTTCCTTCACTGATCTTTTACGGGTCATGCGGGCTTTGGCAGGTGGCGGAGATTCGAGATGCCCTGGCTCGTGTAGTCCGTGCCGAGCAGGAGCGCGACGCCTGGGCGGCAGAGCGTGATGCTCGGATAGTGGAGCTAGAGGAGGAGCGACGGCGGGAGGCTGAGGAGCTTCCTCACGACGTGCTGGAACAACGGATTGCCCTCGAACAGTCGAGGAGAGAGGCGATGAGAGAGAGAGGAGAGGGAGAGGGAAGACAGGAGGGTAGAGCGGCAGCGAGATTAGGACGAGAGGAGGGCTCTGGAGGCCCAGATGATGGAGCTCCGATTGAGCCTCGGCTCAGCGGAGGGGAGGCTTCGGGAGAGTGACGAGCGGTATCAGAGGGCGAAGGAGCGCGGGGCGCGACTTCGTCAGTCTGGTTCCTTTTCTATGGGCAGCTTTTTTAGACTCGCCATTTCCGACGTTACGGTGAGAAATTTTCATATTATGCCGTGATGCCCCAAAGTGGCTTACGCTTTCTTCTTATTTGAGCGATTTCCGTAATTTTGGTTAGATTATATTTATTTGAGAGAGAGAAAAAGTAATATATATATATAATGCATATGTATGTATATATATATAATTCTATTAGTTTTCTTTAAGAATTTTATCTTCATATAAATATACATATATATCAAGTGGTTATTATATATATATAAATTAAGCAAAAATATATATACATTAAAAAGTAAAAAAATAGAATAACAATTAAAAATAAACAAAAAATGCAAAAAAAGAAACAAAAGATAAAAACAAACAAAATAAACAATATATATATATAAGAAACAAAAATAAAATAAAACACAACAACAAAATAAAATAATATATTACCACACCACCCACGTTCACACACTCTCCCTTACCCTCTCTTTCTCTTTCTTTCCCTCTCACCTCACTGCACACACCCCTCTTCCCCACGGCACACACATACACACTACTGCTCACACTCCTCTCCCCCACGGTACACACATACGCACACACGCCTCACTGCACTCACCCTCCACCCCACGGCACATCTCTCTTCCTCTCCGAACTCCCCCTCTTCCTCCACAGACACAATTCACACTTCCGAGCCGCAACCCTCACTCTCCCATCTCATTCCCAGCACGCCGTCCCTCACCCTCTGATCCATCTCCTCCGATCCTAGAACCACACCGTCCCGACTACCCTCTCCATCCACCATCTCCTCTCCACCACCTCCACGCCCACGAGCCCCCTGCGTTGCCACCCTCCTCACCCCTCCGGCCATCCACTTCTCTGCATGGCCACACCTCCACCACCACCACCTTCCCACGCTCACCGTTAGCACTCACTTTCCCTTCTCTCCTTCCGTGCCATCGTAGAACCCCCTCTGGCAATCGCATCCCGCCGCCACCCCTCTCCTCTCCTTCTCTCTAACCGCCCTGCCACCCTCCGCGACGCCACCTCCCAGACCACCGCTGCCACTTCACGTGCCCACTTCTCCACGAGCCCACCAACACTAGCACCCTCGCCCCCGGACGCCCACGACAGCCCTCCACCACGTCGGACTCTCCTCTCACTCCCTCATACTTTTCCACCGCGAGCACCACGTCCATCTCCACTCTCTTCCTCTACCTTCATCTCCGCCCGACGCCTCATCCAACCCCCCCTACTGCCAACACCTAAGCCACCACCTTCCTCACAGCCGATCGAGACCCCAGCCTAGCCGCCCACGGCCTCCACTCCTCACCCTCACCACCTCTGACCACCTCATGCACCTCCGTCCTAGCCGTCCACGGCCTCTTCACTGTCGTCGCACCCTCACCGGCGTCCGCCTGCCGTCGCCTTCCCGCCGGTGCACCTGCACCGTTCGCAAGAGCCCGCGAGCCCCCTGCCGTGAAGCCTTCCCACGCCGCCCGTTCCACCTCCACGTCGCCCACGAGCACCGCCGCTGCCGCACTGACGCCGCCCGTCTCCATCGCGTGAAGCATCCCCGCGAGCCACCACCGCGTCCTCCACGCTACCGCTGCCGTTCCCGGTCATCCTCCACCGTCGCCGGTCACCTGCAGCTCCACGCCGCCCATGCCGCCACGAGGTTCCCCGACAGCGCCTCTCCACCGCCCTGCACCCGTGCTCACGACCGCCGCGGCACCGTTGTCGGTGCATCCTCGACGACGCTGACGGCCACTTTCCACCCCGCCATCACCTTCACCGTCGACGTCGTCGCCGTCCTCCTTCCACCGGTCGCCGTCCGCCGCGTCCCCCTCCCCTACACGAGCTCGCCGCGGACGCCCCCTCTTTCTTCCTTTCTCTCTGTCTCTCTCTGTCTCTCCCTCCTCTCGTCTCTCTCTCCCCCCTCCGCGATCTCTCTTTCTCTCTCTGTCTCTATCTCTCTCTCTCTCCCTCCCGATCTCTCTCCTTCTTCTTCTTTTATTTATTATTGTACTCCCCTCCCCCCCTATCTCTCCTCTCTCTCTCGTTCTCCCTCTTTCTCCCTCTCGCGCCCTCTCTCTCTCTCTTCTCCACTCTCTTTCTCTATCTCCCTCGATCTCTCATTCTTCATCTTTTTTATTATTTTTTTTCTTTTCTTTTTTTATCCTCTCACACTCGATCTCTCTCTTTCAACTCCTCTCTTTTTTTTAATTTTTTATCTCATTCCCTCTCTCCCTCACGTATTCTCTCTATTTCACTCTCTTTCTCTCTCCCCCTCTCGGTTCTCTCTATCCCCCCTCTCTCTTCCCTCTGCTTCTCTCTCTCTCTCCCTCTTATATATATATATATATATATATATATATATATATATATATATATATATATATATATATATATATATATATATATATATATATATATATATATATATATATATATATATATCTTATATAGTTCGTATATATTCTCTACATATATATACATACTATATATGTAAAACTAAAATAATAAAAATCTTAATAAAAGGGGGAAGAGTTGTTCCCTCCCTCTTCCTTTCTCTCTCCAACCCTCTCTCTTTCAATCTCTCTTTCATAGATATATTCTTATATATGTATATATAGGTGTGTATGTGTAATGCCCTGGATCCTTGGTAGGTCTTGCTGGATCTTCATTGGATCTTTTGGATTGGTTTCGGTGAGTTTCGGTTCGCTTTGCTGGCTTCCGAGTTGAGCTTTACGAGCCGTGTGGGTTTTTCTCTCGTACTAGTTACGGAACCCTACGGTGAGTTTGTTTGTTAGTTCTTGAACTCGTGGATGCTACAGCGACGATGTACTCTTCGAGCCGGTCGTTTCGACTATTTTTGCGTATTTTTCTGAATTTGTACATTTTCGGCGCATCTTCGGAATTTTTGGAAATTAGGAAAATTTCCTAATTTCTTTTCTTTTTCTTTCCTTTTCCTCTCTCCTCCTTCTCATTCGCCCGCTCGCCTCTCTCTCTCCCGTTCTCCCGCCTTCTCGCCTCCGGCTGTAGACGGAGGGGTGTAGGGGCGTGCTGGTGACGACGAGATGATGTTGAGGTGCGCGATAGTGCGAGGATCGAGATGGATTTGGCGTGATCCCGAACGGTGGATTCAAAGCCGACGGTTCGGTTCGTGGCGCGGTTTTGGGCGTGGTTTAGTCCCTTCGGGGCACGGTTTCTTCGGTGGAGGTAGGGTGATGGTTCCTCACTTCTTCCTCTCCGTTTTCCCTGCCATTGCACGTCGTTCGACAAAGAAACGGCCGAGTTTGGGCTTGTTTAGCCTAAACCGTGATTTTCGGAGTTTTTAGGGTTCGCCGGAAAACGGCAACCATTTGTAGCTCGGTTAGTGTTGAACTGATCGTTGGGATGTCAGGATCCCATCCATGCTTGTTTTGTGTTGATCGGTGGTCATTCGAGGCCGGTAGGAGCCCGGGAACCTCGTTGACCCATTTAGGGTTGATTCGTTGGAATCGCCCGGATCTTGTGTTTTTGTGGTTGCATGTGGGCTTTTGAGCCGTTTTATGTTGTAATTTGCCGTTTGGGTTTGTTTCCCCTGCGCTTCGGCGTGAATGGGGCGTGGAACGGGCCGATTTGGCCATTCCTCTGTTTTCCCGCCGTAGCTGATGTGGCGGTCGTTCCAGGGACCATCACATGCTTTGACGGCCCCACGACTGACCGTTACATTATCTGGGTTGATTGAGTTCTTCGGGATTTTGAAAGAGTGACGGCCCAGGGCTGGCGCGTCACATTTCTCTGACGCGTCCCGTGAGGAGCGTTATATCTCTTTTGTCATCTATTGCTTGGGTTAAGTCGGTTCCTCTAACGCGCTTGACCCAGCGTGTTAGATGGATGTAACGCGCCCTGTTCTGACCGTTACATTCCGTTTGACCGACGTTGACCATTTGAGGCGGTGCCTCTGGCGGTGGTTCCCCCGTGCGTTAGGTGTTTGTAACGCGCCTGTCCCAGGCCGTTACATGCTGTGTTGGCTGAGTGGGGTTGCTGCGCCGTTGGATATAACGGTGGGGCCCCTGTGCGTCAGGCGTTTGTAATGCGCCCTGTGCTGGCCGTTACATGCCTCTCAACTAGGTTTATTTATGGGTGTGTTGGCCCTGACGCGCCTGGTCTTGTGCGTCAGGTGTCTATAACGCGCTAGCTCCCATGCGTTAGTTCGTTGTAACGCGCCTTGTATAGCGCGTTACATGCTTCGTGTATTTTGTGTTTGAGGGTTGTTGGCCCTGACGGCCCCGGTCGGGCGCGTCAGGTTGGTGTAACGTGCCAGGTGCTGGCCGTTACATGCCTTTGCGTTTCTAGGAGTTGGTTAGGGCGGTGTGTGTGACGGCTGCTCCCCCGACCGTCGCTTGGAGTGTAACGGCCCAGGACTAGACCATCACATTCGTGTAGCGGTCTATGGGTGGTGCGTTACATGTCTTATGCTTCGATTTCTGTTCCTTCGGTTTCTGTTTGTCTTGGCTTGGCCTTGTGGTCTGCCCGCTGTCCCGTGGATGTCTCCTGACGTCCTATGAGGGCTAGGACTACGTTGTAAGGTAGCCAGGAGTCTTCTTACTTGTGGTAGGATTCTCTATCCTACTCTTGTGCGTGTCTTTGGTTGGGTTCCGGTCAACTCGGGGTGACCCAGGGGTTGACAGGCGACCTTGTGTGTGGGTGTCTTGGCGGTTTTGTCCAGCCCGAGACACTAGTTCTGGATGCCTCAAGGTACTACGTTACCTTGGTTGCGTGTCCAGGCGTATGATGAGGGTCTTCGGTGTTCCCTCGGTCTCCGTGAGTTGTTTCCTGCGGAGTGTCATTTCTTGTGGCTTAGGATTAGACCGATTGGCGGCTTGTTTCGCTGTCTGTGACGATCTTGCCTTTGAGTCGTTCGACTCGGGATCGTTACGTGGTAGGTCTAGTTGCCTGGTCCTATGTCTGTTGGCAGTGGTTGTACTGCCAGTGGTGCTTTGTAGTACGTGTGACAGGGCTTCCTTAGACTGTCTGTACTCTAGCGCTTGTGTGTTTTGGAGTCCGTGCCTTGTGAACCTCCACTAGTCGTAGCCTGTGACGTAGGCTTTTTAGTACGTCACCCACCGGGAGTGGTGGACGGGCAGTTTTCCATTACACGGTTTTTAAGCTAGTTCCGTGGGCCCCGGCCAACGGTAGCGTCCTACCGAGGGGAATACTAGCTAGAGGCCTGGCCTAGGTAGTGGTCAGTGTGTGCATACGTAGTCAGGGACTGGGGACTTGCGCCGACGGGCCTGGCCCTGACTAGTCACTCGCAGTTGTGGTACTGCGGTCCTGTGTCCGTAGTTGCCGTTCTTCCTTGGGACTGTTGTTCCTTGGACCTGGGTTCTTGGTGTGTCTAGTCTCCCCCGTGCTGCACACGGTCGGGTGGACGTGACACTTGTGGCGCAGTGTAAGACGTCAGTGGACGCAACTGGCTATTCTTCTAGTGTGAGGGTACTCCTTGTGGATGTGCATAAAATCTTCCACACACAAAATAATGATAAAATATCAATCACATGCAGTAATAATCATGATGAAAACAAAACTAAATAAAGGGAAAAAGCATGCACGTGGTGCAAGAGTGGGGATGTGATCGCCAGAGGGGTTACCTTAATATTAATAGGGAGAGATCGCAAATACCTGGTAAGAATGAAAACGCGGGATTGTGTGAATTCTTTCCTCCTTCTTCAATCGGCCGGCCGAAGAGAAGGGTTTTCTCTTTGATTACCTTGCAAGACAGACAGTAAAACAAACAAGAAGAGAGGGATCAGCCAAAGTGCAATAGTATCAATCCAAATAGAACATATGATGATGAAATGACATCAACGTGCGCACCTGTTTTTTTGGTTTTTTTGAAAACCCCTAGAAGAGAACTAGGGAGGGGATATGATATGA
Source organism: Amorphophallus konjac (assembly GCA_022559845.1). Lineage (NCBI taxonomy): Eukaryota > Viridiplantae > Streptophyta > Magnoliopsida > Alismatales > Araceae > Amorphophallus > Amorphophallus konjac. The sequence continues at coordinate 524,687,486 of CM040121.1, read as the reverse complement.
TGATACTTAATAAAAGCAGACGGTGGGATGATGGTAATGGTATGCCTAAGCACAAACGAAGTAAAACAAATATATAATCGGATAAACACCCTGCTGTCCCTGATGACAGTAAAGGGAAAACCGAATGAATATGTTGATGGAACAGCAATAGACGTAGAGGACGAAGCACTGGACGAAGCACAGCAACCCAATGGATGAAGTGGAAGCAGCGGATGAAGAAGCAGGGCACGGGAAGCAGTGGAACACCAAAACAACCTCACAGAAAAGGGAACAAAAATCTCTGTCTGCAACGTTTTCTCTGTGGAAGTTTTGGGAGTTCTGGATATTCGAGGGTTCAACTGGTGTCCTGAGGGTTCAAGGCCTTCAACCTTCAAAACGATTGATATGGATCCTCTTATATAATGTTCAATCGGATGTGATCAAACAAGGTAAGATAAAAAACGGGCAATGAGGCATCCAGGGAAGGATCAAGATCGAGTAAGAGGCCATGGATGGTAGGGAACTGTGAGGGAAAGATGGAAAAAGGAAGGACTCTGGGGTGAAACATGACTCATGCCAGGGCGTCGATTTATGAATTGACGACCTGCCACAGGACGTTTCTTGAAACACGACCTAAGAAAGGCTGTTTCTTCCTGGATTTAATTTTGGAAATAAAACTTTCTTTGTTTAAAAATTACGGGAACACGCCTGAGGTAACGGCGTTGATTAAAAACACGCCCTGAGGAAGGACGTTACTCACAAAATTCCAGAAATTAACGGATAATACCAGGAATTAACGCCCTCGCTTATGGTCGTCTCTTCTTTTGAAAACGCCCTATGACAGGTCGCTACTTTCAAAATAACACCCTTCTTCAGGTCGTGAATCACGAAAATGCAGGAAAAATGCATAAAACTCACCAAAATAGAAAAACTTCATTTTACAGGAATATTGAAGTCCACTTGGGGCGTTTATATAATGACATGAGATTTGATCAACATAACGTCAATTTTGGCGTGTCTACAGCTGCCCCGCCTTGGCGTCTGCTTTGCAAGGGAGTGAGACAGAAATGGAATGGAGTGTAATGAAAGGAATGAAGTGGAATGAACTGATAAGGAGATGCCAAGGTGTGATGTGACACGCCTCAGAACACTAAGTATTTGAAATCTTTCCAAGATTCTGAGTGAAACAACTCTGAGTGGTTCCAAGGAAACATCGATTTGTTGGATAAAAGGAGATTAAACTAAGTAAATAAAGGGTGTGCGCGTGGGCACGACAGGGAAAGACCATTGGAGAGCGATTACCAGCCAACGTGGACGTGCTACAACCAAGGTAAATTTTGCAGAAAAGTAAAGAGAATTGGGATAGAGATCCAACAAAAGGGACACTTTCAAGGAATCAGCCTGAACGGCTTCAAATAGAACGAAGTACTTGATTTGAAGTGGAATATCTCATGTCAACTCAATCAAGAGCGAGTGAACTTCATTATTGCCATAATATGAAGATTTTCAGCATGAAACTCAAAGTCCTACATGATGCATGCTAGGCTAAAAGAAAAGATTAAAATAATCTAAAATAGAAAATAATCAAGGATAATATTGCTAAGCCATTTAGATCTGGTCAAGAATCCACATCTCTGAGCTAACACTAAGCCGAAGCCCGTTTGTCTGCGCATCAACTCAGAAAGTGGAACCATCGTCCCAAACCTTTAACAACTCAACGGCCTATCCGTGTGATCAAGACTTTCCTGAAATCGTCATCGTTTTTTGATGAAGGGGAACTCAAATTTCAGGTTCATCAGAACCACAAGGTCCTTGACATACTATAATAGTGTAGATATCATATAGTAATAATGCTTACAGGAACGAAATACAAGGTGACACGACGTTACTCCCATGAGTGGTCCAAACGCCTCGAATCCTGCAAACTTCTGCACTTGAAACTTATTAGCCTTCATCCATCAATTCAGAACATGACATGATCATAAGTGCTTAATCATAAACAATTTCACCAAAATAATAGCACTTAAGTTCATTAAAGCGTCAAAGCATGGAGAGGTCAAAATCCGTAAGCCAATAAAACACGTCTAAGAATAGGGCGTTAACAGCATGAAAGGCGCCTGACCATAGGTCGTTTAACATTTAAAACACGCCCTACTCAAAGGCGTAAACAGTAACGGAAGCTTAGAAGAAGACGCCCCATGTTAGGGCGTTAAATATAACACGACGTTAGTCAGGTCGTCATTTTAAGAATCGACGCCCTAACCAACGTTGTTAATTCAGCACGAACATCCGTTTCCTAATTAACAGCACAGTCCTTAACCCAATCAAATTTCTAACTTCCAACAACCTTACGATTCTCTAAATCTCTATTAAAAGGAGGCCTTCCTTCAACAGAATCAACCAAATCCCTGCAGCCGGCCATACTTTCTATTCCTCTTCTTCTTCATCCGTTCTGCAGGTTGCAGCCGTCCAAGCTTTCCTGACGATGGATAGGGCACTGAAAAGGCCAAAACTCTCAACTCCCAAGATTAACGATATCCAAGGTCATATAAGCAACATGATATGCATGAATCAGGTTAGCTTCAACTTTCTTCTCTATACATATAACCCTTTACTGTTCTGCCGAACTGCTCATATATTTATTTCTCTGTTACTGAACTCCTCTGTCCAACATTTCATATGCTCATGTACTTCTATTCTTTGTTTTTATTTTTTCTTTCCTTCTCACAGGAGTACCCAAATCTTCCAGGGGCTAGAAGATATATAAAAATCAAGTGGTTGCCCCCTCATACTTTCCAAATTCTCCTCTGACATGAGGGTCTTTGTAGCTAGATGGCATCTCTTAGGATTGATAACCCATGACAAGCATTATGACCAAATCCATCTTGATTGGGGTGCCATGGGAGCATTGATTGAAATATGGCATCCTTCCACCCACACCTTTCTATTCTCCACTTTTGAAGCCACCATCCTATTGGAAGAAATAGAGATGATCTTGGGTTTGAAAAGAATGAAACAAAGTGAAGAAGAACAGATGGCCATCATGCCAAGACCCATCTCCCCTCATGAGCTCTTAACCAGCCTTATTCCTAACCCAAACTTAGTGAATCAAATCAAAATCGCCAAGGGAATCAACCTCTTGAAGCTAGCCTCATGGGTATACAAAAGAGCAGATCAAGCCAGGGAAGAGGAGGAGATAGAAAGAATAACAAAGGCCTTCATGGTGTGCATAGCAGGCGCACTACTGTTTCCATCCACGGAGGACTTCCTTGAAGAGAGTCAAATAAGTGCAGTGGTGAGCTTATGGGAAGGTGAAAGAGTTGGACCGGCCATACTAGCTTACCTCTACAGCGGGCTTACATCGGCGGCCATGGGGCGGCCCATATACGGCTGTATGCTAGCCTTCTCAAGTTGGGTGGACCTCCACTTTAAATTTGATCCATGCCATGAAGCCCAACAATCGTCAAGGATCTTCTCCAAAAGTCCGCTTTCTTACATCGCCGGCTCGTTGGGAATAAGCAATAGGGTGACGAACCGCATTCCTCAAATCAAGAAAAGGGCGGAGTGGAGAGAACACCTTAAGGTAATGCCCAAAAACCTCTTTACTTGCGCCCCGGGAATACTTAAAATGCAGGAACTTCGTGCATGATTCTCCACCGGGACGGACCTTCGTCTCATAGGTGCTTCCGAATTTGTCTTGTACAACTCACATCGGTGCCTTCCTCAACTCGGGCTTCCACGGTAAATCCTTGAAGACCCATCTCACCTTCCTCCAATCAAGACACGGGATCTCGGCGGCAACGAGGATGGCGAAGAATGCACAACGATCCAAGCCTTGTGGAAAATCAATAAACTGCATCAACCTGTAGAGAATCTGGATGAAGACAAAGAAGAGTGGAAAATTTATGTAACAGCTTTGAGAAAGCTCAGGCCCAAGGTGGCTCATTAGACAATGTAATTCTTTCTGTCAATTCAATAATAAAGATTGTTCCTTGATTGAGCCAATTTCAGTGCTTCAGATCAAATCCTCCAAAACCTGTCGCTCTGTTGAAAATAACGCCTCCAGAAAGGGCGTAAATTCATAAAAGGACGCCCTTACTCAGGGCGCTTCCAATGTTCAGCCTGGATAAAAAAAATGCCTGTACCTATGGGCGTTAATTGAATAACGACTTAAAACAGGGCGTTATTTGATTTGAATTCAAAAAACCATATTCGTTAAACCCCAAAAGTAACGCCCATTCCTTAGCCACGTTCCATAAAAGAGACGCCTTTACTTCAGGCGTTAATCAAAAAACAGTAATAATTACTTCATCGCCTCAATCAACGCCTCTTCAATGCGTCTGACAACGGTTATCATTCCCCATGCAAGAGAGATTAACGCCTTACTCGACGTCATCCATTTTTAAAACACGCCCACGTCTGTGGTCGTTTCTTTCATAAAAGACGCCCTTCCAAAAGGCGTGTCTTCTTTTCGAATCTCAAAAGGCTTCAGCCCCTTTCTTCTTCCTTCCACCGTCTCATTTCCTCTTTCTGAAACCCTAACCGAAACGAAAAAACCCCATTTCTCATCCTTTCTCAATCTCTCTCATTCTCTCTCCCATTCCCCTAGCCCTAGCCATGGCCGGAGGAGCCCACAAACGGTAGCGCATCAATGCCCCGGAGGTCGTTGATCTGGAGGCTGCCCACGCCGAGGAGGAACTCGCCATCGTGGCGGTGGCCGGCGACGAGGCCGAAGAAGCTCCCGCAGCGGTGGCCGGCGACGAGGCCGGAGAAGCAGCAGGTGAAGCAACAGAAGAAGGAGAAGAAGACGAAGGTGAAGAAGAAGAAGGAGGACAAGGAGGAGAACAAGGACGAGGAGAAGAAGAAGAATACGGCCAGGAGCCACCGCCCACGGCGGCGCTCGCTCCCCGTGGCCAGCTCTGGCGACCACGGCAGCCACGACCACGCCCTCAGATTCAGAGACACAAGAAGGTAAGCCCCGAACCCTTTTTCCATTTTTTTTATTTTTATTTCATTTTTATTTGAATTTCCATAGCCGTCGGGTTGAAACCTGCAACCCAGGAAAGAAACGCCCCCCACCAGGGCGTGATTTGAACATGAAACGCCCTGCCCCAGGGCGTAAATTCTTTTAAATTATAATTAAACCTCATGAAAACGCCCTGCAGTAGGTCGTTTATTTAAAATTCGTTATCCTTGCTCATGTTGTTTATTTTTAGTAATTCCATGCCTTTACATGTATTAAAGACAATATTCCATGAAGGATCCATTATTGCGCATGCTGTCATTTTCTTTCATTTTCTGAAAAATCCTGTAAAACCACGCCCCTTAGCAGGGCGTAAAGTAAACAGGAGACGACCAAACTAGAGGTCGTCTCTTCATTAATTGAGTTTTTAAATTAACCAACCCAACGAAAACAACGCCCCCCACAGGGGCGTGACTCAACCAGAAAACGACCCAAGAGCGGTCGTTAATTACAAAAACCATGGGAAATAGAATTAAAAGCACAGAACCACGTCCGTCTCAGGGGCGTCTCTTAGAGAAGAAACGACCTTGGTCAGGTCATGAATTCAAACGTGATCAAGAAGCACGCCCTTCATCAGGGCGTGAATTTAAAAAGGCACGACCTGAGAATGGTCGTGAATTAAGCTCAACCCTTAATATTTAAAGCAAGGCAATTAATGAGATTCATCATGAATAAACAACACAGTTTTAAACAAAATTTATTATTTGTGCATGCAGGGGTTGATGAGGACCAGGATCTCGTGGGTCATGGTCCGGGCAGCATACCACGGTCTCCCCGACTTTCAAAGGGCCAGGGTAGATACTATGGGATTTGGGGCCTTCCTGTCTATCGAGCCGTTTAGGCCTGACCTAGCACTTATTCAGGTTTTGCGGGAGAGATGGGATAGGGCTAGTCGTGCTTTCCTGATGCCCTGGGGGCACATGGTTCCCACCCTAGAGAATGTGACTAGGATCACCGGGCTGAGAGTGGATGGTGAGGCCGTGAGCGGGTTCACCTATTCTGACTATACGGAGATGGCCCAGAGACTGCTAGGGCTAGATATGGTTTACGAGGTACCTAGTGAGTGTAGGACCATTTTCCGCATAGATTTGACCACGGTGATGGGTTTGGGAGATGCTAGACACAGGTCAGGGGAGACCTTGGACGAGCTTGCACAGTGGCTGACCGACGGGGCGAGAGCGGTTTACTGCCAGGACCCGACTGACCAGGAGAGAGCTGACCGAGATCTGAGGAGATTCCTGCTGCTGCTGCTCGGTAGATTACTGCTGGGGACGAAAGCTGACGTGATCAACTGTCGGTTCTTGGCGATCCTCGAGGACCTGGAGAGAGTTGGCACCTACGCCTGGGGAGCGGCGCTGCTGGCACACCTGCTGGCGGACCTGTCCACGGGGACAGGACGTGAGACGACCGTCAGTGGCTTCTCACCTTTTCTTCAGGTAGTTATTTTCCTTTTTTCCTTTTCTTTTCATGCAAATGAATGCCTTACTAATGTAATGCATGGATGCAGGTGTGGAGCCACTTGTACATGCCGATGGGGCGCGTCGACCCACGGCCCGGAGGTGAGGGAGCTTTCCCTCTGGCACGGCGTTGGTTACCAGTGATCTTCGGCGCCCCACTCGGTTACGAGTTATGGGTTTTACGGAGAGAGTTCCGTGACTTCCCGCCCTCGCTGGTACGTATGAATGAATGTTATGCATTTCTTTTTGTGTTTATTATGAATTTATTATGCTTGTGATGAAGTGATGATATGTATGTCATGAATGCAGGTACAGTGGAGGCCGTATGAGGGGATGACGGATGAGGGCCAGCCCTGGGTCGTATCGGGGCGACCTCGCTCCGGGCGTGAGTTATGGATTCATTGTCTGAGCGAGATTGAGCCGTTACGGCTGAGGCTGGTGATGAGGACCCTGGGCTTGCACCAGGAATGGATCGAGGTCGGGGAGCCTCGAGGGATTGGCAAGAAGACCCGCGGTCGCACAAAAGCGATCGACTGGAGGGTTCGGTTCGCGGAGCAGTACAGAGACTGGCAGCGAGGCGGGACCCGAGTCACCTCCCAGGCGATAGACAGCTCCGAGTACCTCCGGCGCTACTGGGAGGTTCACGCCGGCAGACCTCAGATGAAGGTCTTAGGGGTATGTATGAATGCAATTATTTCTAAATGCCGATGCTTATACATGTCTATTATGCAACTAATATGTGATGAATGCAGGATGCGCGAGATATAGCGGCTATGGATGCCCAGGCCCATCTACACGGCCTGGAGGACCAGCTGGCCGCCACACGGGCAGACCTGGAGACCCTGGTGAGTGTTTAAATTATTCCTATATGCAAATGAATTTTTGTTGAATTAATGATTAGCCACTGACGGTCTTAATGAATGCAGCGTGCCCAGCAGGGAGCAGTGAGGAGAGATCCGGGGGAGGCCTCCAGCTCGAGGGGGCCTAGTGCAGAGGTGACTGCACTAACAGAGCAGCTGGCCGGCGCGATAGCGCGAGCCGAGGCGGCGGAGCGCGACCTTGCTTCACGGGTAAATTCTGAACTCAAAACCTCATTCAAATAATGATTAGATATAAATTGTGCACTGATGAAATTTGTTTTGCAGGCCGAGGAGCTCCGAGCAGCCATGACCTGTGTGGATGAGGGCTTCCGCATGACGAACTCTCAGGTGCGTGATCTACCTTCAGCCACATGTTGTTATTTCATTTCATGAATTATTGAACTGTGAAACTGATGATTTGTTTACCTGTTTGCAGGCTGCTCAGCTACAGGCGGCACGTACCGAGTTGTCGATCCGCGATCAGCAGATCGTAGAGCTTCAGAGGACCCTGAGGCGACGCAGTGAGCTGCCTCAGGACGTGGCCGAGCTGCGAGTTGCCCTGGAGCTGGAGAGGAGGGAGCGTGCTCGGGAGCGCGAGGAGCGGGCTCGTGAGCGGGAGGAGCACCAGGCGGAGCGTGATCGGGAGCGCGAGGAGCGGGCTCGTGAGCGGGAAGAGCACCAGGCGGAGCGTGCCCGATTCCAGGAGCAGCTGGCGGCACGGGAGCGTGAGCTGGCGGACTCGAGGACCCAGTTGATCCTTTCCCAGGAGCGGCTGCGAGTGTCCGAGGAGCGGTTGCAGCGAGGCCGTGAGCGAGCACGGGCTGCGGGGTACTCCTTCACCAGCTCCACCTTCGTGGCGGGTTCTTCCCTCCGAGAGAGGAGCGAGGCAGGGGGACACGTTTGGGCTCCGGCTTCTTCACGGGGGCCCATGCCTCCTCCACCAGCGCCAGCTCGGGACGGTGAGGAGGAGGTTGAGAGCAGGAGAGTAGAGGAGGGTGGAGGCGAGAGCTGAGAGTTTTGTACTTGTACTCCTCCACCCTCACACCTGTACATGATAGACATGATGATATATATATATATATGAGATTTGAGCTTTTGTTACCTGAGCACTTGTGTGGTTGTGGACTTGTGTTTGTGTACTTTTTCTTTCCACGTTCCTCGTGTTTGCTTTACTTTGCCCTGTATCTGCAGCTGCGGTTTTCACTTGAACAAACAGGTTAATTCATCTGTTCGACTTGGCCCCTTGCCCGGTGAGCAAGGGGTGTCAATATTCTGACCTTAATAATGGGTCAAGGGGCCAAGCCTTTAATTAAATAAGGCAAAATGAAATAACCAAAGCTGGGAGATGCCTTAGGACGTCACACATATGCAATCAATAATTAAAAGATGTCCAGGCCAGAGTGCAATTCATGCAACATGAAGAATTTATTTTTGTTCTTTTCATTATCTATATTTTTTTTGGGATTTTCTGAAAAACACGCCTTAGATTAGGTCGTTACTCTCGTAAAAAAAAACGCCCTTGGGGGCGGCGTGAATTTGAAAAGATTTTTGAATTTTGTTGAAAACATGACCTTCCCAGAGGCGTTATTTTTTTAAAGAAACGACTTTAAGCGAGGCATGAATTAACATGAACGCGCCTGGAACAAAGGTGTTAATTCTATTCTTCCCAAATTGGGCTGATAAAGCCATTAAGGTGGTGGGCCCTACTTGGTCATCATCTAAGATCCATTAACCTTTCTTGAATAATTAAAAGGGGGATTGGCGTGCATATAAATAAACTTATACACAAGATTTCGTGTAGTGCATTCTCTTCGGTTTGTCTCGACCATTCTGCTGGTTCATTACTTTTCCAAAAATAAAAGAGAAGATATAAGGAAGCCCACAAAAGATTCAGAGATGCCCGAGGCAAAGCTACCTCCCCTACCCTATGCCTGTTGGGGTTCGGTCTTTGGCGTAGGGATGTTTTGTTGCCCTTTGCCTCTTTTCATATTGCATGCATACGCCCAAGGTTTTCCTTGCGGGGACTTTGCCCTTTTGTCATGCTTTTCTTTTCACCATTTGACTTTCACTTTGGAATTGATTTGCATTGATGAACAGCCTAATTGTACTTGGGCTTTTTGTGACATTTGTTCCCTTTTGGGCCCTGACTTCCTCCTACTAGGGCGTCGGATAGGCTTGGCGTGTCTACCTCGAGACCTCCCTTCCTCCCTTGTGGGCCGAAGAAGAAAAGAATGGATATCGTCTTTCGCCTTTAGTCCGGTTTCGACTTTCCATCAGATTTTGCACTGCTTGAGCTCAAGAGTAAAGTGTGTAGTGTGTGCGGGGTCAACTCCCATTTTAAATTAGCAAGAGTGATGAATGGATTCTGAATTTTGACCTTTCAGACCGTGGACCCTTGTATGCCATGTCAACCCAAAAGAAAAACCATGAAAAAAAACTTTTTTGTTTTGATTTTGAAAATATTCAATTTTTTGGATTATTTGGGAGATTTCTATTTTCTTTGGATTTTTATGAAGTTTTCAATTTTTGTTTGGATTTTTGATCAGGGTAATATTTCTTAGATACAAACCATTCCATGGATGAGTAACTCTTCGCCTTCAGCATTAACCAGTTTATAAGCATTGCCAGGATAAACATCTTTTATAATGAACGGTCCCTTCCCAATTGGGTTGGAGCTTTGAGCGAGGGCCACCGGCTTTACAAAAATTCTTTTGATTACCATCTCACCGACTTTTAATTTTCTCTCAATTACTTCTTTTGATAAAAACGTGAGAGCCTGTTTTGATAAACGCGTGCATGCTCAGCGGCGACCAGACGCTTCTCATCGAGGAGTTCCAACTGTGCAAGGAGTGAATCACGACGCTTCATTAATAGAAGCTCCTTGTCCAATTGTACTCGCAGAGAGGGAATAAGAATCTCATAAGGGACTACTGCCTCCATTCCATAAGTAAGGGCGAAAGGAGTTTGCCCAGTGGGAGTTCGAATGGAAGTGCGGTAGGCCCAAAGAGCTTCAACCAGCTTGTCTGGCCAGTCCGCAAATTTATTAGCCTCACACGTCTTCTTAACAATTTTGATCAAGGTTTTATTAGTGGCCTCTGCTTGGCCATTGCCCTGCGGATAATAGGGAGAAGAATGATGCAATGCAATGTTGTACCTGTTGCAGAGATCCTTGAGATCTTGAGAGATAAATTGAGGTCCATTGTCGGTGACGATGGTATTCGGGATCCCGAACCTCGTGATGATGTTCTTCATGATAAATTTGCAGACGGTTGATGCTTTAATTTCCACGTAAGCTTCTGCTTCCGCCCACTTGGTGAAGTACTCCGTTGCCGTCAGGATGAACGACTTTTGCTTCGTGAGGAGATTCGAGTCACCAAGAGGTCCAATGATGTCAAAAGCCCACATGGAAAAAGGCCATGGGGAGGACGTAGGATGGAGTGAAGAAGCAGGAGAATGAATCTTGTCGGCGTGCAGTTGGCACTTAACACACCTTCGAACATAGATAGAACAATCCTCTTCTAGAGTGGGCCAATAGAAACCTAGTCTAAGAATCTTCTTAGCTAGCATCTGGCTATTCACATGACCACCACACACTCCTGAATGCGCCTCTTCCACAACTTTCCAAGATTCATCATCATCGAGGCATCTTAATAAAACACCGGTGAGCCCTCTTCTGTAGAGCACACCTCCAACCAAAACATAACGCTGAGCCACTCTTCTGATTGCTTTCTTTTCTTCTACAGTGGCTTCCTCAAGATATGACTGATCATTACAGTATCTGGCAATCTCATAATACCACGGCTTTTCTTCGTCAGCCAACTCTTCTTGCCAATCCAATAGCATGACTTCCTTGCCTTCAAGAGCTCCTTTCCGTCTAACTTTCTCAAGCACCTGATCCCTAATATCGAGAAAAGCACGATCCTTAATAGCTGGAGTATCACGCTGATGAATCAGGGGGACATGAAAATCACGCTCAGGAGGGAAGACTAAAGCGGAAGCTAAAGAAGCAAGTGTGTCAGCCAAGATGTTCTGGCTACGCGGGACATGAACGAAGATCAATTTAGTGAAGAGTTTGGCGTAAGCTGAAGCGAGTTCCTGGTAGGGCTTGAGCTTAGGATTGATAGTGCGGCACTTGACCAACACCTGACGCAGAATAAGCTGACTGTCACCGACAATTCGCAAATGAGTGACACCATATTGATGAGCGGTTTGAAGACCGGCCAAAAGAGCTTCATACTCGGCTATGTTATTGGTGACGGGAAAAGTGAGCCGAGCAGCAAATGGAATGGTGACCCCTTCAGGTGTTAAAAGAACCATGCCGATCCCTCTTCCTTGAGAATTAAGAGCTCCATCAAAATGTAATGTCCACATAGGATCGTGGGGTTGATTAACGGACATTAATTCTTCATCTGGGAACTCTGAATTGACAGGATCAAAGCGGGGGAGAGGGTGGTGAGCAAGATGTTCGGCAATGGCATAACCTTTGATAGCTTTTGCTGAATGTAAGTGATGTCAAATTGAGAAAGGAAGCTTTGCCAGCGTGCTAATCGATCAGTGAGGACAGATTTTTCAAGGAGGAATTTAATTGGGTTCATGCGTGCAATGAGGTGAACCTCGTGAGCTAGGAAATAGTGTTTTAATTTCTGAACTACCCAAACCAAAGCTGCACAAGTCTTCTCCATGGCTGAGTACCTCTGCTCACAGGGGTTAAGAAGTTTAGACAAGTAGTATGCTGCCCTCTCCTTACCTTCCTCATCCACTTGAGCTAAGACAGCGCCTACAGAGTCATCCAGGACAGAAACATAAAGAACAAGTGGTTTGCCTGGAATTGGCGGCCTCAGGACAGGAGGATTGGCCAAATAATCCTTAATCCATCAAAGGCTGCCTGACACTTGTCATCCCAACTAAACTTGACTCCGGCTTAGTAAGCTCGTAGAACGGCCTACACCTCTGCGAGTGCTGAGAGACGAAGCGGCGAATGAATTGCAACCTCCCGATTAATCCTCGAACTTCCTTCAAATTCCTGGGAGGAGGCATATCTCTGATGGCCTTTGCCTTATTGGGATCAACTTCAATTCCCCTCTTGCTAACAATGAAACCAAGCAATTTCCTGAAGAAACGCCAAATACGCACTTCTTGGGGTTCATTTTCAATTGATATTCTCGTGATCTCTGTAAAACCTTAGCCAGAACCCCAGGATGCTCAATCCTTGTCCTTGATTTCACTACCAGGTCATCCACATACACCTCAATATAAATATGAATCATGTCATGAAAAATCGCCATCATAGCCCTCTGGTAGGTGGCTCGAGCATTCTTAAGTCCAAAAGGCATGACTACATAGCAGTATGTACCCCATGGAGTAGTGAATGATGTTTTCTCTTGATCCTCTTCAGACAAACGAATCTGATTGTAACCTGAAAAGCCATCCATAAAAGAAAGAGTCTCAAATCCTGCCGTGTTACAATTAGAACATCAATATGAGGGAGGGGGAAGTCATCTTTAGGACATGCCCGGTTGAGGTCCCGGAAGTCTATGCAAATCCGAACCTTCCCATCTTTCTTCATAACCGGGACGATGTTAGCCACCCAATTGGGGTAGAGGACAACTCTAACAAATCTAGCCTTATGGAGTTTATCGACCTCTTCTTTCATTTTTAAAGCCATATTAGGGTGGAAACGCCTCAACCGTTGTTTGACCGGTACAGACCCTGGCTTAAGTGTAAGGCGGTGTTCAACGAGCGCAGGGTCTAATCCAGGCATATCCTCATAACTCCAAGCAAACGTGTCCTTGTATTCTTGAAGAACTAAAATGAGCGCCTCCTCTTCGGAGGGCGGCAAATTCTTGCTAATGAGGACAATCCTAGGGTCTTCCTCGGTACCCAGATTAATTTCTTTGGTAGGTTCTTCTACGGAGGCTGATGGTTCGTCGAATCTTCTCATTCCACTAGCAAAAGCATCAGCCTCGTCCTCATATTCTTCATAATTTTCATCCCCCTCTTCAATAGGGTCTTCATCATTCATAATTTCATAAACGCCCAAACCCTCATAAGAAGCATCAGCATCCTCATATTCTAACTCCGGTAGGATAATTGGCTCTTTCACAAACTCCGGGAGAGCTAAACAAGCTTGGCATCTGATGGCCAATTCCAACAAAAATCTGCGAGGAATCTGCTTACCCTTGGCCTTCTTGTGTGAATCTACCCCATGAATTTTATTAGAAGAAGAGGAAGACGAAGAAGAAGAGCAACTAGGCTGATTAGAAAGGAAAGAAGGAGGTGAAAAAGTGGATACAGGAGGTGATACAGAGGAGGACCCCTCACCGGAGGGGGAGAAAAGACTTACCAAGGAATCTTGGAAGAGCGGCCCCTGGGTCGGGACGCACTCGGGAGAAAGATAGGAGGTCTCCTCAATAGAAATGGAGGATTGGAAAGTTGGAAAATCGGCGTTTTTTTTTCATTTTTATCTTTTTCTTCATTTTTATTTTCTTTTCCAAGTAGAAAGCAATGTGAAGGGAGAATAGCAGGGTGAGTGGAAATTGCAAGATCAGAGACAGCTTCAATTAGTGATGGCCCACGCGGGGGCGAGATGGAGAGTGTGGAAAATCGCTCGTGGAGCGAAGGAGGAATCAGGAGGGAAATCTGAATTGAATCGGGAGACAAGTTGATTATGATCGGTGGTGGTCGTGGCACGTGACCAAACCAACGGGAATATAAAGAAGCCAGCAAAGACGGATGCACAGAAGTGAGGGAAAAGAGGCCGGCCCACAGCCTATCTACGGTAAAACCTTCTTCAAAAGGGACATCTGGCTCCCCTGTATCTGTAAAGTCACTTAGCAACTGCCTTTTGTTTGCAATCACAGCTGGCATCTCAATCAGTTCTTGAATCAGTGGCGGCCATTCCGGATCTGTCGGCATGAACAGGCGGCTTAAAGAAATAGTGATGTCATTCAGATCGAACCACCTGTACCAATCACATTCCGGATCGTCCATTTTCCTTCTTTTGTCGGCCTTAAAGACTCCAGGGCCTTGTAGGTAGCCAGTGGTGCAATATGACGAGCAAACTGTCTGGCGTGAACATCCTGACAATCCAGCAATGAAGTAATCATAGTCGTCTGCTCATCATTATGAATGCCACCCGTGACAAAATGTGTCTTCAATGTCCAGGTGAGTGGCTGGCGATCTGGCTTTAAAGTAGAAGTCATAAAAGCCCATGGCTCTTCTTCATTTTTACCGGGCCCTTTATAGCCCAAGCCGCCTCGTACAAGCAATTTCTGCGGCTTAATGGGCCTAATCCTGCCCTGACAATTGGCGCCCAGGCCCTTGCCGTCTTGATACCCCATTTTCAACAGAATGTTCCAACCAGGGGTGTTAATCATATTCTTTTTCTTCTTCCCCTTGGAAGGTAGGGGCGTCATAGCAACTGTGGTGACGGTCTCAGACGGCGTCGGTTGCGACGAGGGACGTCCAGCACAGACAAAAGTGGCTTGTTGGCTGGCCAAATGGAAGGAACTGATGAAGCTGCATGAATATCTTCCTCTGGCAGGATCGGCATACTGGTCACCTTGATAATGCGGCCCTTGTGGGGGAATTTAATACACTGATGATTTGTAGATGGCACCGCATCAAGCTGCTGTATGTAGGGGCGGCCCAGAATGCCGTTAAATGTTGGATCCATGTCCAAGATGTGAAAATCTGCTGTTATGGAAGCTGGACCCAAACTTACTTTTAAAGTGATCATGCCTAGAGGAGGCTTCTTGGTATTATCATAGGCAGTGACCGTTATAGTGGATGGCCGAATTTGATCTTCGGAATGCCGCACAGCTTTAAAGTGCCCGGTGGTAAAACATTGATGGATGCCCCAGTATCCACCAAACACTGCTTGACAGCCACTTTGTTGATGTCGACTGTGATACAAAGAGCATATTTTCTTGCCTGAAGAGGTGCTAGTTCATGCTCATGGAAGGTGATTGCCGGCTGACTGCTAGCAGGTGTCAAGACTGTAACTATTTGCTCGACCGGAATGTCTTCGTTGACCATGACCTTCTGCAAATATTCCTTTAAAGCCAGCTGATGAGTGGTGGACCGTTTGATCAATTCAAGAATAGAAATCCTGGCGGGAGTGCGGTCCAAGTGCTTTAACAGATCATACTGAGTCCCTGGCACCGATTCTTGTTCCTGTTCCTGCTCTTGCGACCCTGCACGGGCTCTAGCTCTCTCTGTGGGAAAATACGGTGGAATATCCGTCCACTGCGGAGCGGCGCCATGCCTTGACGCGCCTCTGTCGGGGCAGAAATAGGAGGAGGGTTGGAAGAAGAAGAAGGAATGTTGGTAGCAGAGACCCTGCTGGGGGGAATCAAAGGGGAATTCAATGAAAAGGATGCCCCCGTAGGAGGCACGGTAGTGGTGTTTAACAAAGATGCCCCCGCGGGAGGCATGGGAGAAGTATTTGACGAAGACACCCGCGCAGGAGGCGTGGGAGAAGAGAGGGATACCCGAATGCGAGGAGCGTTAGTGGGTGGTGGAATAAGGAGAGATCGGGGCACAAAAGGTGGTTGCACTGATGGTGGAGGTACCCTTGCCGGTGGGGGAGTAGTGGTGGCGGGTGTTACCGGTGCCGACGGTGAGCGAAGCAAGAGCGACCTGGACGGCGCGGGTGTGGGATTGGTGATGGATGAAGAAGTGGCAGGTTGCGGGGGTGGCAAGCGGGTAAGAAGAGAGCGAGCCGGCAAGGCCGTGAAATTGATGGGGGTAGATGGGTTGACGGGGCGTAAAAGAGAACGTCCTGATTGAAGATTGACAGAAGAAGAAGGAGGGGTGCGCAAAAGGCGCGGAGTTTGATTTTGAGTTGGATCATGGTGAAATGCCCCGACAGAGGCGTTTTCTTCGTGCCATCCCTGCCCTCTCTCCACCTCGTAGAGAGACGTGACAGGGTTCACGTGTTGATTAGGAGCGTGCTCCGGCAATGGATTACGGACGATCCCCATATCCTGCTGGGGTGCTGGAGCTTGCTGTGGCTGAACTTGCTGCGGAGCTGGCTGCTGTTGTTGCTGATTTTGCTGTTGCCGAGGAGGCCTTCTTTCTTTCATGGTGGCGATGAATTGCCTCATTTCATCCCAATTAATGCCACCCTGGTCATTCAAATCATAAATATGATCTCTGAAGTGGAAACAACGATCAAGGTTGTGACCAGGGGCGCGGTGAAAAGCACAGTAACGGGATGTGTCAACATTGGCGGGCCACACCGTTCTTTCTTTTGGTAGGACGAGCAGGTTGGCGGCCATCAAAGCATTAAAAATATCAGGGAGACTCTCTGGGAGCGGTGGATAATGGGCCCTCTTGGGGCCAAGCGGTGGTCTCCGTTGTTGTTGGCCATAGTTGGTAGGCGGAGGGACTTGATGGTATTGTGGTGGTGCTGGAGGGTCGGTGCGGGGCGCTTGGCTTGGTGATGGAGCAAAAGAAGGTTGGGGTGCGAAGTGGTGTTGTGGAGCGGAGGCAAAATGGGGGTTTTGCTGTGGAGGTGGCGGAGGTCGTGGGTTTGATTGGTGGTGGGGGTGGCCAACTACGCCAACCTGCTCATTTGTGACAGTGCCCTCAGTCGTGGGCCCGCTGTTGACATTTGTATTCTTTTTAAATAGCCGAGGCTTCGGCTCAAACATGCCCATGATGGGCGAGTCCTTCATTTGCGTTTGTATATAACGAGCTCTTTCATAGAGCTCTTCCATAGTTGTCAGCCGATTCATGGCCAAAATATGCCGGAATTGAGGAGTTGCGTTAGAAATAACCATTTTCACTTGCTCCTGTTCCGACAAAGTGTCCTTCAATTTCTCGGCCATAGACCGCCACCTATCAGCAAATACGATGAAGTCCTCCTCGGGCTTCATTTTCTCAGCGACTAGATCTGTAACAGAAAGGGAAGGTCCCACCCGGTCTCTGTACTTTTGCAAGAATTTTCTTTGAATAACATCAAAATCGCCGGCATCAGCTGGCTCCAGAGAATAAAACCATTCGAGGGCTGGCCCCTCAAGAGATCTCCTGAATAAGTAGGCCAGGGAGGCCTTATTGTCTTGCCAGAAGGAAGTCTCATATCGGAAATCCTTTAAATGAATGAATGGGTTGCCCGTCCCATTATATCGCCGAAAATTCGGCATTTCAGAAGGTGGTAAATGGAACACCGGCAACGTAGGAAGAGAAATTTCCGGAGCATTCTTAGTCGCTGTAACCTTCTTGAGCTGCTCCTCCATGCTGGCCAGCTTCTGAAGCAAGAGAGTGTTGGTATCGGGCTCGACCGGGGCCTGATTCTGAACAAAAGAATGCGGTATAGGCGTTCGTGGAATCCGAGGAGGTTGGGAAGATTGGTGCCTAACAGCTGAATAGCTCGCCTGCTGGGCCGGCATGGCCGCAGTAGGCGTTTGTGGACGAGAGGAGGGGGGATGCAAGACCGCCTGGTCATTAACAATCTGATGGCCACTCACGGCCGGAGGGGGATTAGAGGAAGACGAAGGGACGGATTTCCCCTTCAAGGCGGCCTGAATGGCTTGCCGCTGGGAGTCATCCAACTGGGAGAGAGCTTGGATCAAATCTGTGACATTAATGGATGGGGAAGGGTTCCCCGAAGTGTTAGAAGATGGAACTTGAGACGAAGGGTCCGCCTCATGAATAGTGGTATCAACCACATGAACTTGTGAGTAATGAGGATGAGGAGGGAGATAGTTTCCCTCATAATAAACTGAATCTTGGAAAGGGTCACCATATTGACCAAATACATTCTCATGCTCATCATCATAAGAGTACCCGTTGCCCGACATGTTGATGATTTTACCTGAACGGAGTTTCATTCTTAAGAGAGAGGATGTTTAATGAAGGAATTACCACAAAAAAGGGCACTTTAATCAAACCAATTTAATCAAATCAACCCAACCAAGTTATGCAAACAATGTTGGAAAGCACGGAAGATTTTAATGTTTGGATGTTTGAGATTAAAGTGGATGATTTGTGAATAGTTCACTCTTTTGCCAAATGAAACCTAGTTTGATCCAAGTGTGACCTCCGGGTCAACTAGGTTTTCTCTCTCTTCACCAACGAATAGGATATCTAAACTCCGGGTACTTCGAGGGTACAACCAGCCCGGCGTCCGTGAGGGAATCCACGGGTGCGGGGACTTATGGAGGTCTTGGAAAAGGGATTTCCGGTCCAAAGAGACGGAATGCTCAATGGAGGGTTGTCCCGATTCCAAGAAAGGTGTGTGGAATCCTAGGCTAGAGAGAGGAGGTCTCTCAACCAAAAAAACCCACAAGTAAAATGAAGCCAATGTAAATCACAGCAATATATCAAGACAGATCAATATGACAAGCAGTGAATCACAAATAAGGCAGTAAGCAGCGTGCTGTGGAAACTCAGGAAGGACATGACCTGGAACAGGCCGTTACCAAAGCAGGGAGAAAAACACGACCTGGGAAAGGTCGCTACCAAAACAAGAAACGGCAGCGTGGCTGTCGTGAAACTCTGTGAGGGGCTCACAGGGAGAAGAAAATCACGCCTTGGAGTTAGGCGCTGTCATGAAAGGACGCCTCCACCGGAGGGCGTCAAATGAATAATACACGCCCCAATGACAGGCGTCAATACACAATAAAACGCCCTGGATGGGGGCGTGACTTCTCAGACAGTGCAAGATAGTATGAATAAGGCAAGAAAAATGAATGAAACGCCCTGATGACAGGCGCTAAAAAGAAATGGCACGCCCTGGGGTGGGGCGTGAATTCTCAGATAAAATAATTAAGCGGCAAAGCAACAGGAGATATGCAAAAGACGCCCACTTGAAGAGGCGTTAATCAACTAAAACACGCCCTTCAGAAGGGCGTGAAATCAAAACACGCCCTCGTGGAAGGCGTTAATTCTGGGAGATATCCAAACACTAACTGGCTGATCCCGGAGTGTGCAGTGTGCACAGTGGGGGGTGCCCGAGGGGCACAAAGGAAAGGGCACACGAGGGTGCCAAGGGGAAAGGGCACACGAGGGTGCCAAGGGGAAAGGGCACGCGAGGGTGCCAATGGAGATGGTAATCAAAAAGAAAACAGTGGAGGTCCCACCGTGATCGCCAATTTGTGGATGTGCATAAAATCTTCCACACACAAAATAATGATAAAATATCAATCACATGCAGTAAGAATCATGATGAAAACAAAACTAAATAAAGGGAAAAAGCATGCACGTGGTGCAAGAGTGGAGATGTGATCGCCAGAGGGGTTACCTCAATATTAATAGGGAGAGATCGCAAATACCTGGTAAGAATGAAAACGCGGGATTGTGTGAATTCTTTCCTCCTTCTTCAATCGGCCGGCCGAAGAGAAGGGTTTTCTCTTTGATTACCTTGCAAGACAGACAGTAAAACAAACAAGAAGAGAGGGATCAGCCAAAGTGCAGTAGTATCAATCCAAATAGAACATATGATGATGAAATGACATCAACGTGCGCACCTTTTTTTTTGGTTTTTTTGAAAACCCCTAGAAGAGAACTAGGGAGGGGATATGATATGATGATACTTAATAAAAGCAGACGGTGGGATGATGGTAATGGTATGCCTAAGCACAAACGAAGTAAAACAAATATATAATTGGATAAACACCCTGCTGTCCCTGATGACAGTAAAGGGAAAACCGAATGAATATGTTGATGGAACAGTAATAGACGTAGAGGACGAAGCACTGGACGAAGCATAGCAACCCAATGGATGAAGTGGAAGCAGCGGATGAAGAAGCAGGGCACGGGAAGCAGTGGAACACCAAAACAACCTCACAGAAAAGGGAACAAAAACCTCTGCCTGCAACGTTTTCTCTGTGGAAGTTTTGGGAGTTCTGGATATTCGAGGGTTCAACTGGTGTCCTGAGGGTTCAAGGCCTTCAACCTTCAAAATGATTGATATGGATCCTCTTATATAATGTTCAATCGGATGTGATCAAACAAGGTAAGATAAAAACGGGCAATGAGGCATCCAGGGAAGGATCAAGATCGAGTAAGAGGCCATGGACGGTAGGGAACTGTGAGGGAAAGATGGAAAAAGGAAGGACTCTGGGGTGAAACACGACTCATGCCAGGGCGTCGATTTATGAATTGACGACCTGCCACAGGACGTTTCTTGAAACACGACCTAAGAAAGGCCGTTTCTTCCTGGATTTAATTTTGGAAATAAAACTTTCTTTGTTTAAAAATTACGGGAACATGCCTGAGGTAACGGCGTTGATTAAAAACACGCCCTGAGGAAGGACGTTACTCACAAAATTTCAGAAATTAACGGATAATACCAGGAATTGACGCCCTCGCTTATGGTCGTCTCTTCTTTTGAAAACGCCCTATGACAGGTCGCTACTTTCAAAATAACGCCCTTCTTCAGGTCGTGAATCACGAAAATGCAGGAAAAATGCATAAAACTCACAAAAATAGAAAAACTTCATTTTATAGGAATATTGAAGTCCACTTGGGGCGTTTATATAATGACATGAGATTTGATCAACATAACGTCAATTTTGGCGCGTCTACACTCCTATCACTTGACCAGTGACTCTCGATGTTTCTTGTGCGTCGTGACCTGTCTGGGTTGGCCTTTCCGTGGCTGTGCCCGAGGTCAGTGTTTCTGTCACATGCATGATGTTCTGGTCGTGCATGGGACAGTGTGCACGACGTTCCAGTCGTGTGTGTGTGTGAACGAGTCTGTCGGTCGTCTGTGTGGTCTTTTCTAGATCTTCTTGTCTGTTCTTGCAGGTCTTCGTTTTGGACCTAGTGTCGGGTCGACAGATCGGTAACTTCTGACTTTGCTGGGTCAGAGTCGCCCTTCTGTTGTTGCTTGGAGTGGTTTGGGGTGCCGAGGTTAGTTCGGCCGCCGCTTGTCTGGCGCGGGTTCTCCCCCTTTCTTGCTTGTTCCCTACTCCTACTTCCCGTCTGTTTATTACAGCTTTGTAGTGTAGTTCCTGCTTTACTACACCTGTTGCTTTCGTTGTTGTCATTCCGTGTTACTGCGTGTTTTTCAGTGGGGATCCGCCTGACCCCTACTGAGCCAGTGACACGTGGCTCACCCCTGCTCTTTCAGGTGGGGTGGCGTTGTTCGTTCTGCTTCCGCATGGTTCCTGGAGTGTGCGTGCTCGTTGCGTGCCGTTGCTGCCAGCTGGTACCTGCGTCGGGCTTCTCCCGACTTCTTGGTACGTCTTTTCTTTCCGTCGACTATACTGTGCTAGACTTGTTATCTTTAGCTTTGGACTGACTCTGGGATATAATTGTTAATTTGAACAGTTATTTAAAAAGTAATTTTATTTCTGCTACTTTAGTAAACCTATCTAATGAAATTTAATTACTTACTGTACTATCTCTGTGGCTTCAATGTACTCTACACGTGCCTTTTTCCCTTCGGAGCTTTCCCGCTCTTGGGAGGCCTCGCGGGTTCCATGCGGTATCACGCGTATCCGGTAGTTCTACCGGGTATGCCGGGTATCCGGAATCTGGGTCGCTACAGTATGCGTGGGTGTTCTTGCAGGTGTGTGTGTGTAAGTGCGTGTATGCGTCTGTATGGAATGGAAAGAGATGCTCCGGTCCGATCTGTGTTGAAGTCTGTGAAATAAAGAAAGTTGAGTTACCGAATGTCCGAGCACATACGGGAGAAGCTGGTCTACTCCACCGTGCTCTCGCACCATCCTCGTTCTGGAGAAGCTCCTTCGAGCCCGCCAATCGTCTCTCAATAAGCTTCCTCACTTCTTCGTCTTATTTTCGTTCTTATTTTGTTAGTTGCATTGCATTGCATGCGTTATCTCTCATCCCTATTGCATCTCTCTCCCTGAGAGACCCTCACTTGATCATTCATCATATCATCTGCCTACCTTTGTGTATAAAAGGGGTTTAAAACAACATCGATCAGGAGCGTATTTGTTCATGTCTTCATCATATTCATCACAAGGGATTGATGCTGCATTGTCGTTATCCTGATTTATTATTTCATCTTCTTTTGCAAGGGGAACCATCAAAGGGAAACTATCTCCTTCGGCCAGCCGAAGGAAGAGGAGGAGAGAACTCACGTGATTCCTCAATTTGGAGATGAGAAGGGATCATTCCCTCCTATTTTGAGGTACCCAACCGTCCCCCCTCCATTTTACTCTATTTCTCTCTCTTTCTATTGTTATTTATTTTTAAGTCTCCACCCCCGTCCCTCTCTATTTTTGTCTAAAAAAAAGTCTTTCTCTATATATATATATATATATTTTCCTAGTGGTCTTTAATAATTTTAATTCTCTATACCTCACTCTCTTTCTCTGTCTTTTACATCTCGATTTCTTTCATCATTTTCTCATGTCTCTTTAAAAGAAATAAAAGAATAAAAATAATAAAGGCAACACAAAAAAAACAAAAAAAAACAACAACAAAAGCTAAAACAAAGAAAAAAAGAAAGAATAACAAAATCAGGGTAACCGAAGGAAGCCCTCTTCGTCGGCCGGCCGACAGAAGAGGAAGAGAGGACCCACACTGCTCCCGCTCCGATGGCCAACGCGATCAGAACACTTCCTGTGGGGTTCTCAGCCCCTGGCGATCACACTTCCCCTCCACTTCTTTCTGTTATTTCTTTTCTGTTCAAACCCCATTGACGGAACTAGTTCCTCGCGGCGGTTTTATCTTCTGTCTTTCATTCGAACCCCGTTAACGGAACTAGTTCCTCGCGGTGGGTTTATCTTCTATCTTTCATTCGAGCCCCGTTGACAGAACTAGTTCCTCGCGGTGGTTTTATCTTCTACCTTTCATTCGAACCCCGTTGACGGAACTAGTTCCTCGCGGTGATTTTATATTCTGTCTTTCATTCGAGCCCCGTTGACGGAACTAGTTCCTCGCGGCGGTTTTATCTTCTGTCTTTCATTCGAACCCCGTTGATGGAACTAGTTCCTCGCGGTGGTTTTATCTTATGTCTTTCATTCGAGCCCCGTTGATGGAACTAGTTCCTCGCGGCGGTTTTATCTTTTGTCTTTCATTCGAACCCTGTTGACGGAACTAGTTCCTCGTGGTGGTTTTATCTTCTGTCTTTCATTCAAACCCCGTTGACGGAACTGGTTCCTCACGGCGGTTTTATCTTCTGTCTTTCATTCGAACCCCGTTGACGGAACTGCTTCCTCGTGGTGGTTTTATCTTCTGTCTTTCATCCAAACCCCGTTGACGGAACTAGTTCCTCGCGGTGGTTTTATCTTCTATCTTTCATTCGAACCCCATTGACGGAACTAGTTCCTCGCGGCGGTTTTATTTTTATAATCTTCACTCGAACCCCGCTGGATGGAACAAGTTCCTCGCGGAGGTTTCCTTTCATAATTTTCATTCTGTCATTCATTTCCATTATTTTTTTATCTTAGCTATAAAAATCCCACAAAGACCAACGTCTAGTGGTGATTTGTTGAACGTGTATATATTTATTGTTATATATATTGCTATAAAAACCCCACAAAGACCAATGTCTTGTGGTGGTTCGCTCTTTCTATGTTACTGTTATGTTCTCCCATTAAGTGATATCTTGCTATAATTCTGGTTCATTTTGTTCATATTATTGTTATTATTTCATGATGAGCCACATTCTGTTGTAATTTGGTATTCCTACTTTGATTGCCCCTCATTCCTAGAGTCCCAGCATATCCCATCCTAACATCTTGTATCTTTAAAGCTACTCCCGAAACAACAGGCTACTCCTGTTGAGGAGGAAGTTAGCTTGCGTGAGAAAACCTTCGAATCTCGATCTCCGCCCTGTACCGGAAGGTGGGTAAGTCTAGATTTCTCGTGTACCACTAGAACGCTTCCTTCAGGTCGTGTTTACCAATTCCTTTCTCATACTACCCTGTAATTCATCCTCGTCCCCCTTTTCTTCTCTCTCCTTGGTACGATCCCGACGTCCACATCTCTTGGCGATCACGGTGGGACATCTTTTGTTTTCTCTGGTTACCTAAATATTTTTGGCACCCACGTGTGCCCCTCCTGATTGCGCCCGCATGTGCTACATTCGTGCTCGCAGTAGCACTCTTGCCATTGGCACCCACATGTGCCCTTCACTGGGCACCCTCGTGTGCCCCTCCTGATTACGCCCGCGTGCGCTATATTCGTGCTCCCAGTAGCACTCTTGCCATCGGCACCCACGTGTGCCCTTCACTCGGCACCCCCGTGTGCCCCTCCTGATTACACCCGCGTGCGCTACATTCTTGCTCCCAGTAGCACTCTTGCCATCTGCACCCACGTGTGCCCTTCACTCGGCACCCACGTGTGCCCCTCCTGATTGCGCCCGCGTGCGCTACATTCGTGCTCCCAGTAGCACTCTTGCCATCGGCACCCACGTGTTCCCCTCCTGATTGCGCCCGCGTGTGCTATATTCATGTTCCCACTATCACTTTTGGCATTCCAATTTCATCCCTCATGCACTACGTGCATTACTCCAGAGTCCCCTGTGACGTCTGAAGAGATTCGTGTTGTTACGGAAAAGGAGTGTTGTGATGCTTGTTTAATTTCTTTTGTTGTATATATTTGTTGTCTGTTTATATATCTCTTGTTAAATTCAGCATTGCATTGCATATCATCTCCCTTTTATTTTTATTTTTTTGTTCCTTTTTTTAGGATCACCCTTTCTTGATGAAGGAAGGACTCTCCGTCCGGAATTCCTCTCGACGGACTAGGATCTCCTTTATCGGGACCTTCGTAAGTCCCCGACATCAATGGATTCCCTCTTCGTTCACTGGGCTGGTTGTACCACTGAAGTTCCCTGGACATAGTCAACCCATTCGTGGTGAGTCGAGTGTCCTTAGATCACACGGCGGAAATCAATATTGCAACGAAGGTCCCTCCTGTGGTGTGAACATTAGATTAGAAAAAAAAGGCGTTAAACATCAACTTGTTTGTTAATCTTTGCTATTGGTTTGAGTGTGTATGTTATTACGTTTCGGCAAAATCTCACGTTCCGAAAAAGATCAAGAAATGTCCGGGAACGGTCAGAATCTGACCCCGAGTCATTAGTCCCTGCTGAGGACGCAGGTTCCTCCCGTGAGCCCTCATATGAGGTGCGAACCACCGTTGGGGAAACATCCCCGCCGCAAGATATTTCCTCCCTGCTAGGTGTCCTCGCGAACACACAGCTCAATCCCGAGCAGGTTCGAGCCTTTCAGGCCATCCTAAAAGGGAAATATGTTGCTTCTACTCCCCAAAACCCACACCAGTTGCTCTCCCTACTCAAGAGCCTGCACAAGCAATCCCTTTCTCCTTCCCCCTCGCGCAGACAAGTTTGCAACCTCCCTCTTTCCAATTACCTCCCCAGTCTCAAGTTCCACCAATTCCTCATACAACAATTCAGTCAGTTCCATTTACTGACATGCCACAATGTCCCTTTCATCCGGAATTCCCTTCTCAGGCTTCCGCGAGGCCTCAGTGGCCACCACAACCTGCTCCTTACGATGAGGTCACTCAATCTCTCCTTCATAGGCTGAACAAGATGGACGAACAATTTCGAGATTTCAAAAAGATTGTGGATGTCAAATCCGTGTCTGAGATCTCTTTACCAATCCTTCCGGTATTCCGTCTCCCTCCTTCCGGTATTTCAAAAAGATTGTGGAAGGCAACCCCTTCATTCATCTAAAGGACTTTATGTATGAGTCCTCGTTTTGGCAGAACGATCAAAGATCCCTGGTATATCCCTTCAGGAGATCATTGGATGGCCCCGCCTCAGAATGGTTCTATTCCCTAGAGCCAAGTGAGGCTGAGAACTTCGACGTAGTGCAACGGAAATTCCTACAGAAATATCGGGATAGGGTCGGTCCCTCCCTTTCTATTACCGCCCTAGTGGCCGAGAAAATGAAGTCGGACGAAGATTTCGTCCAATTTGCTGATAGATGGAGATCCTTGGCAGAGAAAGTGAGAGACCCCATTTCGGAATCGGAACAAGTGAAGATGATCGTGTCTAATGCCACTCCGCAATTCAGACACGTCTTGGCAATGAACAAGCTCACCACTATGGAGGAACTGTATGAGAGGGCTCGATATATCCAAACACAGCTGAAAGATTCCCCCCTCATGCATATGTTTGAGCCACCAAAGCCAAGGGTGTTTAGGAAGCCAAGCACGGGTGCCCAAGGTGGAGTGACAGAAGGGGTCGTAACGAATGAGCAAGTGAGTGCGGTTGGCAATCCCAACCGGCAAGCCAACCCCAGGCCTCCACAAGCTCCACAATTCCCCTTTCATCAGGACCAACAAGGTCAGCAACCCTATCGTCCTCCCCCACAAAACAACCTCCTCCAGAACAATATGCCTCAACCCTTCCATCTCCAACAACAACAACATCGACCTCCTCAATATAATTAGGTTCCACCACCCGGGGACTATGGCCCCCAACAACAGAGGAGGCCGATCGGCCCTAGGAGAGCTCACTACCCACCTTTGCCGGAGTCGTTGCCGGACATCTTTAATGCTCTCATGGCTGCTAATATACTCACCTTGCCTAAGGAAAGAGCCATATGGCCCCCGAACGTTGACACTTTCAGATATTGTGTCTTCCATAGACAACCGGGTCATACAGTGGAAAACTGTTTCCATTTCAGATATTATATCTATGATATGAATGATGAACATCAAATAGATTGGGATGAAATGAGGAGATACGTCGCCATGATGAAGGCCAGGAGACCTCCTCCTAGACAACAGCAGCAGCAGCAACAACAACAACAACAAGCACAACAACAACAACAACAACAACAACAACAACAACAACAGCCTCAGCAGGCACCACAACAACAGCCAAACATGGGCATCCTCCAAAATCCATTACCGGCGCACCAACAACCCAACCACCAAGTCAACCCTATCTCTTCCTTCCCGGAAGTTGGAAGAGGGCAAGGTTGGCATACGGAAGGCAGCTCTATCCTTGTCGCCAATCATGTTCAAACCAACCTCCATGCCTTATCCGTCCCGCACCTGTCCATTCTCGACCTGTAACACAACTGGCAACAACGCCTCACCCATTTCCACTGCCATCATGACCTCTCATCCGCATCCCTACTGTTAACCTCCCACTGAGTCCCCAACAAACATCATCTACCTCCACCATAACCCCGTTACCCTCAAAGCCTCTCATCATCCCTCACGCCTCCACTTCATCATCCATTTCCGCTACGCCTTCACCAAATAAAACCCTCATTATCCAACGCCCTTCTGAGGCACCATCCACCTCCACCATGACCCCTTTACCCTCGAAACCCCTTATTACCTATCGCCCATTCCGGGCCCCATCAACCTCTACTATCCCTCCACCTTCCAAACCCCTTGTCATCCACCGTCCATCTGAGATCTCATCCACTCCCACCATACCTCCACCTAACAAACCACTCATCAGAATCCTTACACCTGTCATCGCCCATGCTTCCTCAATTGTTCCTCCACCACTACCCCTTGAACCCCTGCTGAATCTCATACCTAACCTCATAGAGGTGCCACCAAACCCACAAGCCATGGTGCTCCGTAGTGGAAGGATGTTCCATCGGATTTTTCCCCAAAACAGTCAGGTCCCCGAGCAGTCTCAGCCAGAGAAAGACACCGAAGAACAGCCAGAGGAGTCTATCCCCGGTACACAATATGACATGTTGAAACACTTGGATAAAACACCAGCTCGGATCTCCATTCTTGAGCTAATCAAGAGGTCGAAAACCCATCAGGACGCCTTGATGGAGTATCTTCAGAAGGTTATGATAAATGAGGATCTCCCAGTGGAGAAGATCTCGTCAGTATTGACGCCGACTGATACACAACCGGCTATTATATTTCACTACCATGAGCTTGCCCCCAAGGAGGCTCGAAAATATGCTTTGTGTATTGCAGTAAAGATCAATGGGGCGTCTATAGACCCATGTTTGGTGGACACTGGTGCGTCTATAAATGTGATCTCTATGAGCACCCTCCAATTATGTGGGGTTGACACGGAACATATAAGGCTTTCATCAATCACGGTTATAGCCTATGACAATAGCAAAAAGCCACCAATGGGGATGGTCATCTTAAATGTAGAATTGAGCCATGCATCAGTCTTTGCGGAATTCCATATCCTTGATATGGATCCCACATTCAAGGCCATACTAGGCCGCCCTTACATTGAAGTTATGAATGCTGTGCCTTCCACCAATCATCAGTGCTTAAAGTTTCCATACAAGGCTTGGATTATCAAGGTAAATAGCATGCCCATCTTTTCTACAGTGGATGCTATTAATACCTCTTTGCCTTCTGTTTGGCCGACTCACCGGCCAATTCTTTCACTGCTAGATGTGTGTGACCCTCGTCGCGCCCCTTTAACACAAAAGCCGTTTCAGGCATCAAAGTCATGTCACCCTTCCCATTCTAAGGGATGGGAGATCATGAGAAACATTGGCTACCAACAGGGCAAAGACTTGGGTGCACAGTTACAAGGGAGACTGAGACTGCCAAACAAGACAAGGTTAACCCTTAGAGCCGGCCTAGGTTTTGAAGGGCCACTTGAAGCATATGAAGAACCTCTTACATGGACCTTGTAGTCTCATTTCAGGAAGGGGCCGATTATACAGTTGGGGGATTACCCGCAAGAATCACATGGGAAATTGCAGATTGCCTATTTAGCTGAAAGTTACTCGAGGGCTGCAAAGAAGGGGAAGCACGATGACCCGAACTACGAGTGGAACAAGTGGTTCGATATACATGATATTTCCATTGCACTACAGCAGATGTTCTCGCCTCCGGACTTAGAGGGGCCACTTTTGATCTCCGAGATGCCAGAGGATGTCGTTGACATTGCCGAAATTCCAAGTTTTCCTCGCAAGGAGGACGTTGCCAATGACGGATCGCTTTCCGTCACTCTATCTAATCATTCTCCTCAGCTGTTGCTGCTGACTCTTTCCTGGGCCAGACATTTGTCTGATGATATTCCCAGGTCCCCTTCTCTACTCACATTCTTGCGCGGGTTTCTCAGCCCGCGCCAAATTTTCAACCATGATCTGCTCCATGAGCCTTACAACCCCTTAGCTATAGTTCCCTCCTCTCATTCCCTAAGTTCTTTCAATTGTTTTGTAATTGAAAATGAAAATAAAAAAAATGTTAATTTTCAAACTCCTCAACAGTGCATTTTCTTTGAGGAGACCTCCTACATCTCCCACGAGTGCGCCCCGACCTACGGGCCATTAGTTCAAGGTCCCTTGAGCGACCTTCTTTACCCCTTCACTGAGGGGTCTTTTCCTGTACATTCTTCAGTTTCCCCTTCGTCTGTAGGACATATAGGTCAATCTAGCAATAATGGGTCAAATGTAGTACTTAGAAGAAAATCCAAGGGTAGGCAAGTTCCTCGCCGATTTCTTCTAGATTTGGCCAATAGGTGCCAGGCATGTCTTGCTATTCCTCAGCTGCTAGAAAATCCCATCCATCTGCCGGAGTTAGAATGTGAGGAGGATTGCACAATTGATGAGGGGTATGGAGTTTATGAGCTCACAGATGAAGAGTACCCTATTGAAGAAGGGGACGAAGAATATGAGGACGCGGCTGACGCATATGCTAGTGGAATGAAGAGGTTTGACGAACCATCAGCCGCTATAGAAGAGCCCACCAAAGAGATCAACCTGGGGGCCGAGGAAGACCCTAGGATCGTCCTCATAAGTGATAATTTGTCGCCATCTGAAGAAGAGGAATTGATCAAGGTTCTAAAAGAGTATAGGGACACGTTCGCATGGAGCTACAAGGATATGCCGGGATTGGATTCCACCCTGGTCAAACACCGCCTAACGCTAAAACCAGGGTCCGTCTCGGTAAAGCAAAGGTTAAGACGTTTCCACCCCAGATGGCTTTGAAAATGAAGGAAGAGGTCGATAAGCTCCACAAAGCTAGGTTTATTAGAGTCATCCTATATCCTCAATGGGTGGCAAACATTGTCCCGGTCATGAAAAAAGATAGAAAGGTGAGAGTCTGTATCGATTTCCGTGACCTTAACCGCGCGTGTTCAAAAGATGATTTCCCCTTGCCTCACATCGACGTGTTGGTTGATAACACGGCTGGCTATGAAACTCTCTCATTTATGGATGAATTTTCGGGGTATAATCAGATCCGTTTGGCGGAAGAGGATCAGGAGAAAACGTCATTCACCACACCCTGGGGAACTTACTGTTATTTAGTCATGCCGTTTGGCTTGAAGAATGCTGGAGCTACTTATCAAAGGGCTATGATGGTAATATTTCATGACATGATGCATGTGTATTTAGAGATGTATGTGGATGATTTACTAGTGAAATCCAGGACTAGGGAAGAACACCCGAGAGTTCTAACTAAGGTGCTGTAAAGATCAAGGGAGTTCAATTTGAAAATGAATCCAAAAAGTGCGTATTTGGTGTCTCATCGGGCAAATTGCTTGGTTTCATTGTGAGTAAGAGGGGTATTGAAATAGATCCCAACAAAGCTAAAGCAATTAGGGATATGCCACCTCCGAAAAACCTGAGAGAAGTTCGAGGGTTAATCGGAAGGTTACAATTCATTCGTCGATTTGTGTCCCAGCACTCGCAAAGGTGCAAACCTTTCTACGAGTTGACTAAGTCAGGAGTAGAATTCCTTTGGAATTCTAAATGCCAAAAAGCTTTTGAAGGATTGAAAGAATATCTGGCCAATCCACCGGCCCTAATTCCACCCACGCCAGGTAAACCTTTAATCCTATACACCTCAGTCCTGGACGACTCCGTGGGAGCTGTCCTAGCATAAGCCGATGAAGCGGGCAAGGAAAGGGCGACCTATTACTTGTCCAAACTCCTCAACCCCTATGATCAGAAGTACACGGCTATGGAGAAAACTTGTGCCGCCCTTGTCTGGATAGTGTAAAAGTTGAAACACTACTTTCTAGCTCATGAAGTCCATCTGATTGCCCGAATGAACCCTATCAAGTTCCTTCTAGAAAAATATGTCCTTACGGATAGATTAGCACGTTGGCAAAGCTTTCTTTCTCAGTTTGACATCACCTACATGCAGCAAAAGGCGATCAAGGGTTATGCCATAGCTGAGCATCTCTCTCACCATCCTCTCCCCAAATTCGATCCTATCCAATCAGAGTTTCCAGATGAGGAACTAATGTCCATCAACCAATTAGATGATTACATGTGGACGTTAAATTTTGATGGAGCTCTGAATTCCCAAGGGAAAGAAATCGACATTGCCCTCCTGTCGCCTGAAGGCCTTACATTCCCACTGGCATACCAGCTCAAATTCCCCATTACCAACAATATAGCTGAATATGAAGCTCTTCTAGCTGGCCTGGAACTCGCTCATTCTTTTCGTATCACTGAATTGCGAGTCGTAGGTGATAGTCAACTCATTCTTCGCCAGGTGCTCACCAAATATCGCACTCGTGATCCCAAGCTCAAGCCATACCAAGAACTCACTGTTGTCTTTGCCAAACTGTTCACCAAATTGATCTTTGTCCATGTCCCTCGTCATCAGAATATTCTGGCCGATGCCCCCGCCTCGTTGGCATCATCTTTAAGGTTCTCTCTAGGAAGATGGTTTGATTCCATTTCCATCTACAAGCGCCACGCCCCTGCACTTGATGATGCCTCCTACGTAGATATCAAGGAGAAGATAGCAAGGAAGGCCCTACAGGAAGAAATCCTTGAGAAGAGGGAAGTCATGTTGGCAGAGTTAGAAGAAGAATTGGCTGATGAAGAGAAGTCATGGTTTTACGAAATTGTCAAGTATTGCAAAGATCAGTCTTACCCTAGAGAAGCCACATCGGAAGATAGAAAAGCCATAAGGAGAGTGGCACAGAGATACGTGTTGGTCGGAGGAGTGCTGTACAAGAGAAGTCTTACTGGTGTTCTTCTAAGATGTCTAGATGAAGAGGAGGTCTGGAAATGCGTCGAGGAAGCACACTCTGGTGTGTGCGGTGGCCATGTGAATAGCCAAATGCTTGCTAAGAAAATCCTTCGGCAAGGCTTTTACTGGCCCACCATGGAAGAGGATTGTGCCGTCTATGTCCACAGGTGTGTCAAGTGTCAACTTCACGCCGATAAAATTCATTCCCCATTTTCTTCACTTCATCCAGTGTCTTACCCATGGCCTTTCTCCATGTGGGCTTTCGATGTCATTGGTCCTCTTGGTAATCCTAACTCCCTCACTAAGCAAAAATCATTCATCCTTACTGCAACGGAGTACTTCACCAAATGGGCCGAAGCCGAAACTTACGTGGAGGTTAAAGCATCAACAGTCTGCAAATTCATCATGAATAACATCATCGCCAGGTTCGGCATTCCAAGCACAATCATCACCGACAATGGGCCCCAATTCATTTCTCAGGACCTTCAGGACCTTTGCAAAAGGTATAAAATTACATTGCATCATTCATCATCTTATTATCCACAAGGTAATGGCCAAGCAGAGGCCACTAATAAAACATTGATTAAAATCATAAAAAAGACCTGTGAGTCAAACAAGTTCTCGGATTGGCCAGAAAAGTTGATTGAGGCTTTATGGGCCTATCGCACTTCAATCCGTACTCTCACTGGGCAAACTCCGTTCGCCCTTACTTATGGGATGGAGGCGGTAGTTCCGTATGAAATCTTGGTTCCTTCTCTCAGGGTACAGTTGGACAAGGAGCTTCCCCTCGACGAACGTCGTGATTCACTCCTTGCCCAATTGGAACTCTTAGATGAGAAACTGCTGGCCGCTGCCGAGCATGCACGTGTATATCAGAACAGACTCACACGTTTTTATCAAAAGAAGGTCATTGAAAGGAAATTTCAAGTCGGTGAAATGGTAGTGAAAAGAATGTTTGTAAAATCTGGTAGGCCGCGTTCTAAACTCCAACCCAATTGGGAAGGACCGTACGTGGTTCAGGCTGTGCATCCTGGCAACGCCTACAGGCTAGTCAATGCTGAGGGGATCGAGTTATCCCACCCTTGGAATGGGCTTTATCTTAAGAAGTACTACCCTTAGATAGGTGTACATAGTGTCAAAAAATGATGAAACGAAAAACAACAAAAAATAGAAAATAATGAAAACAACAAAAATATGTATATATACAGCAACAAAAGAAAAAAATAGGAAAAATGAAAAGAAGAAAAAAATAGAAAATTCAAAATGCCAATGCCTGGAGATTACCATGTAGTTAAGTCATTGCATTCAACCTCCATGTTGGGATAGGGCCTATTAAGACTTGGTAGGTTCCGGGTCTTGGTTTGCCAGAACCGTGGAGATTCCTGTACAGCTTGTTCGGCTTATGCCCCCCTCAAAAGAAGGCAACATGCATGTACACATGTGTTCTATAAAAGATCGGTAGCATCGCTCATGGTGAGACCTCACCCAGAAGGTCTCCAGAAGGCTTAAACCTTTATTCTCTCTCTCTTCGACCGAGTGAGACAGCTGGCGCCCTTAAAACGCTGAGCATGGGAAACACAAACACAACCCCTAGGGTGAGAGTAGGGCCCAATTCCTCGAGCATGGGTCAGAGCACGAGAAGAGGGCAGTGTCCCCGTAAAAATCTATGTCAAAATACTATGTCCCTTGCAAAAATCTGTCAAGAAAAAATGAGAAAAGAAGAACAAAATCAAAGTCAAGTGAAAAGCCTGGTCGTAACCGTGCCTGATCCCACAAATGAAACCCCTTTGACTGAAAGTCAAATTCTATACAAAAGCGGTCATGAGATGTAAATGCTCGAGATTTGGTCTGAAGTTGCCCGAAAGGGGAAGTTAAGTGCGCCCCTACTTGCTCGCCGGGTTAACGATTTTGCCGGTCCTCTCAAGAGGTTTGCCCCCAATATTCTTCCTTCTTCCCCTGAAGATGAAGGCTCAATAGAGTTCCCGAAGGGTGAAGCTTGCCAAAGCTTGTAACCTCATTTCAATACAACCATATGGTTGTCCATTTTTGAAAAGCAAAAGCCATTGTCGTGAATGAGTCTCCGTGTTTCTGGCCGGTTAAGACCCTTATCTACCATCTTGATGTCTTCTTAGCCTAACCTCCGGCTTAGACCAATGCAAGCGCGTCACCTACGGGTGCGACGGTGTCTAATTCCGGGTCAATGTCGCGCGGTTGGTCGTTTGGGTTCCAGGGTGTTCCATTACATATCATCTAGAGTTGTGAGGAAATAGACCCAGGTCGGGCAAATCATTTACCTCGAATACTTTTTGGGTGAATCCCTGCGGTCGGTAGCAACTGGGAGCCAAAGCATGGCATGACGGTATTGTCATCAGGATAAGTCTTAGCCGGCGGGATTAGTACTTGAGGAGTCTAGAGGCCCAAATCAACCTAGATGTGCACTTAGGATACCTGGGAGGTTAGCAAGAAACCATTGTTCTCATGCAGGTTAGATGTTATATGGGGTGGTCATCATGCGTTAGCAAAAAATAAAAATGAACAAATCAAAAGCAAACAAAACAAAAATAAATCCAAAAACACCAAAAAAAAGAAGAAAATGTAAATATATGCAAAGCAAAAAAAATGGAAACAAAAAAGACCAAAAAAACAAATAAACAACAAAACACAAAAAAATGAATGAAAACTCAAAAATAAAAATAATAAAAATAATTAAAAAAATAAAAAAATCGTAATTTGCATGATGGCATTTGTGTGCAGCATTCCACTTTTAAATTTCCGCTTGCATCCGTGTGCTTGTCTGTCGCATTCATCATCGTCTTTTATTATTGCCTTTGTTAATAAGGGCTTGCCCCTTGACTCGTTATCAAGGACAGTTTAAAACCTCGTTTGCTTATTGAGCAAGGGGCAAGTCAGAACAGAAATACTAACTTGTTTGCTTAAATGTGGGCAGAGATTCGAGAGACCGGAAGGAAACAGAGAATCAAAAAAAAAACAAAATATTTTATTCCACTCCCAACCAAAAATAAATAACAAAAGTCTACATTAGGTTCCACCCTCCTTCTCCACATTACTCGTCTTGCCGCTCTCTGGGCAAGAAACTCTAGAGGGTGTTCCCAAGCCGTGAGAAGCGGTATTCCTACCGCTTTGTACTCCTCTTTCTATCTCCACTCCCCGACGTCGACCTGCGGGGGTAGCAAAGAAGCTACTAACACGAAAGCCACGCTCTCGTGCTCTTCGGTAGCATTCCTCGCCATCCTTCAGCCACTGCTCGACGAGGCCGAGACTGGTCCTTAATTCAAATAATTGGGCCTCCAGGGCCCTCTTCTCCTCTTTCTCGGTCGATCTCTTGGCCTTCTCTCTTTCCATGTCCCTTTCTCTCTCGGCCCGTTCTCTCTCTCTATCTTCCCTCTCCAGCTGAAGGGTGATCCTCAGCTCCACAGCATCCCTAGAAGAGTCCTCACCTGGACGACGCTGTAGTTCCTCTTCTAGCTCGGCTATTCTAGCTTCCTTCTGCGCGGCATGCGCAAGTGCCTCCTGTGTTTCTTTCTCCTGCCATACGTTTCATCTCAGGTATATGGCAAGGTTTGAATAAGGGATATTAAACGGTGAAACCCTCACCCGTGCAGAAAACATCCCTTCTGCCTCCGCAGCCCGTTGTGTGGCATGAGCAAGCTGCTCGTGGAGTAGATCTAACTCTGAACTAGGAATCCATAGACTGGAAGAAACGCCGTCTGCCCCCATTGCCGATGAAACTGCATCGAGCTGGGAACGCTGCGACAGATAAGAGGTGACATTTAAGTGGTTAGGGCCATAAATTTCAAATCATACCAGGAGCGTGTACATACACACATACTAATGAACCCAGAGCCGCTCGGGTGTCATTCAACTCTTGCTCCGTGTCCGCCAAATGAGCTCGTAAGTTCGTTATTATGGTGTCACGGGCATCCTACAGTTTTGGCTTATAAGTTCATAAAAAATCAAAAAAAGTGAAAAAATATAAAAGAAAAAATAGTTTCTTTTTACTTTACCTCCACAATCCCTCCAGGCTGGAACCTCTCCGCATACATTACCCTATAGAGGCGTAGGTAATCCTTGCTGTCGTGTGCTTGCGATTCTACGAGCGTGCCTCCCCGCTGCCAGTCTTCATATTGTTCGGGGAAACGCACCCTCCAATCAACACAAGTTGCCAGCCCGCGTGTCTTCTTTCCGACGCTGGGTGATGTGGTCATATCCACCCATTCTTGGGCAAGCCCTAGGGTCTTCATGGCTAATCGTAGCCTGAGGGGCTCGATCTCATTCAAACAATGGAGCCAAAGGTCCCGTCCGAACCGGGTGTAGACATGCTATTTTCATATTTTTCGCGAGTAAACCTCATATTACACCACGATGCTCCAAAGTGGCTTACGCATTTGACTCATGTGGTTGATTAGTCATTTTTTTAGGTTTTATATAAAAATAAAATACAAAAAAATCAAAAAGGTTAGAAAATCAAAAAAAATGAATGAGAAAAGCTTATAAAAATGTTATAAAAAATATTAAAAAATTCAAAAAAGACTTATATGAAAATACAAAAAAATCAAAAAAAACTTATAGAAATACAAAAAAAATTCAAAAAATGAGAAAATGTTAAAAAAATAATATAAATATCAATATAAATACGAAACATGAATATATGTAAGGTTGTAAATATATATATTACGTGTTGTAAATATATATATATATATATGTAATATATAATATAAATGTAAATATATATACGTGGTTGTAAATATATATATATATATATATATATATATATATATATATATATTTATATACTTGTTTTTGTTGATTCATGTCCTAATTACTATTTCATTTCACTTTCTCCCCCTAATTATACAAAAGAAATCTTATCTTCTCGTTGCACCCCATCTCGTCTCCCCTCTCTCTATTCCTATCACTCTCGTCCACCTCATCCCTTCGTCGTAGGCTCTCTCACGTCCCTCTCCTCTTTCTTCTCCTACTTTTCTTTGCTCCCTCCTACGTCCCTCTCATGTTGGCACCACGTCCACATCCCTTTCTTATCTACCCTTTCTCTCTTAACATCTTCTCAGCCGCCAGACAAAGGGAATCCCTGCGCATGAAGCCATCCCCACCATCCTTGGCGCCACCTCTACTCTCCAACGCACACACAACACACACCACTGCCACCCCTCCACCTCTGACTCTCATCACCTTTTCCACTTCACAACACAGCCACCGTGAGCCCATCTTCCTCGCTCCCTCTATCTCTGCTAACCCACCACGCCGCATTCCCCACCTTCTTCTCTAATACCACCCACCCTCTCCACGGCCATCTCACTGCCAACCATCTCCACGCCAGTCGTTGCCATTCCCCTTCCGGCGAGCCCCGTCATCCACCTCTCCACGCCCCCGGTTGCACCGCCTCCGTCCACCTCCGGCTGCCACTCTCCACCGGCAACCTCACGCGACCCCCGGCTGCCACCGTCCCTCCACTGCCGCGGATACCGCTTGCGGACGCCACTGCCATCGACTCCCCCTGCATGCACCATCGCTGGACCATCTCCAGCCACCTCCCGTCATCGTCTGTCGTTCCTCCACTGGCCGACAGTACCACGGCGCCGTGAACCACGCCCCCGGTACCACTACCTCACCCCTACCGCAGAGCCGCCGCGACCACCCTCTGTTGTCGCCGGTCACCTTCCTCATCACCGACGCCCGCGAGCCCCCACCGACTGCACCGCCGTCTCCGACCTCCGTCCGGGCTCCCACCGCCATCCTCCTTGCCGTGGCTCCCGTCTCGCGTCCTCTTCCTCTCTCTCCCCCCTCCCGTCGTCTCTCTTTCTCCCCTCTCTCTCCTCCTCATCCCACCGTCTCTCTCTCTCTTCTCTCTCCCTCTCTCAGTTTCTCTCTGTTTCCCTCTCTCCCCTCTCATCTCTCTCTCTCTCTCGATCTCCTTCTCATTCCGTTTTTTATTTTTTTTAACCCCCCTTCGTCTGCTCTCTCCCTCTCCCTCTTTCTCTCATTCGTATCCCCCCTCCCTCTCTTTCTTTTGTTTTCTTTTTTTATTATTTTATTCCCTCTTCTCTCTTTGTTCTGTTTCTTTCCATCTTCTCCTTTCTGTCTCTCTCTCTCTGTCACCAGAAACTCCCCCTCTCTCTTTCTTTCTGCTCTCTTCTCCCTCCTTACATGCTCTCTCTCTATCTCTATGTTTATGTTATATAGATGTAGATACCCTATATATATATATATCTTATATATCTTATATATATACTTTACATCATACATATAGATATGTACATCTATGTATAAATATATACATATATATATATATATATATATATGTTTATACATGTATATACATATACATGTGTATATTAGTGTATAAATAAATATATATATATCATATACATATATGTGTTTAAATATGTATGTGGATAGTTATATATATCTATGTAAATATTGCTGTGTTCCTCTATATTAGTCTTATTTTACCCCTTTTGAATTTGTGCAGAAATAAAAGCGGCCTTCGGCCCAATCAGCGTTCCCGCGTGTCCCCGTACACGAGGGAAGCCGTTTCGTCCCACCGCTTGCTTGCCCCCGTGCTTGCATCACCATCAGCGGCTTCGTTTGTTACTTTTATCATTTTATTGTATTTTTAGTCTATTCTTCAGTTATTAGTGTTTTATTTCATGAATTGTTATCATATCATATTATCGTTCTCACTTAATTGTTATTTCTGAGTTTGTTCATTTTGCAGGGTAACCAGTTAAAAGCCCTCTTCTTCGACCTATCGAATGAAGAGGAAGAAGGAACCCACGCAACTCCCGCATCAAAGGCAAAAGCGATCAACCAGTTCGGGACCCACGGTCCCTAGCGATCACACCACCAAACACGTGCTTGTAGTAATTTTTATTTTATGTCTATAATACCCACGGATAGCTAAATCCCGCACGGGTCTGTTTGTACTATAATCGGCCGCGGTGAGTCATTTCACCGTGGTCATTTACTTCCAGCACTTTCTTTCTGCACTTTGTTATATTACTGTTAAAACCCCGCAAGGACCAATGTTCTGCGGCGGCTTGTTTATTTTTTACATTATTGCTATTATAACCGTGTGAGCAGTGATATGCCGTTCCAAATTCCGAGTCTACGTGTGTCTTTGTGTCCGCCAATTTCTACTACGTAGAGTCCCAGGCTCGCACCCGATATATAGAAAACTGCTCTCGGAATGGCGGGTCACGCCTACCAGGAAGGGGTTTAGTTTACGCGAGAGGATCTTCGGATCCCCATCTCCGCCGTGTACCGGAGTTCGGTAAGTCTTTTCAGGTCGTACTCTTTACCTTTTTTCTCATATCACCCCCCTTTTACGCACACGTTTTATCATTCATTTTTTTTCTTTCACTAAGAGAGGGAGAAACTCCATCTCTCTCTCAGTCCACCACGTGACGCGTTCACATCTCTGACGATCACGGTGGGACCTGCTTTTTACTTTTTTGGTTACCCACAAACTTTCGGCACCCACGTGTGCCTCCCTCTTTTGACACCCAAGTGTGTCCCTCCTTTCGGCACCCACGTGTGCCCTTCCCTATTGCGCCCACTCCCCTCGTGCACCTCGTGCACTCCCTCTGGTCTTTTGTGATTACTTGAGAGGTCGACGTTGTCTCGTGCACCTCGTGCACTCTCCATTCGGCACCCACGTGTGCCCTTTATATTCGGCACCCACGTGTGCCCCCCTCTACATTCGGCACCCACGTGTGCTCCCTCCATTCAGCACCCACGTGTGCCCCCACCATTTGGCACCCACATGTTCCCCCTTCACATCGGCACCCACATGTGCCCTTCCTTATTACGCCCGCGTGCGCTACGTCATCCCCCTTGTGCACCACGTGCACTCCCCTAGTCCCTTTCTATTTTTCCAAGTGGTCTGCGTGTCTCGAAAAGAAGAACGGTTATATCCTACTCTATCTGTTTACTGCTGTTATATCTGTTATATCATTATTATCCCTGTTATATTTGTGTGTTTATCCCTGCTATATCTGTGTTACATATCTTTCATTCAGCACTGCATTTCATGCATCTACGTACCCCTTTATTTTATTTTTCTAAGGATTAACCTCTCTCGGTGAAGGAAGGACTCTCCGTCGGGAATTCCTCTCAACGGACTAGGATCTCCTCCATCGGGACCTCCGTAAGTCCCCGACATCGAAGGATTCCCTCTTCGTTCACTGGGCAGGTTGTACCACTGAAGTACCCTGGAGTTAATTATCTATCCGTGGTGAGATGAGTGTCCCTAGTTCACACGGCGGTAAA
Organism: Amorphophallus konjac; assembly: GCA_022559845.1. NCBI lineage: Eukaryota > Viridiplantae > Streptophyta > Magnoliopsida > Alismatales > Araceae > Amorphophallus > Amorphophallus konjac. Next base: position 524,647,014 of record CM040121.1, on the reverse strand, counting down.
ACAAAGGTGTAACTAGGTTTTTTTACAAATTTTGTGTGAATTTTTACATTTATTTAAAAAAGACAAAAAAAAGAGTTAAAACAAAAACCAAAAAAATGGCGTAAGATCATCCACTTGTCTGCTAATCTTTGATATTTGTTTGCTGGTGTATGCGTTTACGTTCTGGAAAAATAAAAATGGCTCACGACTCTTTTAAAGAGAATCAATCAGGCCGTCGTCAGTCAGTTAACCCACGCGTCCATGCAATGGACTCAGGCCCTTCTCGTGAGACCTCACAAGAGGTCCCCGCTGTTTCACAGGAAGTATCCCCGCCTCATGACATCTTTTCCCTGTTGGGTGTCCTCGCCAGTACACAGCTCAGCCATGAGCAACTTTTGGCCTTTCAGGGCATTTTAAAGGGGAAATCTGTTTCTCCCCCTCCTCAGAAGTCAACTCTGGCTCCTACATCCTACCAACAGCCACTCCAGGCTACTGCATCTCTATCACATGCATATGTCGCTCCCTCTTCTTCGCTTCAAGGACAGGCGAGTCAACAGCCCGTCTCTTACCAATTTCCCCCTCTACAATCTCAAATCCCTGCCATCCTTCATACGGTACCCCAAACGGGTCCGTCCACTGGTGGACCACCATACCCTTCTGGTTCAGGGTTCTCTTCTCAGGTCCCTGTGAGGCCTTCTCAGCCTCAGTGGCAGGCCTTGCTTTCACCTGCCGAGGAGCTCACCCAATCCCTCCTCAACAAATACAACAAAATGAACGAGGAGTTCCCAAATTTCAAGAAAGAGGCACATGGGAAGTCTGCCCCTGACATTTCCATGCCAAATCTTCCCACATTTCATCTCCCTCCCTACGAAATGCCTACATACCGTAGGTATAATGGCACGGGTAATCCTTCCCTTCACATCAAGGATTTAATGTATGAATCTTCCTCATGGCAGAACGATCCAAAATCCCTGGCTTACCTTTTTCGAAAATCATTGGATGGTCCCGCCCTAGAATGGTTCTATTCACTAGAGCCGAGTGAGGCTGAGGATTTTAACGTTGTCAAAGCCAAATTCATACAGAAGTATTGGGATAGGGTCGGTCCCTCTCTTTCTATCACCGACTTAGTTGCTGAGAAAATGAGGTCAGACGAGGATTTTGTCCAGTATGCTGATAGATGGAGGTCCCTGGCCGATAAGGTAAAGGATACCCTTTCAGAACCCTAGCAAGTGAAAATGGTCGTGTCTAATGCAACCCCGCAATTTAGACACATTTTGGCTATGAATAAGCTTACCACGATGGAGGAACTTTATGAGAGGGCTCGGTATATTCAGACCCAATTAAAACATTCCCCCATCATGTATATGTTTGAACCCCCAAAGTCGAGAGTGTTTAAGAAGACGGGTACCGGTGTCCAAGGGGGAACAACAGAAGGGGTCGTCATAAACGAGCAAGTGAGTGTGCTTGGCAGCCCCAACCAGCCGGCCGACCCCAGGCCTCGTCAAAATTCACGACCACCCTTTCAGCAGGGTCCACCACCCTTTCAGCAGGGTCCACCTCCCTATCGTCCTCTACCTCAAAACAACTTCCCCCAGAACAACATGCCTCAACCCTTTCATCCCCAGCAATAACCACAACCTCAATATCACCAAGTTGCACCTTCGGGAAATTATGGCCCATCACAACAACGGATGAGGCCCGTTGGTCCCAAAAGAGCATATTATCCACCATTGCCTGAAGCCCTGTCGGATATTTTTAATGCCCTTATGGCTGCCAATGCACTCACTTTGCCCAAAGAAATGTTTGCATGGCCCCCAAATGCTGATACCTCTAGGTACTGTGTTTACCACAGGCAGCCGGGACATACGGTGGAGAATTGTTTCAACTTTAAAGATTACATTTACGATATGAATGATCATGGTGAAATTGATTGGGATGAAATGAGGCGATACATCGCCGTCTTGAAAGCCAGGGGACCTCCGCCTAGGCCACAATTACCACAACAACAACAGCCTCAGCAGGCCCCACAACGGCAGCCTAATATGGGCATCATCCATAATCCGCTTCCGGAGCACCAACAACCCAACTACCAGGTTAATCCAATTTCTTCCTTCCCGGAAGTTGGAAGAGAGCAAACCTAGCATTTGGAAAGCACCTCTATTCTTGGTACCAGCCATGTTACTAATCAACCTCCTCGTCTTCTTCGAACAACATCTTCTCACCACTCAACCCTTTCACAACCCCTATTTGGTCCTTCTTCCTTTCCACATCCATCACGCCCTCTTATTCGTACCCCTACCGTCAATTCACCATCAGCTTACCATCAAATACCATCTACCACATCTCCTTTACCCCCAAGTCCCCTGATCACTTCTTATCCCTCTATTTCACCATCTACATCTATTGCACCTCTACCCCCGCCTTCTGATATGTCCAGAGGGGGGTGAATGGACCTTTACCAGTAAAAACAATGAGGATTAAAAAATTAAGTTCTCAAATAGGAGTTTTCGAAAAAGATCTTAACGGTCAAACACTAACCGCGTAGAACGATCAGCTAGGAAGATAGAGATGGATCGACCTAGACAAGCATCTACCGAATAGATTCAAAGCCAGAATAGAAACCAAACACACTGCGCCAGGGATTTTTAAGGTGGTTCGGTCAGACCTCCAGTCTGCCTACGTCCACCCCTCACTTCAAACCGAAGTGAGGCTTCCACTCGCACCGGCTAGCCAAGCAGACTCAGTCTGCGACAACGGCTGATTCACAGCTTCACCAGGGGAACAACCTCCCCTCTTCCTCCACACCTGGAGGGAACCCTAAGGACGCCAAGTCCCTAGAAACTAGGAAACAAGTTCCTCTACCTCCAACCGGAGGGAACACTAGTGATCTGCAGTCACTAGAACCAGAGACCAAGGTATCTCTTCCTCTGAAGCCCAGAGGGAACCCACAAGCAGCACACGGCCACTTGCAACTGGAGACAGCGTCTCCCTTCTCCTGAACCAACAGAACAGGAGGACCACCGATCTCAACCTGAGAATCGGAGACAAAACTAGAACAGTAAAGAAAGATCAAAAATAAGAAACTAAAAAGATACAGCAGACTGAATGCTGGAACGATAAAACACGGAATATAGCTCACAATAGAGCAAACTGGTTCGGATTTGATCCTGAAACTAGAATCCTTCTTCTTCTTCTTTCTGAACTCTCAGCTTCGAGCTCTCTCTCTCTCTCTCTCTCTCTGCTATTCTCTCTTCTTCCACTTCTTCAGTTTCTGCCCTCTATTTTCTTCTCTTCTTTTGCTGGATCGAACTCTCTGCACTTCTGCTTTTACCTTTTCACTTTCGATCCACCTTCATCTGTGGACGAAGGCTTCAATATATAGCAGCAGCAGGTGGATAAGGTACAGAATGCGTGTGCCTCCCACACCCGATCCAAAACCTTCTTTCCACGTGCCCTTATAGCATTGGTTCCTTTAGTATTGGATCACGTGCAGCCCAGACACTGGGGAATATTCTTCCTCGGACCACCTTCTTCTTTTTGTTCTTCTTCTTCTCCTGCAAAGAGATTAAAATCATTAAAAACTCAGGACCACAAAAACTAAAACTGCATGAGATAAGTGATAGCAATACGAGATGCGCTATGCTGAGAACGACACGAGATACACAAGATGACTACAGCACGAAATAAAAAGAGAACGACACGAGGTACATAAGATGACTACAGCAACACGGCTAACACTACAAAGAGAACGACACGAAGTCAGATGAGAAAAGCACGAGGTGAGAAGGAAATAACACGAAGTAAAACGGTAGTAAAACACGCGATCAGAGGAAACCTGGACGAAGATAGAAAGAAGCAACACGAAGACATAAAAATAACACTGAGACACAAACACAGAAATAACATGAAGACTCAAACGTAAAAAATAATACGAAGACACAAGCACAAAAGATAACACGAAGACACAAACATAGAAACAACACGAAGAACGACCAATCAAAACGACTAAGTTGACTCGAGGTCATCGGTGAATCAATACGAGAATCAACACGAAATATCAAACAGCAAAGGAAACGACACAAAGTGAAACGACACTTTACACTAACATGACTTGAAGACACGGGAAAACGACTCGTAAACGAGGACGACACGGGCTGAAAACAACTCGAAGATGAAAACAGAAACTGACACGAAGTGTGGTCACAAAGCAAAAAGGACACGGGGTCTAGGAAAAATAACACGAGGACAGAAGACATAAAAACGGCTACAACGAGACGTGATAAAATAGTGAAAGCAGTAAGATGACTCGAGTAACTACAGTAAATGACACGAAAACACAAGTTCAAATATAAAAAGGATGACTCGAGATGAGCAACTAAATACTGAAGAAATGACACGAGGTTGACAGAAAGTAGCACGAGGTGCTGCAGTGTTCAGCACGCGATGGAACAAATAACGACACGAAGACAACCCCTGAAAATAACTGAAGTGACTCGAAAGTTTATTTTCACAGAGAAATATTTTTTGTTCTCCACAAAGGCTCATAGTGTTGTCATCCTCAAAACATATAAAGACTCAACAATCTCCCCCTTTTTGATGGATGGCAACACTATGAGTCTTGAGTCTTTGCAGGAATAATTTTCAACCTGTTCAAAGTTAAACATCATCATCACCATCATTAATCATCATTAAAGAATCATTAACAACAAAAAAATCATTCTCAATCATAGTAGTAGCAAAGACTTGAGTTCTCCTCCTTTGTCAACATCAAAAAGAAAGAAACAAAAGGAGGCAGAAATGCAAATGATATGAGATGTAATTAACAAGTCCAAGAGTGTGAGAGAGTCTCAAAAAAATACAGAGCACTATTTTTTAAGGAGAAAAGAATCTGGCATGTCTGCTGGAAGGGCCACGCGGCCTGTCTTGTGGTGGTCTACCCCTTGGAGCAGCAGAGGAGAAATCTTGAGTTGGACCTCTGCTGGAGGATGCCTGACCAGGGGCTGAACCCAAGGCAGAGTGAAGGTCCTTCAAGTCATTGGACAATTCAACTAGCCAATACACAACGGAGCTTCTGACATGTGCCACTTCTGAAATGATGTCTTCTTGGCGAATATTAACAGATTCATATCTGTCAGTCAGAGTTCTCACTTCTGCTAAGAAGGCGATCAATCTGTCATAGATCTTCTGGACATCTGGACCTAGGGCACTAGATGACCCCTTCAAAACTTCTAAGGATGTCCTGATCTCAAAATAATGATCTATAATGCTGGCAGATGACTTAAAGGAGGAAATATGAGCATCTTGTAATTCACGAAGTGCTGTTGCTATCTTTGAACATACCACCTGCAAGCTTTCCATCGAGGACCTGGTGGCATCATCTGAAGCTTTCTTGTTTAGCAGAAACTTTTTCCATTCAATCAGGAGAGAAATTTCAAGCTTCAGTAGCCTGGAATGAACTTGATTAATATTTAGAGTGACATACTTGAGCAGATCATCCATTTTCTTATCCTGTCTCTGCATCTGCTGAGTCAAATTTATGAGGAGTTCTTCAATGTTGGGCGCCCGAGCAGATAGAAGTCGAGGTTGACCTAGGGGTGTACCATAAGATTCACAGCCAGGTGCTGTTCTCTCATCTGCTTCTTCTTGTACTGGCGTTTGGCTGTCTCCTGCTGGAACCCGATCTTCATCTTCAGCTTGGATTTCTTTTTCAGGAAATACATTTTCAGGTGCTTCTTCTTCACTTGATGATTCTGCTTCTTGTTCTATGTCAGTAACTTTCTCCTGACACTCATCCACTCTTTCTTCCATGAGATCATCATCTGCATAGTTTTCAACAGGTGCCTGTTCTATAATTTTAGCTGTAACCCCGTTGTCAGCCTCTTCCAAGCTTTTCTCCACAGTCTCTCTAAGAATGAAATTAACAAACTCAGCAAGGTCTTGCTCATTACTTTCTTGCTCTTGAGCAGGCTGTTCCACGGGCAGCCTCACTTCTTCTGATGTCTTCCCAAAGGAATCAAACAAACCATCAATATTTGTATCTAGTTCAGTTTGAATGTTGTCTTCAGACATCCTAACTTCTTCAGATGCAATCTCAACAAGCCTCTGAAAAGATAGAGATGCTTCAGTAGGTGCAGCAGAAGTAGCAGACAGTGGTTGTTCAGATGGTGTCTCCTGTAAAGCAACCTCAGAAGCTAATTCTAAAACTGTTTGGGTAGATTCTTGAGGGTGTTCCAGAAGCTCTCTCTGAGCTTGTGATTCTTTGACTTTCTGGGCCTTAACCTGCCCCATGAGAGAAGAACCCTCCAAGCCCAAAAATACTGAAACAAAATTCATGTTAAAAATGTTTCGACCCCTAACTTCAGACATGGCCTCTCCATCCAAGGAAATCTTTGAATACTTGAAGATGTCTGTCAGATGGGCGGCGTAGGGCAGGTGTTTTTTGGACCCAATACACCCCTTCATGACAGAAAAAATAATTTCAGACAGACAGATCTTTACATGCTGAATCAGACAGAACAAAAGAAATCTCTGAGTGTCTGTGATTCTTCCTCTAGCTCCAGTCTGTGGGGTGACTATAGATGCAATGATGTTCTGAAGAAGCTTGTGAAGAGGGGGAAATGATAAGGTTTGGTAAGCTTTTAGCTTCAATTGCCCCTTGTCATGAATATTACTGGGTTTACCAGTAATGACCGAAAAGGCTTCATGCAGACTATATCTAAACCCTCTTTCCACCTCTCCTTTTTCTGGAATACTGAGAGCTTTGTGGAGAGAGTCACACGTTACTGCTATCTCAATCCCCTTAACAGACGAGATCAGAGCAGACTTATCTCGGCTCAAAGACAAATTATTATAAAATTCCATTACCATGCTAGGGTAGTAGACACGGTGATTTTCTAGGAATTTCCTCCAATCCTGAAACTCAAAAATCTCCAAAAGTTCTGGAAACTTCAAAACCATGGATTCATCGCCGAAATCTATTATCCTTGGAGGAATAATTTTCCCACTCTCTAAAAACACGATAGACTGAGAAAGCCTGGTACCTCGTGCAGAAGAAATTTCCACGGCTATTTCTGGTTCTAGACATCTTTGCTGCTTGGACAAAGGCTCCTCAACTGTTTCTTTTTCCTTCCTCTTCCTTTCAACAGGAGCGACGGATTCTAGCTGATCCATTTGCCGTAACTCCCAGAGTATCAACTCTTTCTTGCTGGTTGCTGCTGGAGATGAAGCTAGAACCAAGAACGGAGGAGAACTCTGTGGGGGAGATGAGATTTTCGTGGAGGAAAATGAGCGGGAGAGAAGGGTTTGAAGGAGCAGCGAGACGTATCGGCACGAGGAGGAACAGGAAGCGGCAAGGGCACACGAGGGTTTTTTGATGTAACCTTGAGGAACAAGAAGGGTTTTGGGGGGTCACTTTTCACTCTTATCGAACTTTTCAGGAAATACCCAGACTACCCTCATTCAATATGTAACACAGCCATTGCCCGTTAAAGTTCGCTCTTCAATATATGGCTTTATTATATTCTTTCGAATACCTTGGTCAGTTACCTCAAGACATTAAATCAACAAGATCACAAAACTGGCTGTTAAAGGTACTTAGCCTACAGAAGGTCATGATTAAAATACTCCTTATGTTTGTCAGGCAAAGAAATAATAAAAAGTTAGTCAAGCAGGGTTCATTACTTCATTTAAAGGACAAGAGAGGGCATACAGAGTCAACCAATTTGTTGAGCACTTAGGTAGAATTGTCCCTTTTTACACAAGGAGACATGTTTATAAGACACCAGAATCCCTGGTTACTCAGGACAGGCTACCTTTATGCCAATGAAAACCAATGAATTTTTGTTGACTATTCTTTCCCCTTCTCCTTTTTTTTTTATTTTAACTTTTCTATAAGAAACATAGATAGCTAATTGTATCATGACAGAAACTCTAGACTTCTTTGATCTAGAATATCTATTTCTCCACAATTGCCATTGCTCTGCCACAAAGTATGGCGTATTCCCTGGTAACACCTCTCATGATCTTGGACAAAAGACAGAGCCCTTACTTAACACAATTTTTTTTTTCATAGCCCTCTTCACATAAGTTTCAGTTAAAACGAAATCCTCTGCAAGGTTTTTTCCATTTAACAGAAAGTTTTACAATATGTTGACCAACAATAGAGATGATAACTTAGAAGGATTAAAGGATAAGATATAACCCCCATACATTAAAGTTCTTTATTAACAGGTGTAACTTGTTACAATAGATTTTGGGTGGTTTAAGGTATTCTGATCAAATCTGATAAGAGTAACAAGGCTATAAGAAGGAATTTTTCTTCAAGAATATTCCTGAACCAAAGGGGATAAGAAAAGGATAAGAAGGTGACAAACAGAATGGAGAGAGATGAGATGAGATGAGAAGCACTCCTTACAGCAAAGCAGCAAGTGAGAGATTACTCTAGAAAGTAAAGACCAAGGAGCTCACAAATGAAATCTTCATGAGGAAATACAATCTCGTAACCAGAGAATGCTCTTGGGCAAAAATCTGCAACCTCATGAGATGTCTGAACTCAACACCAACTAACCACATCGGCAGACAAAGATTCTTCAAATACCAGATGACCTGACAAGCTCCTTTTCAGCCCACGCTAGGACATCTCACACACAACTCTTAGAAATATTAATTATTTATTGAATAACATACATGCTATCAGCTGAAATGCAATACGTTGAAGCAAACTTATGGTTTTTCAAATAAAAGGAATGTGATGCAATGAGCACGAATCAGTAAGTTGACACAATAATTGTATGCATCCCCCTGACTATGAGCATGAATTACAGCGTGATACCAAGTATCCATCCAAGAGAGATTTTAGCAAAGCAGTCAGAGGAGGACACTCGTGATCATGGAATACTTAGTTGCACATAGACTACATCACAGAACCAAATTTAAATCTCAATAAAACAGAATTAAAGCAGGTATTGGGAACTGACCTGAATATTAAGATCCTTTTTTTTTCTTTTCGAGTGCCTTGGCTTATTACACCTCTTTATTCTTCAGCTTCCAAGGCACACCTTCAGGTTAGCAAACTATTTTACACGAATAGGCACCCAAGAAGTCTTGGGTCCTGAGTTAGCAGTGACATTCTTAGCATGTTTTCTAACCAATCTCCTAGGAGCATGGTCATCAGATTTCATCTGATAGCAATTATTCATTGAATGACCAATTGTACCACAATAATAGCAAGATGCAGCAGGTTTCAGATTGGATTCATGCACATTCTTATAAACATGATTTTTATGCACATATGTATGAAAAATTTTGTTAACAGAATTGAAATTCTGTTTACCAAAACCAGCATTGCTTTGGTATCCTGCCAGCCAACAGGTTGCAGCCCTGTGACCTGACTTTCCACAGTTAACACATGCAGAGTATTTTCTATTTGCAGCAACTTTATTCCTATCAACATCATTATGGTTTGCAGAAAATTTAGCATGATGTGAAGAATATATTTTCTTACCATTTGCAAACCAGCATTGTGCGATGTTGTGTCCTAGTTTGCCACAGTGCAGACATTCAATGTTCTTTTTCTGGAATGAAGAATTTTTATCTTGAAGTTTCTTAGCATTCATTATCCCGGCCCTCATATCATCTTTCTCCATCAATTTACACTCATGCATTAAATGTCCAAGTCTATGACAATAGTGGCATGACATTTTCCTTTTAGATGAGTGTGTGTGTGGACTGTGATCAACATGCACAGATGAGCCCTTTTTATTCATTTTTTATTTTTTATCCTGTTCTTGTGTTTTCTTAGCCTTATAGTGAGGTGGAGAAGAAGTAGAATGTTTTTCCTGTTCAGATGATTTAACAAAGACAGTTTCCAAATTTGATCCATAGACCTTACTCATGACTGGACTGTAGCCCAGTCCCTTTTTCTTAAAAGTAGAGCTAGAAACAGAATATGTCTGAATTTTATTTTCAAAGATCTTTTTATTTACAGGGTTATAACATAACCCCTCCTTCTGAAAATTGACTTTTACTCCCAGCAGTTTGTTCAGATTTTCTTGCCCATCAACAAATTTAGACAAAGATTTCCTTAAGTCTTAGATTTCTTCTTCTAAAGAGACAATGTGTAACTCATAACTTGCAGTCTCTTGTTCACTGCAATTGACAGCCTCATTCAAGACTTTGTTGGCAATTATGTATTTCTCAACTTCCTTTCTCAACTCATCAATTTCTTCTGAATTATTGGACACCACATGTTTACCCTTTTCAAATGTCAGCAATCTCTCTGACATGATGGTGTTCAACTGTTTTAGTTTCTCAATTTCTTCCTTTAGTCTGTCATTCTGAATTAATTCGTTTATCAAAATCTAATCATCAGAGTCAGTTTCAGATTTTCTTCCATCCTTAAAAGTTTTCAAGTCTTTTTGTAGTTTCTCAATATTTTTCTGTAATTCAAAGTTGACAGACTTAATGGCTTCAGATTTTTCAGCAAGTACTTTATTTTCAATCCTGAGTTTCTCTAAACTTTCCTTGCTTTCAGCTGAGAATTTTCTCAGGGAATCAATCTCACTCACATGATTCTTATTTCCATTGATTAGCACATCATTTTGTTTTTTCAACATTTGTAGATTAGACACACAGGCATCATGAGAACTCTTCAATTCAGCACATTTTTTACAGTCAGACCTTGAATTATCTAATCCCTTATTCCTTTTCAATTTTTTATATCATTTTTGCAATTTTTCATATGACTCAGATAAATCGCTGTAAGCATTTTCCCAATCTTCTATAGAAAAGTTCTCGAAGAGATTTACCTCTTCTTCATTCTCCTCCACCTTTTGGCTGGTACTATGGTCACTTCTGCTAACCATCATGCATGTGCTTTCATTTCTCCTGTGGGCTAGCTTCAGCTGGTCCATAATATCCTTGGCGGATCTGTAATCATGGAAACAAGAATGCAAGGCTTTATCAGTCGCTGTTAACATTAGGTTTAAGGCCTTTTGATTCTCTCGGAACATCTGATTCTCACTGTCCGTCCACTTGGACCTTTTCTTGGGCAGTTCATACGGACCTTGTGAAATCAACTTCCACAAGTCCTTATCAGCTTGTTTAACAAACATGCGAAAAACACTGAACCAAATGTCAAAATCAGATCCCTTAAAAATCGGTGGATTAGCCATTGCCATCAGTTCAAACGAACAGATATCAACCACTAACTCACAAGCAAAACAATGCACACAGGAAACACGTAGAGGATCCTCTGAGAATCGTTGGATTCTGAACCAGAGACTGCTCTGATGCCAATTGATAGGTCCAGAGGGGGGTGAATGGACCTTTACCAGTAAAAATAATGAGGATTAAAAAATTAAGTTCTCAAATAGGAGTTTCCGAAAAAGATCTTAACGGTCAAACACTAACCGCGCAGAACGATCAGCTAGGAAGATAGAGATGGATCGGCCTAGACAAGCATCTACCGAATAGATTCAAAGCCAGAATAGAAACCAAACACACTGCGCCAAGGATTTTTAAGGTGGTTCGGTCAGACCTCCAGTCTGCCTACGTCCACCCCTCACTTCAAACCGAAGTGAGGCTTCCACTAGCACCGGCTAGCCAAGCAGACTCAGTCTGCAACAACGGCTGATTCACAGCTTCACCAGGGGAACAACCTCCCCTCTTCCTCCACACCTGGAGGGAACCCTAAGGACGCCAAGTCCCTAGAAACTAGGAAACAAGTTCCTCTACCTCCAACCGGAGGGAACACTAGTGATCTGCAGTCACTAGAACCAGAGACCAAGGTATCTCTTCCTCTAAAGCCCAGAGGGAACCCACAAGCAGCACACGGCCACTTGCAACTGGAGACAGCATCTCCCTTCTCCTGAACCAACAGAACAGGAGGACCACCGATCTCAACCTGAGAATCGGAGACAAAACTAGAACAGTAAAGAAAGATCAAAAACAAGAAACTAAAAAGATACAGCATACTGAATGCTGGAACGATAAAACACGAAATATAGCTCACAATAGAGCAAACTGGTTCGGATTTGATCCTGAAACCAGAATCCTTCTTCTTCTTCTTTCTGAACTCTCAGCTTCGAGCTCTCTCTCTCTCTCTCACTCTCTCTGCTATTCTCTCTTCTTCCTCTTCTTCAGTTTCTGCCCTCTATTTTCTTCTCTTCTTTTGCTGGATCGAACTCTCTGCACTTCTGCTTTTACTTTTTCACTTTCGATCCACCTTCATCTGTGGACGAAGGCTTCAATATATAGCAGCAGCAGGTGGATAAGGTACAGAATGCGTGTGCCTCCCACACCCGATCCAAAACCTTCTTTCCACGTGCCCTTATAGCATTGGTTCCTTTAGTATTGGATCACGTGCAGCCCAGACACTGGGGAATATTCTTCCTCGGACCACCTTCTTCTTTTTGTTCTTCTTCTTCTCCTGCAAAGAGATTAAAACCATTAAAAACTCAGGGCCACAAAAACTAAAACTGCACGAGGTAAGTGATAGCAATACGAGATGCACTATGTTGAGAACGACACGAGATACACAAGATGACTACAGCACGAAATAAAAAGAGAACGACACGAGGTACATAAGATGACTACAGCAACACGGCTAACACTACAAAGAGAACGACACGAAGTCAGATGAGAACAGCACGAGGTGAGAAGGAAATAACACGAAGTAAAACGGTAGTAAAACACGCGATCAGAGGAAACCTGGACGAAGATAGAAAGAAGCAACACGAAAACATAAAAACAACACTGAGACACAAACACAGAAATAACATGAAGACTCAAACGCAAAAAATAACACGAAGACACAAGCACAAAAGATAACACGAAGACATAAACACAGAAATAACACGAAGAACGACCAATCAAAACGACTAAGTTGACTCGAGGTCATCGGTGAATCAATACGAGAATCAACACGAAATATCAAACAGCAAAGGGAACGGCACAAAGTGAAACGACACTTTACACTAACATGACTTGAAGACACAGGAAAACGACTCGTAAACGAGGATGACACGGGCTGAAAACAACTCGAAGATGAAAACAGAAATCGACACGAAATGTGATCACAAAGCAAAAAGGACACGGGGTCTAGGAAAAATAACACGAGGACAGAAGACATAAAAACGGCTACAACGAGACGTGATAAAATAGTGAAAGCAGTAAGACGACTCGAGTAACTACAGTAAATGACATGAAAACACAAGTTCAAAAATAAAAAGGATGACTTGAGATGAGCAACTAAATACTGAAGAAATGACACGAGGTTCACAGAAAGTAGCACGAGGTGCTGCAGTGTTCAGCACGCGATGGAACAAATAAGGACACGAAGACAACCCCTGAAAATAACTGAAGTGACTCGAAAGTTTATTTTCACAGAGAAATATTTTTTGTTCTCCACAAAGGCTCATAATGTTGTCATCCTCAAAACATATGAAGACTCAACACCTTCTAACCTCTTTACCGCTTATTACCCGTATGACACGCCATCCACCTCTACCCCCATTGAACCTCCTCCTCCACCATCTAAACCTCTTATCATTCACCGTTCATCTGAGGTCCCCTCTACTTCCACTATATCTCCTCCACCATCTAAATCCCTTATCATTCACCATCCACCTGAAGTTATCTCTACTTCTAATCTACCTTCACCTTTCAAACCTCTTATCATCCACCATTCTCCCGAAGTCCCTTTTACCTCTACTTCCGTTTCTTCTCTACCTTCTAAACCTCTTATTATCCACCATTCACCCGAGGTCCCTTCTACCTCTATTATACCTCCATCTGATAAACCTCTAATCAAAACCCCTACACCCGTCATCACCTCTATACCACCAACTGTTCCTCCACCACTACCCCTCAAACCCTTGCTAAAATCCACATCCAATACCATAGAGGTGCAGCAAGACCCACAAGTAATGGTGCTTCGGAGTGGAAGGATGTTCCACCGGGCATTTCCCCAGAATAGTCAAGCCCCTGAACAGTCGCAGCCAGAGAAAGACAAGGAAGAGCAGTCAGAAGAGTCCATCCCTGGGACCCACTATGACTTGCTAAAACATCTGGACAAGATGCCTGCCCGTATCCCCATCCTTGAGTTGATCAAAAGATCCACATCTCACCAAGAAGCTTTAAGGTACTATCTTCAAAAAGTCATGGTGAATGAGGATCTTCCTGTGGAGAAAATCTCGGCAGTCCTGACGCCCATGGATACACAACCGCCCATCATGTTGCACAATCACGAGCTTGCCCCCAAGGAAGCTCGAAAATATGCATTGTGCATTACAGTGAAAATCAATGGCGTGTCTGTGGACCCGTGCCTGGTGGACACGGGCGCGTCTATAAACGTGATTTCCCTGAGTACTCTCCAAGCATGTGGGGTTGATGAAGAACAAGTCATTCCCTCCTCGATCACAGTTACGGCCTATGACAATAGTAAAAGGCCGCCAATGGGCATGATTACCCTGAATGTAGAACTCGGCCATGTATCAGTCTGTACGGAATTCCATATCCTTGATATGGATCCCACTTTCAAGGCTATACTAGGCCGTACCTACATTGAAGCTATGAATGCTGTACCATCCACCAACCATCAGTGTTTGAAGTTCCCATATAAAGGATGTGTTATCAAGGTAATGAGCATGCCCCTCTGTTCTACGGTGGATGCTATCACCACCTCTTTGCCCTCGGTCTGGCCGACTCATCAGCCCATACTATCCTTGTGGGATGTGTATGATCCCTATCGTGCCCCCTTCACACAACAAGAGCCATTTCCTATGCCAAACTCACGTCTCCCCTTCCGCTCCAAAGGATGGGAGATTATGAGAAATATTGGCTACCAAGATGGCAAAGGTCTAGGGGCACAACTACAAGGAAGGCTGAGACCATTGCAGAAGACAAAGCCAACCCGTAGCGCTGGCTTGGGTTTTAAGGGCCCGTTCGAATCAGAGGGGAAACCCCTCACTTGGACTTTGTCCTCACATTTCAAGAAGGGGCCCGTCGTCCAGATAGGAGATCCTCCATCAGAATCACATGGGGGATTACGGGACGTGTTTTTAGCTGAGGGATGTTCAAAAACCCCAAAAAGAGGAAAGATTGTCCACTTGGATTGTGAATGGTATAAATGGTTTGACATACCAGATATATCCATTGCATTGGAAAGAATGTTTTCACCTCCACATCTAGAAGGGCCACCTTTGATCTCCGAAATGTTAGGGGATATCACTACTATTGCCAGAACTTTGCATCCTCCTTGTCAGGAGAGTGTTGTCATCGACGGGTCATCATCTGTCACCAACATTGTCACCGACGGCTCACTAGCCATCATTTTCTCTACCCACCTATCACAGCCTTTGTTGCTGTCTCCTTCCTGGGCCAGACGGTTGTCTGATGATCTTCCCAGGTCCCCTTCTTTACTTATATACCTGCGTGGGTTTCTTAACTCGCGCCAGGTTTTCAAACACGATCTGCTCTATGAGCCATACAATTCTTTAGCTGTAATTCCCTTTTCACCTCCTCCAATTTCTTTTCACTGTTTTGTTATTAAAAATGAAAATGAAAAAAAAACGCCAATTCCCCAACTCCTCAACAGCGCATCGTCTTTGAGGAAACCTCCTATATCTCCCACGAGTGTACCCCGACTTATGGGCCACTCATTCAAGGTCCCCTGAGTGACCTTCTCTTCCCCTCATCTGAGGGGTCCTTCCCTGTACATTCTTTACCATCTTCTTCAGTTTCAATTTCTTCTTCTTCTTCTGTAAATAATGTCAGTCAAGTTAGGAATAATGAGTCAAGGGTAGTGCCTAAGAAGAAATCTAAGGGTAGGCAGATTCCCCGTTGGTTCCTTTTGGATCTAGCGACCAGGTGTCAAGCCCTTCTAGCCATCCCTCAATTGTTAGAAAATCCAATCCAACTGCCAGAAATAGAATGTGAAAATGATTGCACGATTGATGAAGGATATGGGGTTTATGAAATCACTGATGAGGAATACCCCATTGAAGAAGAGGATGAAGAATATGAGGACGCGGCTAACGCCTATGCTAGTGGAATGAGCAGATTTGACGAGCCGTCAGCCGCTGTGGAAGAGTCCACCAAAGAGCTAAACTTGAGAACTGAGGAAGACCCTAGGATTGTCCTCATAGGTGATAATTTACCATCATCTGAAGAAGAGGCATTAGTTAAGGTCCTTAAGGATTATAAGGACACGTTCGTATGGAGTTACGAGGATATGCCGGGTTTGGATTCCACCTTGGTTGAACATCGTCTTACTCTAAAACCAGGGTCCGTCTCGGTAAAACAACGGTTAAGACGTTTCCGCCCACAAATGGCTTTGAAAATGAAGGAAGAGGTCGACAAGCTCCACAAAGCTAGGTTCATAAGAGTCGTCCTTTATCCTCAGTGGGTGGCAAATATTGTCCCGGTCATGAATAAGGATGGTAAGGTGAGAATTTGTATTGACTTTCGGGATCTTAACCTCGCGTGTCCGAAGGATGATTTCCCCTTACCTCATATTGACGTGTTGATTGATAATACGGCAGGATATGAAACCCTTTCATTCATGGACGGATTTTCTGGATATAATCAAATCCGTCTGGCAGAAGAAGACCAGGAGAAAACGTCTTTCACTACTCCTTGGGGAACTTACTGTTATGTGGTCATGCCATTTAGACTGAAGAACGTTGGAGCCACTTACCAAAGGGCTATGATGGCAATATTTCATGACATGATGCACATATATTTGGAGGTCTATGTGGATGATTTGTTGATAAAATCTAAAACTAGGGCAGAACATCCCGAGGTCCTTGCAAAGGTGTTGCAAAGATCGCGTGAGTTTAATTTGAAAATGAATCCAAAAAAATGCGTGTTTGGTGTATCATCGGGTAAGTTACTTGGCTTCATTGTAAGCAAAAGGGGCATTGAGATAGATCCCAACAAGGCCAAGGCAATTAGGGATATGCCACCCCCGAAGAATCTGAGAGAAGTTCGAGGATTAATCGGGAGATTGCAGTTTATCCGCCGCTTTGTGTCTCAACACTCACAAAGTTGTAGACCTTTCTATGAGTTGACTAAAGTAGGGACCAAATTTTGTTGGGATTCCAAGTGTCAGAATACTTTTGATGGATTAAAGGAATACCTGGCCAACCCACCTATCCTCACTCCACCTATTCCAGATAAGCCTTTGATCCTATATATCTCAGTCCTAGATGACTCTGTGGGAGCCGTCTTGGCACAAATCAATGAGGAAGGCAAGGAACGGGTAACCTATTACTTGTCTAAACTCCTCAACCCCTGTGAGCGAAAGTACATGGTCATGGAGAAGACATGTGCCGCCCTTGTGTGGGTGGTACAGAAATTGAAGCATTACTTTCTGGCTCACGAAGTCCACTTGATTGCTCGGATGAATCCTATCAAATTTCTCTTGAAAAAGTCTGTCCTTACTGATAGGCTAGCACGTTGGTAAAGTTTTCTATCTCAGTTTGACATCATCTACATCCAGCAAAAGGTAATTAAAGGCTATGTCACAGCTGAGCATCTTGCTCACCACCCTCTCCCCAAATTCGATCCTGTTCAATCAGAGTTTCCAGATGAGGAACTAATGTCGATTACCCAATCGGATGATCCTATGTGGACATTATAGTTTGATGGAGCTTTGAATTCCCAGGGGAGAGGTATTGGTATTGTCCTTATGTCGCCCGAAGGTGTCACTATCCCAGAGGCATTTCAGCTCTCATTTCCAGTCACCAATAACGTGGCTGAATACGAGGCTCTTCTAGCAGGTCTGAATCTTGCCTATTCCTTCTGGGTCACTAAATTGCGAGTCATAGGTGATAGTCAACTTATTCTTCACCAGGTGCTCACTAAATATCGCACACGCGATCCCAAGCTCAAGCCATATCAAGAGCTCACTGTTGCTTTTGCTAAATTGTTCACTAAGTTGGTCTTTGTTCATGTTCCTCGCAATCAAATTATTCTGGCCGACGCCCATGCATCGTTGGCATCATCATTAAGGTTTCCTCTGGGTAGAAGGGCTCAATCCATTTCCATCCACAAGCTTCACCTCCCTGCTATCCATAACCCTTCCTATTTAAAGGTTCAAGAGAAAATGTCAAGGATGGCCCAAGATGGGGAGGTGGTTGAAAAGAGGGAGATCATGTTGGTCGAATTGGAAGAAGAATTGGCTGATGAGGAGAAGCCATGGTTCTATGAAATTGCCAAATATTGCAAAGACCAGTCTTATCCTGAAGAGGCAATAGCAGAAGATAAGAGGGCCATAAGAAGAATATCCCAGAGGTACACACTTGTCGGAGGATTGTTATACAAGAGAAGCCTCACTGGTGTTCTCCTGAGGTGTCTTGATGATGATGAGTCCTGGAAGTGTGTAGAGGAAGCACACTCAAGTATGTGCGGTGGTCATGTAAACAGCCAAATGCTTGCTAAGAAGATCATTCGACAAGGCTTTTACTGGCCCACCATGGAGGAAGATTGTGCTGTCTATGTCCGTAGGTGTGTCAAGTGTCAACTTCACGCCGATAAGATCCATTCCCCATCTTCCTCTCTCCATCCAGTATCCTCCCCATGGCCTTTCTCCATGTGGGCATTTGACATTATTGGTCCTCTTGGTGATCCCAACTCCCTTACTAAATAAAAATCATTCATCCTCACTGCAACGGAGTACTTCACCAAATGGGCCGAAGTCGAAACCTACGCGGAAATCAAGGCATCCATAGTCTGTAAGTTCATCATGAAGAACATCATCGCCAGGTTCGACATTCCAAGAACTATCATCACCGACAACGGGCCACAATTCATTTCTCAGGATCTTCAGGATCTCTGCAAAAGGTATAAAATTACATTGCATCATTCATCACCATATTATCCGCAAGGAAATGGTCAAGCAGAGGCCACCAATAAAACACTGATTAAAATCATAAAGAAAACTTGTGAGTCTAGCAGATTCTCGGATTGGCCAGAGAAGCTTACTGAAGCTCTATGGGCCTATCGCACTTCAATACGTACCCCCACTGGGCAAACTCCGTTCGCCCTTACTTACGGGATGGAGGCGGTAGTTCCGTACGAGATCTTAGTTCCCTCTCTTAGAGTACAATTGGATAAGGAACTTCCCCTCGACGAACGTCGTGACTCTCTCCTTGCCCAATTAGAACTCTTAGATGAGAAGCGCCTGGTCGCTACCGAGCATGCTCGTGTATACCAAAATAGACTCTCACGTTTTTACCAAAAGAAGGTTATTGAGAGAAAATTCAAAGTTGGTGAAATGGTAGTGAAAAGAAATTTTATAAAACCTGACGGGCCGCGTTCTAAACTCCAACCCAATTGGGAAGGACCATACGTGGTTCAGACTGTGCATCTTGGCAACGCCTATAGGCTAGTCAATGCTGAGGGAGTCGAGTTATCCCACCCTTGGAATGGGCTTTATCTTAAGAAGTACTACCCTTAGATAGGTGTACATAGTGTCAAAAATAAAAAGAAAAAAGAAAAGAGGAAAACAACAAAAAAATAATGAAAAATAATGAAAACAACAAAAATATGTGTATAAAACAAAAAAGAAAAGACCAAAAAAAAATAGAAAATTCAAAATGCTAATGATTGGAGATCACTATGCAATCAAGTAATTACATCTCACATTCATGTTAGGATAGCGCCCATTAAGACTTGGTAGGTTCTAGGTCTTGGTCTGCCAGAACCGTGGAGATCCCTCTGGCCAGTCCGGCCTATGCCCACTCAAAGGAAGTCAACATGTACACATTTACGTGTTTTATCCAGAATCGGTAGCATCGCTTATGCTGAGGCCTCACCCAGAGGGTCTCCAAGAAAGCCGTAGTCTTTATTCTTTCTCTTCTCGATCGAATGAGACAACCGGCGCCCTTAAAACACTGAGCATGGGAAACACAAACACAACCCCCAGGGTAAGAGTAGTATCTAATTTCTCGAGCAAGGATCAGAGCATGAGAAGAGGGCAGTGTCCCCGCAAGCATACAAGAGGGATTTCACATTGTCAAAATACTATGTCCCTCGCAAAAATCTATCAAAAAATTAGAAAAGAAAGGCAAAAAATCAAAGTCAAAAGAAAGGCCTGGTCGTAACCGTGCCTGATTCCATTAGATAAACCCCTTTGACTGAAAGTCAAATTCCACACAAAAGGGGCCATGAGATGTAAATGCTCGAGATTTGGTCTGAAGTTGCTCGAAAGGGGAAGTTAAGTGCACCCCTACTTGCTCGTCGGGTTAACGGTTTTGCCGGTCCTCTCAGGAGGTTTACTCCCCTACATTCTTCCTTCTTCCCCTAAAGATGAAGGCTCAATGGAGTTCCCGAAGGGTAAAGCTCGCTAAAGCTTGTAACCTCCTTTCAACACAAACATATGGTTGTCCATCTTGAAAAAGCAAAAGCCATTGTCGTGAAGGAGTCTCCGTGTTTCTGGCTGGTCAAGACCCTTGCCTACCATCTTGGTGTCTTCTTATTTAACCTCGGGCTTAGACCAATGTAAGCGCGTCACCTACGGGTGCGACGGCGTCTGATTCCGGGTCAGCGTTGCGCGGTTGGTCATTTGGGTTCCAGGGTGTTCCATTACATATCATCTAGAGTTGTGAGGAAATAGACCCGGGTCGGGCAAATCATTTACCTTGAACACTTTTTGGGTGAATCCCTGTGGTCGGAAGCAACTGGGAGCCTAAGCATGGCATGACTGTATTGTCATCAGGATAAGTCTTAACCGACGGGATTATCATTCGAGGAGTCTAGAGGCCCAAATCAACCTAGATGTGTACTTAGGATGCCTGGGAGGTTAGTAAAAAAACCCTTGTTCTCATGCAAGTTAGATGTTATATGGGTTGGTCATCATGCATTAGCAAAAATAAAAAAATAATAAATAACCCAAAAATAAACAAAACAACAACAAATCCAAAAATCCAAAAAAGTAGAAAAATGTATATGCACAAAAAAATGGAAATGTAAAAGACCAAAAAAACAAACAAACAACAAAACACAAAAACAAAAATCACATCTTTGCATGATGGCATTTGTATGCTGCATTTCATCTTAAATTTTCGTTTCCATCTGTATGCTTGTCTGTCGCATTCATTACCATCTTTTATTATTGCCTTCGTTAATAAGGGCTTGCCCCTTGACTCGTTATCAAGGATAGCTCAAAATCACATTTGTTCATTGAGCAAGGGGCAAGTCAGAGCAGAAGTACTGACTTGTTTGCTTAGATATGTGCAGGGATTTGAGTAACTAGGGACTCGTTACCATCTCGGCCTGTCCTTTGGGATAGACCTGTAAACAGATGTGCCAGCATGGCAGCTCCCCAGGCGTACTGCCCTACTCTCTCCAAGTCTACGAGCGGCTCCAGGAAGCGATAGTGTATGTTGTCTCCCTTGGAGCCCAGTAGTAACTTGCCCAACAGGAAGAGGAGGAACCTCCTCAGGTCCATGTTCGTCCTTTCCCAGTTTCTAGCATCCACGCAGTATACGGCACGGGCACCTCTTTCTGCCCTTTCCATGAATTCCTCCAGGGACTCGTCATCCCATGGACGAATGTCAGTAAGCCCTAACACCTCCATGATCGATGCCCTGGCTACTGACCTTTTCTTTCGACCATCAAGGTCCAGCCCCAACAGCTTCTGGGCACCTTCTCGGTAGTCCGCGTAGGTGACGCCAGTCACCGCTTCCCCATCTACCTTCAGGCCTGTGATGCGGACCATGTCTTCCAGGCTGGGCACCATGTGCCCCCACGGCATCAAGAATGCCCGACTCACTAGGTCTCATCTTTCACGCAGTGCATGGATCAGGGCAAGGTCGAGCTTAATTGGCTCGATTCGGAGAAAGGCCCCGAACCCCATTACATCTAGTCTCGCCTTCTGGAAGGCCGGGAGACCTCGATATGCCGCTACCACCAGCTCCCACGAGATGTGCGATCTCATCATGCTCTGCACATACGCAAGAAGTGAGAAAGTGGAGCTTTGCTAAGCAAGAAAGGAAAAGAAAGGATGAAGAAAGGAACTAAGGGATCCACTTACAAGCTGTGATCGGGTCCTCTCACTCAGTTGTCCTTCGACTTCTGAGAGTCTTCTGGAGCTGCTACCAGATCTGCTCCTCTTTGAAGAGCGGGAAGACTCACCCTCTGCTCTGAAGCTAGATTCACCTTCCATCCTGAAAAATTGAGCAACACTCACTACCAACCCTTTACAAACATTCACTCTTCAAATTAGCTCTCACGACTTCGGTGCTTCCAAGTCGAGTGAAAGGGGAGATATTTATAGGATCGAAAGAAGGTGATTTGGATCTATCACCATCACCCCTAGCAGTGGCTCTTGTAATGAGGCACTCTCCCTCCACTCTTGCGAGCCATTTTGCCATATGGAGTGATTGATTCAGAGGCGTAATTTGTTGATGCGTCGTCCCTAGATGCAGTCTAAAGATTCCTCATGTTCATTGTCCCGTTGCGACTACTTTTAGCGCAAAGAAGAAAATGGGAGACATTTATGCGGAAAAACATGACCAGGGCCGACGTTTTTGAAATTGGTGGTAGATCCTTTTGAAAACCATGGCTATGGTACACTCGCGTGCCACTTCGCCATGTGGAGTAAATGCTTTGGAGCTGTGATTTGTTGACCCGCCACTCCTATTCGGTCCAAAGATTCCACGTGTCCCTTGTCCTATTGCGACTACTTTTAGCGCAAACAAGGAAATGCGAGACGTTCGCGTGGGAAAAGAGCACCACGTGCCAATATTGTTGAAGTCTGATGGCAGATTCCCTTTGAAAATCATGGCTATGGTGAGTCACCACTCCGTGTTTTAAGGAGACATCTCGTCGAGCACGTCTCGCGGGAACCCCTGTGATAGAGAAGAGCCGTAGAATAGAAGGAACACATCTAGGGCAAGCAAGCTGCCCTTAAACAAACCCATTCCACTCACACATCTATATAAGGGTTTGTGCCCGTCACGAGGAGAGAGTGGGTGTGTAAGCCATTCACTAATCCTCATCACCCTCCTGGTTACATCTCTTCTCTCCGAAGGCAAGAAATCCCTCGGAGGCCTTCTATAGTCCCGTGACGCAGCAATCGCTTTGCCGTACCACACGCTCTTTGGCGATGCTCTTCCTCATCCTCCTGCTTCTCTCGCGACCCCGATGGCCATGAAGCTCTTGAAGTCGAGGATGCTGGTTGAGCTGCCCTTTGCTTTGCCGATGGAGATTGTACCAGCTCCAGGAGTTCCTCTGCCGCGAGCTCCAACTCCCCTCCAATCTGCAGAGCAAGCCACGTCTGGACGCTCTTTCTCTCAGAGCTCCATCTCCTGGGCCTCCTGTGCTACTTTGTCTTTGACTTTCTCTCCATTGTCTCTTGCTTTATTTCTCTCCTCGCCGTTTGGAGAGAAACTTTTGGCTTCAGGGCATCTCAGGGTAACTCCTCGTGTTGTAGTTGCTCTGATCTTCCGGCGTCTGTCATCTCATCCGCTTATAGAAAAGGGGTGGAGGAGATTCAAAGCATGTGCAATGGCATTAACGCCTTATTTTTATTTCAAAATGAGGACTACACCAGGGCTTTAGGCACTTAAGGCCTTAAATTCCCCAATTGGGTTACATAAGCTTTCCACAGTTCCATGTCCTCATTTACAGACACCATTGCCTTTAGTGGAACACTTGCTTTCCACGATGCTTTGATTGCCTTCACGTCGTTTGCATCTCCCTCTGTACCCAGCTCCCTCATCCTCAGAGGAGGAATTTCAGATAACATTGGGAATGAATGGCGAGGGAGGCCGATCTGAGTATAACACCGATGTGCATTGTATAGAACAAACTCAGTCGCGCCAACAAGCTGCAGCTCTGCATCTGGGGAAGACCGCGTGAGGAGTTCACATGAGAGCAGACATGTTGGCGCATAAGTGAACATGTTCTGCATCATCGTGCTGTAGTGATTCCTCCAGTCTTCGCGTTTCTTCAACCAAGGAGCGCGATTTACCACATTACCATCAAAGCCTAACACATCGGCTATGTGGTAAAGTGGGCTTTGTTGGAAGATTTTTGAGGTAGTCGCCATCCCCTCGTGGTGGTCAAATTTGAAATGCAAGTCAATCTAGTAATTCAGAAGGAGTATGCAACCAAAAGGAGGCTTACCCATGCTGGAAGCCGTGAGACCGCTGTAGAGATAAGCCAGGACGGCGGGCCCCACTCTCTTCCCATCCCAAATCCCACAAATGCCGCTCAATTGGTCCTCCTCCACTATGTTGTCGGTATAAGGAAACAGGAGAGCTCCCGCCAAGCAGATTGTGAACCCCTTCATCAGTTTCTCCAGCTGATCATCACTTTTCGATTCTTCCAGGGCACTCATAGTCCATTCTGCAAGTTTTTGTAAGTTGATCCCCTATTGAGTTTGGACCGCCTTGATCGCTCTCGATGGCATGAAACTTCTGAGAACCTCCTCAGAAGTCACCTTTTTTAGCATGCGCGGGATCTTTATCTTGCCATCTTTCTTAAATCTCTTCAAACCAAGCATCAGCTCCACCTCCTCAAGAAGAACTGTTGCTTCGAAAGTTGGGAAAATGAAGGTGTGAGTTTGAGGGTGCCAAACCTCTACTAGTGCACCCATGGCCGCCCAGTCCATGTAAATCTTGTCATAATGCTTGGCGTGAATCACCAGCCCTTGGAGATGCCACTTTGAAATCACAGCTCTCATGCCGATGGTTATGTTGGAAGTGAGCTTTGATAATCAGGGCAGCTTTGAGAATTTCCTTGGGCCCGGGAAGAGAGGATATGGCTAAAAAGGAAAGGAAATACCACGAAAGTGAAGGAGAAGTCATCCAGAAATTAGAAAATGAGTTAACTTACCAGCCGTGAGTGAATTCTTTCACTCAGATGCCCTTCAAGGTCCCTAAGCTGTTGGATCTCATTGCTAGCCCTGCTTCTCTTCATGGGACGCGAGGATTCGCCTTCCATCTCAAATCAAATGGCTACGATCACTCTTTCTCTCCTGCTTCCCTTCAGGGAATTCGTGCTTGTGCTTCTTCCTAGCTCGAATGTGAGCTACTTATAGAATAGAAAGGAATCAAAGTCGTCATCAGCAGTTTGTCGTGTTATGATTATTACTCTTGTATAATTGGTCATGTTATGATTATGTCTTTTGATGATTATGTTAATAATCATGTCTCGTCATGATTCTGTTTTGTCTTGTCATGATTGATTTAATAACTTTGTCTTGTTATGATTATGCTGATGATTGTGTTTCATCACGGTTGTGTAATTGTTACATGTACATTTTAAAAAGAAAAGCAAGAAAAAAGATGAAAGAAACAAAAAGAAAAAAATGGATCATCTCCCTCCCACATGTATCATCTCCGCATTATGTCCTGTATTGTATCTATACTATTAGAGCATGTCAAGGACCGTATGTCTTGAATGAATTTGGAGTTTGAGCTCAAACTGTGATAACTCCAAGAGAGTTCGAAGCATACGGACATGCCGTTAAGTTGTGATAGTCTGGGGACGACGGTTTCGTTCGGTGTGTCGATAAACGGGCCCCGGCTCATTACTGGCTCATCGAATCGGTGTCCTGACCCAGTCTCCACAGCTTAACGATATTATCCTTGGCCAGTTGATCTCACTGTGAAAATCATTCACTTAAGTCAGTTGTGTAAGCCACTTTGTCTAAACACTCTTAAATATGAGATATTCCATTCTGAGTCAAGTACTGAGTTTTCCCGAGGTTGCCTTGGGATGTTTCTCTGGAAGAAATCATTGTTTGGGTTTATCTCCAGTTCATCTCTTTTATTCCCCTCGGACCCACCTTGGCTGTAGCACGTCCACAATGGCTGGTAACCGCTCTCCAATGGTGAAACCTGCAGGCCTACGACCCAGGTACTTTCGCCCCGCGAAGTTGGTCCTTTTTAGTTGTTTGTGCCCCGGTGCACACTTTATCTTCCTTGTTTGTTTATCATCTAAACAATGGCTGATTTGGGAGAGCCTTCTTTAAGGTTACTTCAGTAAAACATGGGAAAGATTCACATCAGGAAAATGATGAAGGCATGTCTCATCACACCTTGGCACCTGCTTTTCGCTTCACTCCATTTCATTCCATTCATTCCATTCCATTACATATCCTGCCCCTACAAAGTAGATGCCAAGGCGGGACAGCTGTAGACACGCTATTTTCACATTTTTTGCGAGTAAACCTCATATTACACCACGATGCTCCAAAGTGGCTTACGCATTTGACTCATGTGGTTGATTAGTCATTTTTTAGGTTTTATATAAAAATAAAATACAAAAAAATCAAAAAGGTTAGAAATCAAAAAAAATGAATGAGAAAAGCTTATAAAAATGTTATAAAAATATATAAAAAATCAAAAAAAGGCTTATATAAAAATACAAAAAAATCAAAAAAAACTTATAGAAATACAAAAAAATGAGAAAAAATGAGAAAAGGTTAAAAAAATAATAATAATATATATATAAATACGAAACATGAATATATGTAAGGTTGTAAATATATATATTACGTGTTGTAAATATGTATATATATATGTAATATATAATATAAATGTAAATATATATACGTGGTTGTAAATATATATATATATAGATTTATATACTTGCTTTTGTTGATTCATGTCCTAATTACTCTTTCATTTCACTTTCTCCCCCTAATTATACAAAAGGAATCTTATCTTCTCGTTGCACCCCATCTCGTCTCCCCTCTCTCTATTCCTATCACTCTCGTCCACCTGATCCCTTCGTCGTAGGCTCTCTCACGTCCCTCCCCTCTTTCTTCTCCTACTTTTCTTTGCTCCCTCCTACGTCCCTCTCATGTTGGCACCACGTCCACATCCCTTTCTTATCTACCCTTTCTCTCTTAACATCTTCTCAGCCACCAGACAAAGGGAATCCCTGCGCATGAAGCCATCCCCACCATCCTTGGCGCCACCTCTACTCTCCAACGCACACACAACACACACCACTGCCACCCCTCTACCTCTGACTCTCATCACCTTTTCCACTTCACAACACAGCCACCATGAGCCCATCTTCCTCGCTCCCTCTATCTCTGCTAACCCACCACGCCGCATTCCCCACCTTCTTCTCTAATACCACCCACCCTCTCCACGGCCATCTCACCATCTCCACGCCAGCCGTTGCCATTCCCCTTCCGGCGAGCCCCGTCATCCACCTCTCCACACCCCCGGTTGCACCGCCTCCGTCCACCTCCGGCTGCCACTCTCCACCGGCAACCTCACGCGACCCCCGGCTACCACCGTCCCTCCACTGCCGCGGATACCGCCTGCGGACGCCACTGCCGTCGACTCCCCCTGCATGCACCACCGCTGGACCATCTCCAGCCACCTCCCGTCGTCGTCAGTCGTTCCTCCACTGGCCGACAGCACCACGGTGCCGTGAACCATGCCCCCGGCACCACGACCGCACCCCTGCCGCAGAGCCGCCGCGACCACCCTCTGCTGTCGCCGGTCACCTTCCTTATCACCGACGCCCGCGAGCCCCCACCGACTACACCGCTGTCTCCGACCTCCGTCCGGGCTCCCACCGACTACACCGCCGTCTCCGACCTCCGTCCGGGCTCCCACCGCCATCCTCCTTGCCGCGGCTCCCATCTCGCGTCCTCTTCCTCTCTCTCCCCCCTCCCATCGTCTCTCTTACTCCCCTCTCTCTCCTCCTCATCCCACCGTCTCTCTCTCTTCTCTCTCCCTCTCTCAGTTTCTCTCTGTTCCCTCTCTCCCCTCTCATCTCTCTCTCTCTCTCGATCTCCTTCTCATTCCTTTTTTTATTTTTTTAACCCCCTTCGTCTGCTCTCTCCCTCTCCCTCTTTCTCTCATTAGTATCCCCCCTCCCTCTCTTTCTTTGTTTTCTTTTTTTTATTATTTTATTCCCTCTTCTCTCTTTGTTCTGTTTCTTTCCATCTCTCTCCTTTCTGTCTCTCTCTCTCTGTCGCCAGAAACTCCCCCTCTCTCTTTCTTTCTGCTCTCTTCTCCCTCCTTACATGCTCTCTCTCTATCTCTCTGTTTATGTTATATAGATGTAGATACCCTATATATATATATATCTCTCTTATATATCTTATATATATACTTTACATCATACATATAGATATGTACATCTATGTATAAATATATACATATATATATATATATATGTTTATACATGTATATACATATACATGTGTATATTAGTGTATAAATAAATATATATATATATCATATACATATATATGTTTAAATATGTATGTGGATAGTTATATATATCTATGTAAATATTGATGTGTTCCTCTATATTAGTCTTATTTTACCCCTTTTGAATTTGTGCAGAAATAAAAGCGGCCTTCGGCCCAATCAGCGTTCCCGCGTGTCCCCATACACGAGGGAAGCCGTTTCGTCCCACCGCTTGCTTGCCCCCGTGCTTGCATCACCATCAGCGGCTTCGTTTGTTACTTTTATCATTTTATTGTATTTTTAGTCTATTCTTCAGTTATTAGTGTTTTATTTCATGAATTGTTATCATATCATATTATCGTTCTCACTTAATTGTTATTTCTGTGTTTGTTCATTTTACAGGGTAACTAGTTAAAAGCCCTCTTCTTCGACCTGTCGAATGAAGAGGAAGAAGGAACCCACGCAACTCCCGCATCAAAGGCAAAAGCGATCAACCAGTTCGGGACCCACGGTCCCTGGCGATCACACCACCAAACGCGTGCTTGTAGTAATTTTTATTTTATGTCTATAATACCCGCGGATAGCTAAATCTCGCACGGGTCTGTTTGTACTATAATCGGCCGCGGTGAGTCATTTCACCGTGGTCATTTACTTCCAGCACTTTCTTTCTGCACTTTGTTATATTACTATTAAAACCCCGCAAGGACCAATGTTCTGCGGTGGCTTGTTTATTTTTTACATTCTTGCTATTATAACTGTGTGAGCAGTGATATGCCGTTCCAAATTCTGAGTCTACGTGTGTCTTTGTGTCCGCCAATTTCTACTACGTAGAGTCCCGGCTCGCACCCGGTATATAGAAAACTACTCTCGGAATGGCGGGTCACGCCTACCAGGAAGGGGTTTAGTTTGCGCGAGAGGATCTTCGGATCCCCATCTCCGCCGTGTACCGGAGTTCGGTAAGTCTTTTCAGGTCGTACTCTTTACCTTTTTTCTCATATCACCCCCCTTTTACGCATGCGTTTTATCATTCTTTTTTTTTTCTTTCACTAAGAGAGGGAGAAACTCCATCTCTCTCTCAGTCCACCACGTGACGTGTTCACACCGGGCACGGCTTCCAATTACCCACGGCTGGTCGACATCGATCATGTTCAAGTAAGGCCTCCAGTTCACCTATGATGGGTTGTACATATCTTCTTGGTTAGCTAAAATACAAAAAAATGCTAAAAATGAATAACAAAAAAGAAAAAAAAGTATCCTACCATCGTTGTAGGGAACTCTAGCAGCTCTCGTCTCATCACCATCAGTTGGTAGGATAGTGGTGCTGTACTGATGATGGGTTGCCACCGTCTAGCCAGTGGGATCGTCACTGGTCGCCAGTGTCGAGCTCTCCCCATTGGAAGGTAGTAGTAGCTCCATAGCTACATCATCATGGGCCATTCACATCAACAAATACAAAAAAAAGCATAAAACAAAAACAACACAAAATAATCTTTTACCTGGATGAAGGGCGTAAACCCACTTATTGTCACCTCTCGTCCTGTCCTTTACGACAGACCTGTGAATAGATGCGCTAGTACGGCAGCTCCCCAGGCATACTGCCCTACTCTTTCTAAGTCCATGAGCAGCTCTAGGAAGCGACAGTGTATGTTGTCTCCCTTGGAGCCCAGTAGTAACTTGCCCAACAGGAAGAGGAGGAACCTCCTCAGGTCCATGTTGGTCCTCTCCCAGTTGCTGGCATCC
The DNA here is from genome assembly GCA_022559845.1 of Amorphophallus konjac. NCBI lineage: Eukaryota > Viridiplantae > Streptophyta > Magnoliopsida > Alismatales > Araceae > Amorphophallus > Amorphophallus konjac. The sequence goes on along the minus strand of CM040121.1, from coordinate 524,617,123 downwards.
ACGCAGTATACAGCACGGGCACCTCTTTCTGCCCTTTCCATGAATTCCTCCATGGACTCGTCATCCCGTGGACGAATGTCAGTAAGCCCTAATGCCTCCATGATCGATGCCTTGGCTACTGACCTGTTCTTCCGACCGTCGAGGTCCAGCCCCAATAGCTTCTGGGCACCTTCTCGGTAGTCTGCGTAGGTGACGCCAGTCACCGCTTCCCCATCTATCTTTAGGCCCGTGATGCAGACCATGTCTTCCAGGCTGGGCACCATGTGCCCCCACGGCATCAGGAATGCCCGACTCACTGGGTCCCATCTTTCACGCAGTGCTTGGATCAGGGCAAGGTCGAGCTTAATTGGCTCGATTCGGAGGAAGGCCCCGAATCCCATCACGTCTAGCCTGGCCTTCTGGAAGTCCGAGAGACCTCGATATGTCGCCACTACCAGCTCCCACGAGATGTGCGATCGCATCATGCTCTGCACATACACAAGAGGTGAGAAAGGGGTGCTTTGCTAAGCAAGAAAGGAGAAGAAAGGATGAAGAAAGGAACTAAGGGATCCACTTACAAGCTATGATCGGGTCCTCTCACTCAGTTGTCCTTCGACTTCTGAGAGTCTTCTGGAGTTGCTACCAGATCTGCTCCTCTTCAAAGAGCGGGAAGACTCACCTTCTGCTCTGAAGCTAGATTCATCCTCCAACCTGAAAAATGAGCAACACTCACTACCTCCCCTCCTTACAAACTTGCACTCCTCAAATCTGCTCTCACGACTTTGGTGCTTCCAAGTCAGGGAAATGGGAGATATTTATAGGATTGGAAAGGAGGTGATCTGGATCTATCACCATCACCCCTAGCAACAGCATTTACGATAATTCACCCTTCTTTTACTCTCGCGCCCACTCTACCATGTAGAGTGATCGATTCAGAGGCATGATTTGTTGACTTGTCCTCCTTATTCGGTCTAAAGATTCCCCGTGTCCCTTGTCCTATTGCAACTACTTTTAGCGCGAAGGAGAAAATTGGGGACATTCACGCGGGAAAAGAGGACTAGGGGCCGACATTGTTGAAATATGTGGTCGATTCCCTTCGGAAATCATGGCCGCATTGAAGCACCCCCCCATGCTTTAAGGTGAAATCTCGTCAACCATGCCACGTGGGAACCCATATAGTAGAGAAGAGACGTAGAGGAGAAGGAACGCATCAAGGGTAAACAAGCCGCGTTCAAACGAAGTGATTCCACTCACACATCTATATAAGGGTTTGTGCCTGCCATGAGAAGAGAGTGGGTGTGCAACCCACTCACTAACCCTCGTCACCCTCCTGGTCACCTCTCTTCTCCTTCCTAAGACAGAAGTCCATGGGAAGCCTCAGAGCTCCGTGACGCAGCAATCGCTTTGTCACGCCATGCGTTCCCACACTCTTTGGCATTGCTCCTTGCCATCCTCCAGCCTCCCTCGCGACCCTGATGGCCGCGAAGCTCTTGAATTCGAGGCCGCTGGCTGAGCTGCCCTCTGCGTTGCTGATAGAGACTGCATCAGCTCCAAGAGCTCCTCCACCATGAGCTCCAATTCTCCTCTGATCTACAGAGTAAGTCACGGGTCTGAACGCTCTTTCTCTTGGGCCTCCCGTGCCCTCTTTTCATCCCAATCTCGATGTTGCTCTGTCCTTGTCTTTCCTTCCACTTTCTCCCGTTCTATATCTCCCCTCATTATGTAGAGAGAAACCTTTAGTTTCGGGGCATTTCAGGGCAACTCCTCATGCTAGTTGCCTCGATATTTCAGCTCTTGTCCAGAATGGTTAGCTGGCGTCTAGCATCGGCCATTGCAGATGTTTGTCCCAAAAAGAGAAAAAAAGAGAGAAAAAGAGGAAAAAAAGAAAAAAGGAAAAAAAAGAAAAGAGTCAGACTCAAAGGATGTAAATGACATTAAATCTTCCATACTTATTACAAGATAAGATACATTAGGGTTTGGGCATCTCAGGCCTCAATTTCCCCAACTTAATTACATAAGTTTTTAGCAGTTCCTCGTCCTCACTCACATACTCTGTTGCCCTCAGTGTAATACTGGCCTTCCATGACGCTTTGATTGCCTTCACGTTCTTTGCGTCACCCCCTGTGCCTAGCTCCCTTCCCCTGATCAAAGGAAGGTTAGATAGCAGTGGGAATGAATGGCGAGGGAGGCCCATTTGAGTATGACATCGGTGTGTGTTGTAAAGGATGAATTCAAACGCGCCAACAAGCTGGAGCTCCATGTTAGGACAAGACCTCGTGGGAAGCTCATATGGGAGTAAGCATGTCGGTGCATAAGTGAACATGTATTCTTCAATGGTGCTGAAGTGAGCCCGCCAGTCTTCGCGTTTCTTCAGCCAGGGAATGCGATTTGCCATACTGCCACTAGAGCCTAACACATTGGCCATGTGGTAAAGTGGGCTTTGTTGAAAGAGCCTTGAAGTAGTCGACGTTCCCTCACGATGGTTAAATTTGAAATGTAAATCAGCCCAGCAATTCAGAAGGAGAGCGTAACTAAAAGGAGGCTTACCCATGCTGGAAGCCGTAAGTCCGCTGTAGAGATAAGCAAGGACAGCGGGTCCCACTCTCTTTCCTTCCCAAATTCCACAAATGGCGCTTAGTTGATCCTCCTCCACTATGTTGTCAGTATAAGGGAATAGGACAGCACCCGCTAAGCAGATGGTGAATCCCTTCATGATCCCTTCAATGCGATCATCATCACTTGTCAATCTTTCAAGGGCATTTATGACCCAATCTGCAAGTTTTTGCAGATGGATTCCCTTCTGAGTCTGGACGCCCTTGATAGCTCCGGACGGCATGAAGCTTCTGAGCACCCCCTCGGAAGTCACCTTGTTTAGCATGCACATGATCTTTACCTTACCATTTTTCTTGAATTTCTTCAAGCCAAGCAGAAGTTCTGCTTCTTCGAGAAGAATAGTCGCCTCGAAAGTGGGGAAAATGAATGTATGGGTTTGAGGGTGCCAAAGCTCTACCAGTGCACCCATAGCCGCCCAATCCATGTGAATCTCGTCATAATGTTTGGCATGAATTACGAGCCTTTGGAGGTTCCACTTTGTGATGATGGCCCTCATGCTGATCGAGATATTCGAAGTGAGCTTTGACAGCCATGGCAACCTTGAAAACCTCCTCGGGCCAGGAAAGAGAGGGTACGGTTGGAAAGAAAAGCGGGGAAGGCAAAAATGAGTGTAAGAAAGTCTCGCAGAAACACGAAAAGAGATGTTAACTCACCATTCGAGAGTGAATTCTCTCGCTAAGATGCCATTCGAGGTCGGTGAGCCGCTTGCACTCGTTGCTGGGCTTGCTTTTCTTCACGGGACGGGAAGATTCGCTTTCCATCTCGAAACTTCGACCTATTCTTAAGTGTCAACTTCTTTAAACTCGCCCTTGAATGCATTTTCTTAAGGCCAAGGGGCGATACTTATAGTGAGAAAAGGAATCTAGAAAGATCTTAACAGTTTCGTTTTGTTGTGTGATAATTTGCTTGCATAGTTGTGATTTTGTTTTATTATGTTAATTATCGAGTGGGGGCACTACTGTCCCACCGATGTCCCACCTTGTCCCCTCATCATTCAATCATTGTGGTCCCCCCTCATCATGCATCTTATATTATATGATAGCTATATTATTAGAATATGCCAAGGACCTTACGGTCCGGACGAATCTTGGATCAGAGTTCCCCTTCAACAAAAATAGTGATGATCTTGGAGGAGTTCGAGTCGTACGGATAGGCCGTTATGTTGTGATAGAATGGGGACGATGGTTCCGCTCGATGAGTCGATGCGTGGATAAACGGGCCCCGGCTCAGTATCAGCTCACCGCATCGGTATCCTGACCCACTCTTCACAACTTAGCAATATTATCCTTGACTATCTTCTATTTCCTTTTGTTTTAATTTTTCCTTTTAAACCCAGAATGCATTCATGTAGGACTTTGAGTTCATTGTGGAAAATCATTCACTTACCTTGATTGTGTGAGCTACTGTGCTTAACTGCTTAAATATGGGATATTCCATTCTGAGTCGAGTACTGAGTTTTCCCGAGGTTGCCTTGGGATGTTTCTCTGGAAGAAACCATTGTTTGGATTTGTCTCCAATCATCTGTTTATTTCCCTCGGACGCACCTTGGCTGTAGCACTTCCACAATGGCTGGTAACTTCTCCCCAATGGTGAAACCTACAGGTTTATGACCCAAGTACTTCCGCACCGTGAAGTTGGTCCTTTTAGTTTGTTTGTGCCCCAGTGCACACAATGTCCTTCCTAGTTTGTTTACCATCCAAACAATCGTTGATTTCGGAGGACCTTCCTCAAAGTTGCTTCGTTGAAACTTGGGAAAGATTCCCATCATGTGATGTTAGAAGCGTGTCTCATCACACCTTGGTATCGACTTTTCAGTCCACTCCATTTCATTCTAATACACTTCATTTCATTCCATTACACGTCCCTCCCTTACAAAGTGGATGCCAAGACGGGGCAGCTGTAGACATGCCATTTCCGACGTTACGGTGAGAAATTTTCATATTATGCCGTGATGCCCCAAAGTGGCTTACGCTTTCTTCTTATTTGAGCGATTTCCGTAATTTTGGTTAGATTATATTTATTTGAGAGAGAGAGAAAGTAATATATATATATATATATATATATATATATATAATGCATATGTATGTATATATATATATAATTCTATTAGTTTTCTTTAATAATTTTATGTTCATATAAATATATATATATCAGGTTGTTATTATATATATATATAAATTAAGCAAAATATATATATACATTAAAAAGTAAAAAAATAGAATAACAATTAAAAATAAACAAAAAATGCAAAAAAAAAGAAACAAAAGATATAAACAAACAAAACAAACAAACAAAAATATAAAAAAGAAACAAAAATAAAATAAAACACAACAACACAAAATAAAATAATATATTACCACACCACCCACGTTCACACACTCTCCCTCACCCTCTCTTTCTCTTTCTTTCCCTCTCACCTCACTGCACACACCCCTCTTCCCCACGGCACACACATACACAGTATTGCTCACACTCCTCTCCCCCACGGCACACACATACGCACACACTCCTCACTGCACTCACCCTCCACCCCATGACACATCTCTCTTCCTCTCCGAACTCCCCCTCTTCCTCCACAGACACAATTCACACTTCCGAGCCGCAACTCTCACTCTCCCATCTCATTCCCAGCACGCCATCCCTCACCCTCTGATCCATCTCCTCCGATCCTAGAACCACACCATCCCGACTACCCTCTCCATCCACCATCTCCTCTCCACCACCTCCACGCCCACGAGCCCCCTGCGTTGCCACCCTCCTCACCCCTCCGGCCGTCCACTTCTCTGCATGGCCACACCTCCGCCACCACCACCTTCCCACGCTCACCATTAGCACTCACTTTCCCTTCTCTTCTTCCGTGCCATCGCAGAACCCCCTCCGGCCATCGTATCCCACTGCCACCCCTCTCCTCTCCTTCTCTCTAACTGCCCAGCCACCCTCCGCGACGCCACCTCCCAGACCACCGCTGCCACTTCACGTGCCCACTTCTCCACGAGCCCACCAACGCTAGCACCCTCGCCCCCGGATGCCCACGACAGCCCTCCACCACGTCGGACTCTCCTCTCACTCCCTCATACTTTTCCACCACGAGCACCACGTCCATCTCCACTCTCTTCCTCTGCCTTCATCTCCGCTCGACGCCTCATCCAACCCCCCCTCCTGCCAACACCTAAGCCACCACCTTCCTCACAGCCGATCGAGACCCCAGCCTAGCCACCCACGGCCTCCACTCCTCACCCTCACCACCTCCGACCACCTCCTGCACCTCCATCCTAGCCGTCCCCGGCCTCTTCACTGTCGTCGCACCCTCACCGGTGTCCGCCTGCCGTCGCCTTCCCACCGGTGCACCTGCACCGTTCGCAAGAGCCCGCGAGCCCCCTTCCATGAAGCCTTCCCACGCCGCCCGTTCCACCTCCACGTCGCCCACGAGCACTGCCGCTGCCGCACCGACGCCGCCCGTCTCCATCGCGTGAAGCATCCCTGGGAGCCACCACCGCGTCCTCCACGCTACCGTAGCCGTTCCCGGCCATCCTCCACCGTCGCCGGTCACCTGCAGCTCCACGCTGCCCAGCCGCCACGAGGTTCCCCGACAGCGACTCTCCACCGCCTGCACCCGTGCTCACGACCACCACGGCACCGTTGCCGATGCATCCTCCACGACGCTGACGGCCACTTTCCACCCCGCCATCACCTTCACCGTCGACGTCATCGCCGTCCTCCTTCCACCGGCCGCTGTCCGCCGCGTCCCCCTCCCCTACACGAGCTCGCCGCGGACGCCCCCTCTTTCTCCCTTTCTCTCCGTCTCTCTCTGTCTCTTCCTCCTCTCGTCTCTCTCTCCCCCCTCCGCGATCTCTCTTTCTCTCTCTGTCTCTGTCTCTGTCTCTATCTCTCCCTCCCGATCTCTCTCCTTCTTCTTCTTTTTATTTATTATTTTACTCCCCTCTCCCCCTCTCTCTCCTCTCTCTCTCGTTCACCCTCTTTCTCCCTCTCGCGCCCTCTCTCTCTCTTCTCCACTCTCTTTCTCTATCTCCCTCGATATCTCATTCTTCATCTTTTTTATTATTTTTTTTCTTTTCTTTTTTTATCCTCTCGCACTCGATCTCTATCTTTCAACTCCTCTCTTTTTTTAATTTTTTATCTCATTCCCTCTCTCCCTCACGTATTCTCTCTCATTCACTCTCTTTCTCTCTCTCCCCCTCTCGGTTATCTCTATCCCCCCTCTCTCTTCCCTCTGCTTCTCTCTATCCCCCCTCTCTCTTCCCTCTGCTTCTCTCCCTCTCTCCCTCTCTTATATATATATATAACATATATATATATATATATATATATCTTATATAGTTCGTATATATTCTCTACATATATATACATACTATATATGTAAAACTAAAATAATAAAAATCTAAAAAAAGGGGGAAGAGTTGTTCCCTCCCTCTTCCTTTCTCTCTCCAACCCTCTCTCTTTCAATCTCTCTTTCATAGATATATTCTTATATATGTATATATAGGTGTGTATGTGTGGGTGTTCTTGCAGGTATGTGTGTGTGTAAGTGCGTGTATGCGTCTGTATGGAATGGAAAGTGATGCTCCGGTCCGATCTGTGTTGAAGTCTGTGAAATAAAGAAAGTTGAGTTACCGAATGTCCGAGCACATACGGGAGAAGCTGGTCTACTCCACCGTGCTCTCGCACCATCCTCGTCCTGGAGAAGCTCCTTTGAGCCCGCCAATCGTCTCTCAATAAGCTTCCTCACTTCTTCGTCTTATTTTCGTTCTTATTTTGTTAGTTGCATTGCATTGCATGCGTTATCTCTCATCCCTATTGCATCTCTCTCCCTGAGAGACCCTCACTTGATCATTCATCATATCATCTGCCTACCTTTGTGTATAAAAGGGGTTTAAAACAACATCGATCAGGTGCGTATTTGTTCATGTCTTCATCATATTCATCACAAGGGATTGATGCTACATTGTCGTTATCCTGATTTATTATTTCATCTTCTTTTGCAAGGGGAACCATCAAAGGGAAACTATCTCCTTCGGCCAGCCGAAGGAAGAGGAGGAGAGAACTCACGTGATTCCTCAATTCGGAGATGAGAAGGGATCATTCCCTCCTATTTTGAGGTACCCAACCGTCCCCCCTCCATTTTACTCTATTTCTCTCTCTTTCTATTGTTATTTATTGTTAAGTCTCCACCCCCGTCCCTCTCTATTTTTGTCTAAAAAAAGTCTTTCTCTCTCTCTATATATATATATTTTCCTAGTGATCTTTAATAATTTTAATTCTCTATACCTCACTCTCTTTCTCTGTCTTTTACATCTCGATTTCTTTCATCATTTTCTCATGTCTCTTTAAAAGAAATAAAAGAATAAAAATAATAAAGGCAACACAAAAAAAAATAAAAAAAAACAACAACAAAAGTTAAAACAAAGAAAAAAAAGAAAGAATAACAAAATCAGGGTAACCGAAGGAAGCCCTCTTCGTCGGCCGGCCGACAGAAGAGGAAGAGAGGACCCACACTGCTCCCGCTCCGACGGCCAACGCGATCAGAACACTTCCTGTGGGGTTCTCAGCCCCTAGCGATCACACTTCCCCTCCCCTTCTTTCTGTTATTTCTTTTCTGTTCAAACCCCATTGACGGAACTAGTTCCTCGCGGCGGTTTTATCTTCTGTCTTTCATTCGAACCCCGTTAACGAAACTAGTTCCTCGCGATGGTTTTATCTTCTATCTTTCATTCGAGCCCCGTTGACGGAACTAGTTCCTCGCGGTGGTTTTATCTTCTGTCTTTCATTCGAATCCCGTTGACGGAACTAGTTCCTCGTGGTGGTTTTATCTTCTGTCTTTCATTCGAGCCCCGTTGACGGAACTAGTTCCTCGCGGCGGTTTTATCTTATGTCTTTCATTCGAACCCCGTTGACGGAACTAGTTCCTCGCGGTGGTTTTATCTTTTGTCTTTCATTCGAACCCCGTTGACGGAACTAGTTCATCGCGGTGGTTTTATCTTCTGTCTTTCATTCGAACCCCATTGACGGAACTGATTCCTCGCGACAGTTTTATCTTCTGTCTTTCATTCGAACCCCGTTGACGGAACTGGTTCCTCGCGGTGGTTTTATCTTCTGTCTTTCATTCGAACCCCGTTGACGGAACTAGTTCCTCGCGGTGGTTTTATCTTTTGTCTTTCATCCAAACCCCGCTGACGGAACTAGTTCCTCGCGGTGGTTTTATCTTCGGTCTTTCATTCGAGCCCCGTTGACGGAACTAGTTCCTCGCGGTGGGTTTATCTTCTGTCTTTCATTCGAACCCCGTTGATGGAACTAGTTTCTCGCGGCGGTTTTATTTTTATAATCTTCACTCGAACCCCGCTGGATGGAACAAGTTCCTCGCGAAGGTTTCCTTTCATAATTTTCATTCTGTCATTCATTTCCATTATTTTTTTATCTTAGTATAAAAATCCCACAAAGACCAACGTCTAGTGGTGGTTTGTTGAACGTGTATATAGTTATTGTTATATATATTGCTATAAAAACCCCGCAAAGACCAATGTCTTGTGGTGGTTCGCTCTTTCTATGTTACTGTTATGTTCTCCCATTAAGTGATATTTTGCTATAATTCTGGTTCATTTTGTTCGTATTATTGCTATTATTTCATGATGAGCCACATTCTGTTGTAATTTGGTATTCCTATTTTGATTGCCCCCCATTCCTAGAGTCCCAGCATATCCCATCCTAACATCCGGTATCTTTAAAGCTACTCCCGAAACAATAGGCTACGCGTGTTGAGGAGGAAGTTAGCTTGCGTGAGAAGACCTTCGGATCTCGATCTCCGCCCCATACCGGAAGGTGGGTAAGTCTAGATTTCTCGTGTTCCACTAGAATGTTTCCTTCAGGTCGTGTTTACCAATTCCTTTCTCATACTACCCTGTAATTCATCCTCGTCCCCCTTTTCTTCTCTCTCCATGGTACGATCCCGACGTCCACACCTGGTTTCTTCGGCCGAGGAGCATCGTCGCGCCTTCGAGGCTGGCATGACACCACAGGGCGAGGCGAGCACCGCCTCTCAGAGTTCGCAGAGGCCCCCTAGGGATCCCCGTCAGAGGAGGGAGGCGAGAGATGATCAGGAGGGTGGTGGCGAGAGTTAGAGAGTTGCTTGTACACCCCACCTTCCTCACTTTATGATGTACAACTGACTATTTGCTTATGTGAAATGAAATGGTTCCTTCTGTTGTGTGCACTTTCCTTTTCCCACGCTTCTTTTCTTGCACATGTTCTTTCGAGACACGCTTCACGAGACCTTGTCATGAAAAGTAGGGAATTACGCCTTTCACAGAGGGATCCTATTTTTTTTCTCTTTTTTGGGCGCGTCTAGGCGCGAGGATGCGTCTTAACTTTCAAATTCAAATTTAAAGCGCCAGGCGGCCCTTCTTCTTCCGTGCCTTGCCCGCAAACGAGCCCGCCTCCCATCGAGATTTACTCGCCTATCTTCGTCTTATTGCACTCTCGATCGATGGAGTTTGGTGGGTCAAATCGTGGTGAAGGGAGAGAGGGGCGAGGAACTCCTTGCCCGAGGAGGGACGCACAAGAGCACGGAGAGGCGTCCATGGAAGAGGAAGGGCCCCTTCGGGCACTTGAGGGACCCGAGGGGCCCGATGGCACGGAGGGAGGTGAACACGGCCCGATAGGTCCTTCGATCTCCTCCTCTTTGATCTATTTTGAGTTTGGAGTGAGCCATGTGAGAGGGGAAAAGGGTTCGGCGAGTGTTGCACTCAAATGATGGACGCATCCTTGACAGGAGACGCGTTCTCGTTGGTTGACGTAAGACCCTCCTTTCTTGATGTAGGGTATGGCAAGGACCCCGGGCTTGGCTGATGAATGGGCGAGCGCGGATGAGCCGAGCCGTGTCAGGAAGGAGAGTCGTGGCAAGGCGAAGCTCGAGGACTGGCGCATACGTCTCCTTGGACAGCAAGGGAGCGTATTGGTGCAGGACAGCGCCGACTTCCTGCGGCAGCGGAGAGAGAGTCATGTGGGACCTCTCTAATCCAGGGATACGCGTGACATCAACGACTTGCGTGCCCAACTAGCAGAGGCTAGGCGGTAGCTGACCGTCACTCAACAGGAACTGGCGATCCTGGTAAGTTAAGTGTTGCATTTTTTTTATTTTTTTTATTTTTGTTTGTTTTAAATTTGGAGCTTAGCCGATGGCCGTTGTTTGTTTGTTTCAGCATGCCCAACGGGCAGCGATGGCAGGAATGGCTGGCCGTGCATCTTCCAGCTCCTCGGCCCCTTTTCTTGAGATTGCCTCCTTCCGAGAGCAACTTGCCGGTGCGGTGGCCCGCGCGGCTCGGGCTGAAGAGGAGTCCGATGCCTGGGTAGCGACTATAGCGGAGCTGCGGCGTCATAGTGAAGAGAGGCCACATCCGGACATCCTAGAGTTGAGGGTGTTCCTCCAGGTGGCCAAGAGAGAGGCGGAAAGAGAAAGACTAGAGATGGAGAAGGAGAGGGAGAACAGAAGAGCCAAAGAGGTCTAGGTGAGAGAGCTCCAGTTAGGCCTTCGAGCTATTGGATAGAGGCTAGAGGACATGGAGGCAAGCTATGAGAGGGCACGAGAATTCGGGGCGCGACTCCACCAGTCTGGCCAGCTCCATATGGGTGGCTTCTTTGCTATGCCAGGGGAGCAACAGCGGGTCGCCGCTGCTGAGCAGGCACCACGAGGCAAGGCGAGTGTTGCTGTACGGGGCTCCAGAAGGCCCCTGAAGGACCCTCACCTTAGGGGATAGGAGAGGGATGCCTAGAGAGATGAGTGTGAAGGTGATGGCGAGAGTTGGCGAGCTAGCATACGCCTCCTCTCTATGATTGTGATGTTTATGACAGTTTATGTAGACTTATGAATGGAGTGATTTGATTTCCTGCAGCTTATTTGTCCTCTTGTGCGTTCCTTCTTCCTTACGCTTCTTCACTGTTCCCATGTGACGTGCTTGTCGAGACCCCGTCTGAAAACGGGGACTCATATCTCGCTCCGACCGTCTTTCACACGGAAATCTACCGCCGAAGTCAATAATGACGGCTCTAGCCTCTTCTCCTTTACGACCTTCCAATCTTCCCGGACGACCTCTACAGCATGACAGGGCATCCCTAGACTGCGTAGGGAGTGAGTCATCATATCGCACCATCAATCAATTACCCTGCGAGCGGTGAAGTGACACATGTGGGACCGCAAGGAAGGTGCCTTATCACGAGGGTTATCGTTAACAGCGATGTGGGCAGTCTTGACTCGCCCTTCTCCCATTTCTATAAATACCGTCCTCGTTCGTCTCCCCAGGAGCACCGGTAGCCAACAAGTTTCCACGGAAACGGAAGAACTAAGGGTTCCAAGGTTCAAAATAGAGGGTGAATCTTCCCACTCTTTGAAGAGAAGCAGGTCCAGTGGTACCAGTTCTAGGAGGCTCTCAGACCTCGAAGGGCACTTCAGTGAAAGGACTCAATCGCAACCCTTAAGATGAGCTTTCTTGCCCATTCTCTCATTCTTTCTTCCTCCCTTCTAACAAAACCCCTCCTTGTGTATGCGCAGGGTGTGATGAAATCACACATTCCATGGGAGTTGGTAGTGGCTGCATACCGAGGTCTCCCGGATTTTCAGAAGGCCGGGCTAGATGTGATGGGGCTTGGAGTCTTCCTCCGGATTGATCCGATCAAGCTCGACCTCACCCTCGTCCAAGTATTGCACGAAAGGTGGGATCCAATGAGCCGTGTCTTCTTAATACCTTGGGGGCACATGGTGCCCAGCCTGGAAGATGTGGTCCGAATTACGGGCCTGAAAGTGGATGGCGAGCCACTGACCGGTATCACGTACTCTGACTATAGAGAGACTGTCCAGAGGTTACTAGGAGTGGACCTAGATGATCGTAAGAACAGGTCTGTAGCCAAGACGCCTATTATAGAGACGTTGGGGCTTACTGACATTCGTTCTCGTGATGATGAGTCCTCAGAAGAGTTCATGGAGAGGACTGAAAGGGGATGCCGTGCCGTCTACTGCGTAGATGCGAGCAATTGGGAGAGGGCCAACATGGATTTGAGGAGATTCCTCTTCTTCCTGTTGGGGAAATTGTTGTTGGGCTCGAAAGGAGACAGCATTCATTGCCACTTCTTAGAATTCCTGGTAGACCCCGAGAAAGTGGGACGATACGCCTGTGGGGCAGCCATGCTGGCACATCTATTTGCGGGTCTGTCTGAAAGGCGGTGGCAACCTATCACGAGCCCAGCCTCTCTATCCTACCAGCTGATGGTGTTAAGGCGCGAGTTGCAAGAGTTCCCCGCGGCAATGGTGATTATTATTTCATCATTTTTTTCCATTTTTTTTAAATTAAGAAGATGTGTGTGACCTGACCCAGGTGGTCTGGAGGCCTTATGCGGGCATGACTGATGCCGATCAGCCGTGGGTCATAACTAGCTGTGCCCGGTTCGGGCGCGACCTCTGGATGCACTATTTGAACGAAATCGAGCCACTTCGGCTACGATTGGCCATGAGGACTCTAGGGCTGGCCCAAAAATGGGTGGACATGACTACCACACCACGTGTCGGGAGGAAGACGCATGGGCCGGCGACCTCCGTTGATTGGAGAGTGCGGTTCCCTGAGTAATACGAGGACTGGCAACGGGGTGGCACTCCCGTGGAGTCACATGCTCAAGACAGCGAGGATTATCTGCGCCTCTATAAGGTGATGTATGCAGAGCGACTCCATCCTGAAAGGACCGTGGAGGTGAACAACATTCCCCCCCCCCTTTTTTTTATGTTAACCTATGTCCTGGCCACAGGATGTTCGCGACACTATGATAGCGAACCTATAAGCTCGCCTGGTAGGCACAGAGCTACAGTTACATGATACCCGCACCGCCTTGAGTTCTTCGGTAAGCCTACATACACACGATCATAGACCAAGATTCCTGGCGTTAGGTCCTCGGTGTCACCTTATGTGTGTTGCAGCGTGCCCGGCTCGATGCGGCTTCCTCAACAATGGGGGCGGATGGTGTCTCTTCCAATTTGTGGATCCCCACTTTCGAACTTGATTTGCTCCATAAGCAGCTTGCTTGTGCTACGCAGCAGGTTGCGGAGGCAGAAGGAATGCTTTCCACATAGGTGAGAGTTTCACCATTGAATTTCACTTATTCGTGCCTCCACATTTCTGAGATGATGGTTATGGCAGACGAAAGAGATGCAAGATGCACTTGCCCGCACCGCGCAGGGGGAAGCTAGAATAGCGGACCTGGAGGAAGAGTTACGGCATCGTGTAGACGATGGCTCTTCTCGAGACGCCATGGAGCTAAGGATCACCTTTCAGCTGGAAAGGGAGGACCGAGAGAGAGAACACGCGGAAAGGGAAAGAGACACCGAAAGGCAGAGAACCGACAAATTGGCTGAGAGGGAGGAGCGTAGGGCCATGGAGGCCCAACTGTTTGAACTCCGAACCAGCCTTGGTCTCGCTGAACAATGGCTGAGAGATGGTGAAGAGTGCTACCGTAGAGCACGAGAGCGTGGCTTTCGTGTTAGTAGCTTCTTTGCTGCCCTTGTCGATCGACGGGGAGCAGAGACGGGAAGAGGGGTATAGAGCAGTAGAGGCACCGCCTCGCATGGTTTAGCAACACCCTCCAGGGTTCTTCGCCCGGAGAGTGGAGAAAGGGGTAATACTGAGAGAGAGGACGGGACTTAATGTACAATTTCTAGAAGGAAATAAAGGAAGGAATGTTCAGTTTCATATCTTCTGCCTTCATTCCTGCTTTTCAATCCTGTACACATTGCTCAATGAAACAAGTCAGTTTTTCCGTTCTGACTTGGCCCCTTGCTCAAGAGTGGGTGATTGTTTTGAGACTAGCCTTGATAACGAGTCAAGGGGTCAAGCCTCTATTAATTAAGGCAAGAGCAAAGATGATGAATGCAACATACGGGCACACAAATGGGAACATAACGTAAAAATGTAGCACACAAATGAGATCACACGGATGCATTTTTTTGTGTTGTTTGTTTATGCTTTTTTTTTTGAATTTCTTTTTGAATTTCTTTTTTGTTTTTGAAAGACACTTGTTATTACAACTGGCATGGTTCTTGGACCAGGGGTGTTTGAATCATTCTTAAGTATCTTGATACGGGGTTAACGTGCTCCAAGAGGATTCCCACTTTGGGACTCACCTGACGGCGTCTTCCGAGGGCCACTTCATAATTTTTTTTCCTTTTTTTTAACTAATGCCTAGCGACCATTCTTGTGGCACCTGACTCTTATGAAGACAGGGTTTCTTACTAACCTCCCAGGTATCCTGTGCGCACATCTAGATTGATTTGGGCCCCTAGACTCCTCAACTGATAATCCTGCCGGTTAAGACTTAACCTGATGACAAAACCGTCATGCCATACTTAGGCTCCCAGTTGCTTCCGACCGCAAGGATACACCAAAGAAGTGTTCGAGGTAAAAGATTTATCCGACCTGGGTCTATTTCCTCACAACTCTAGATGGTATATGATGGAACACCTTGGAACCCTAACGGTCAACCGCGCGACGTTGACCCGGAATCAGACGCCGTCGCACCTATTGGTGACGCGCTCGCATTGACCTAAGCCCGAGGTTAAAGTTAGAAACCACCGAGGTAGTAGATAGAGGTCTTGACCAGCTAGAAACACCGAGACTCCTTCGCGGCGATGGCTT
The DNA here is from genome assembly GCA_022559845.1 of Amorphophallus konjac. Classification (NCBI taxonomy): domain Eukaryota; kingdom Viridiplantae; phylum Streptophyta; class Magnoliopsida; order Alismatales; family Araceae; genus Amorphophallus; species Amorphophallus konjac. The sequence continues at coordinate 524,601,848 of CM040121.1, read as the reverse complement.
TTACCTTTCGAAGTAGACAATTACATGTGTGTTTTGCTAAAACGAGGTCGCTTGCCTTAGCGGGGCGCGCCTTTCGGGATTTCCACTGAGCTTTCATATTTGAGAGGAGAAAGAAGAGTAGTGGGGTAAACCTTCCGAGAGGACCGGCAAAACCGTTAACCCGACGAGATAACCGGGACCTACTCGACCTCTCTCTTTTGGGTGACTTCGGACCAAACCTCAAACAGAATTACGTTGCCCCTTTGTGGAATTTAGCTTTTGTTTTGAGGGGTTTCGCTTATTGAAATCAGGCACGGCCACGACCAGGCTTTCGTTTGACTTTGATTTATCTCTTCCCTTTTTTTTGAGGGAGACACGATGATTTGATATGTGGAAATCCCTCTTGTATGTCTGCGGGGACACTGCCCTCTTCTCGTGCTCTGACTCGAGTTCGAGGAGATGAATCCTACTCTCGCCTTCAGGGTATGGTATTTTGGTTCCCTTATGCTCAGCGTTTTAAGGGCGCCGGCTGTCTCATTGGGCCGAGAAAGGAGAGAACAAAGATTATGGCTTTCCTGGAGACCTTCGAGTATGGCCCCACAATAAGCAATACGACCAGCTTTGGCTAAAACAGCTGCGTGTACGCGTGTTGCCTTCTTTTAGTGGGCGTAAGCTGACATGGCTGGACAGGAATCTCCGCGGTTCTGGCGAGCCAAGACCCGAGACCTACCGAGCCTTAATGAGTCCTAACCTACATGAAGGACGGATGCAAAGACTTGACTGCATGATGAAAACTAGGCACTCTTTTTTTTATTTATTTATTTTGTTGGGCCTCCCTCGAGTTCCGCTTCGTTTGATCTCGAAAGCGAGGTGTGGGAGTATGCGCAGGTTAACCCTGAGTTAGACTACAAAGACCGAAGAGTGACTTTCCGACTCCGATGGTCCTCGTACCATGCTAGTTGTTACACTTATCTAAGGGTAGTATTTCTTAAGATAAAGCCCGTTCCAGGGGTGGTATAACTCGGTCCCTTCGGCATTGACTAGCTTGTAGGCGTTGCCAGGGTACACAGCTTAAACCACGTATGGTCCTTCCCAATTTGGGTTGGTGTTTAGAACGCAGCCCTCCAGGTTTGACAAAAATTCTTTTCATGACCATCTCGCCGATTTTGAATTTTCTCTCAATGACCTTCTTTTGATAAAAATGAGCAAGTCTATTTTGATAAACACGTGCATGCTCGACAGCGGCCAGCCGCTTCTCGTCTAGAAGTTCCAACTGGACAAGGAGTGAATTACGACGTTCGTCGAGGGAAAATTCCTTATCCAATTGTACCCTGAGAGAAGGGATCAGAGTCTCGTACGGGACTACCGCTTCCTTCCCATAAGTAAGGGCAAACGGAGTCTGCCCGGTGGGGGTACGGATTGAGGTGCGATAGGCCCTTAGAGCTTCGATAAACTTTTCTGGCCAGTCTGAAAACTTACTAGACTCGCAGATTTTCTTTATGATTTTGATCAATGTCTTGTTGGTGGCCTCATCTTGGCCATTACCTTGTGTATAATAAGGTGATGAATGATGCAATGCGATTGCGTACCTTTTGCAGAGGTCTTGAAGATCCTGAGAAATGAACTGTGGCCCATTATCGGTGACGATTGTGCTTGGGATGCTGAACCTGGTGAGGATGTTCTTCGTGATGAACTTGCAGACTGTTGACGCCTTGATTTTCGCGTAAGCTTCAACTTCGGCCCATTTGGTGAAGTACTCCGTCGCAGTGAGGATGAAAGATTTCTGCTTGGTGAAGGAATTGGGATCACCTAGGGGACCAATAATGTCGAATGCCCACATGGAGAAAGGCCATGGGGAGGATATTGGATGAAGTGAGGAAGATGGTGAATGAATTTATCGGCGTGGAGTTGGCACTTGAAACACCTACGGACATAGACATCACAATCCTCTTCCATAGTGGGCCAGTAAAAGCCTTACCGGACGATCTTCTTAGCGAACATTTGGCTATTTACATGGCCACCGCACACACCTGAGTGTGCTTCCTCTACGCACTTCCAGACCTCATTGTCATCAAGACATCTTAAGAGAACACCAGTGAGGCCTCTCTACAATAATCCTCCAACTAGGGCGGTTTATTTTAAATAAGTGGGGATAAAACCAGATTTAGGTGAAAGATACCTAGAAGAATTTACAGGATGAGAAGAAATCAAAGAAAACAGTGAGGACTAAAGCCTCGGAAACAGTGTGAGAATGGGCAGGTACCCGAGGAAGTTAATGTGGAAGGAACCGTGTCGAACCCGAGAGCGGGATCGGGAGGAATCAAAAATTGTTGAATCGAGAGAGGCGGATCCGAAGGGTCCGGACGTTAAGGAGGAGAATCATGGGGAAATGAATCCGGAGGTTCCGGAGGAAGAAGATCATGAGGGACACGATGCCCTGGGAAGTATGTAAAAAGGCAATTCAAAGGGGTGAAAAGAACGAAGGACGCGATGACTTGGAAGAACAAAAGGATAAATCGAAAGAAGGATAGGCCCGGAGGTTCCGGATGGATATGGGAAGGAAGGGCGCGATGCCCTGAGAGAGATGGAGAATAAGATAAGAAATCCGGAGGTTCCGGATGGGGTGAGAGATGGATAAAGACATAAAATTAAATAGGGAGGGGTCCGGAGGTTCCGGACAGGGATGAATGTAGGGGTTCGGAAGCTCCGGACAACAAGGAATGTGAGGGTTCAGGGGCCCTAGAGCAGAGGAGCTTGATGGCTTAGATTTAGATGACGGAAGGCGTCTCCTTAACCAATGGACTGTCCATAAAAAGAAGCTGAATAGCAGCATGAGTAGTGATGGACTGGGATAGGAAGTGGATGAAATGATGTAGACTCCTTCCATAAGGGATTTATTGTCCTTAAGCTTCTTTTTATGCTTTTCCCTCTTCTTGGTAGATACTCTCTCATAGTGCGGCCTCTCAACCTTCAACATGGCTTCTTGGCCTCTTGGCCTTGCATGCTCTCTCCAATGAAGAGATGGCCTAGTCCTTCTCTGACCAACCAGTCCAATCAGTGCGGTCAGGGCCCATGGGCTCTCATTTGGTGAATTTTTAACAAGACCCCTAGGACGTTCAAAAGCAAACGGTAACTCTCTTGGCAAATAATGATCATGGCAAAGATTTGAGAGTCTCGCTTGTGCAGTAGGGATCTTGACATGGAATGGCTCCTTTGGAAATAACTCCCTTGATAAATAAATGGTATCTATCATTCGGAATTTGATGTTCGGCACAAGGAGCTTCTTATTTGGGGCGGTGCTCAAGGGTGTTGGAATATGCTTCATGAATATGCTTGGTAGCGTAGGTGTTCCCCTCTTACATGGAGGTTGGTAGGGTGTGGATGAGGTGTCAAAGGCTTCCAACAAGGACTGCCCTGACTCACCCTTGAGCGTAGAGTTCATGATCTCCTCTACAGTAGAATGTGTCATCATTTGATTGGCCATTTGGACTATGACCGAACAAGGGGTAATAAGAGCCTTGAAAGCATGTTGGCCCACGAGTAACGTGACCGCTATTATTTTGGCCCCCGATTGGCTCGGCATCAATTCCTGAGAGTCCTTCGTGATGGACATTGATACGGATGGAGATTCAGGCTTCTCAAAAGTGCCCGGCACAAGAACTCGAATCGACATTCGACAGATGAAATCTTGGATTTTGAAAAGCATAGCCGTAACCGACTCCTTCTTGTCCGGTTCTTGAGCATCACCATCGGCACATGTGTTTGTCAGAATACACCCACTCCGAGAGGAAGTAAAAGGAGGTGATATGGAGGCGGCAGACTCAATGGGTAATGGAGGTTCAATGAAAGGGGTTGTAGGAAGGGTAAGTGAGGGTTGAAACACGACGAGCTTCTCCTCTTGCTGGGGAGCAAATGAGGTTGGCTCGAGTGCAAGAATCGATGGGCCCTGCTCAGAGTTAGCCACGGGTCTGGGTAAGGGGTGGAGTGAAGGAATATGCGTGGTTGGATTCGGGGTTATAGGGATGGTGGAGGCCTTAAGTGGGAGCAATGGAGGGTTACTAGGTTGGGGACAAGGGCTGATGGGAGGTTCGGCAGAAGCCGACAGTATGGGGGTCACTTGTGTAGTTAGAGGGGCGACGATAGGAGACTTGGTACATAGGAAACGTCGGATTTTGGTGGTACGTGAGGAGTTTAGGGTAGGGGGTGATTCATGGTGCGTTGACGCGGGTTGTTGGAGTGTGGACCCACCATCATAACACCATGTGATTTCATTGGCATGGGTAGGGACAGTGACTTCATCCTGAGTAGGGGGATATTCTGGTGGTGGTGGAAGAGGGAAGGAACGAAGAAAACTCGGAGTAGGTGCATATTCAAAATATTCACAGATGTGATCATGTGCCATTTACAATTCTTCAAAATCATTAGGTTCAAATGGATACCATGGTGGAGGCGTGTTGATGAGATGAGGTGACATATATTGGCATGGAGGAATTTGCGTATATAGATGTGGATGTGGAGGCGGAGAGCCGTATAGATTAGTGTGATGAATGGATGGTGGGCAGACGGCATCCACTTGATTGTAATGACTTGGAAGAATATCTTGCTCACTCATATCCCAGATGCCGTACTCATCTCTTCTCTCCTTCCAATCCTTCTCCATTTTGGTAATATTATTCATAAAAGCGTGAAGGGGGTTGGCTTGAGGAGGGGAATGAGGAAGAAATTTCCTCTCAATAACAGCATGTAAGGCTCCAAGTTGAGAGCTGAGAGAGTCGATATGAGAAGCCATGAAATCCCAGGCATAGGGAACACTAGTGGAGGGGAAAGCTCCACTAACAGTGGCCTGTATTCCATATGAGGACTTATAGGACGGGCCAACGTCCATGGGATGGGCCTGTGGGTCAGGCTGATAGCCCCAGTCTGAGTTATAGACCCCATAAGAGTCGTGACCTAGGTCACGCATTTGAGACCCATAACGGAAGGCGTCGGCCTTGAAACAATTATAATTATATTCAGCCATCCATCATCTTTTTCGAGAGCATAATAGCATACACCAGCAAACGATTAGCAGAGATTAACACACAAGTGAATGCCTTACGTCCAATTTTTTTGCTTTTCCTTTTTGATTTTTTTTATTTTTTTAACCAAATCTGAAGTTCACACAAAATAGGAAGGACCCTAATTCCAATTTGTTTCACCGCCGTGTTAGCTAGGGCCACTCGTCTCACCACAAATGGGTTACTAACTTCGGGGAACTTCAATGGTACAACTAGCCCAGTGAACGAGGAAGGAATCCTTCACTATCGGGGACTTACGGAGGTCCCAGTGGAGGAGATCCTAGTCCGTTGAGAGGAATTCTCAAACGGAGAGTCCTTCCTTCACCGAGAGAGGGTGATCCTTAAAAAAATTAAAAAAGGTAGAAAAGGAGGATGGATGTATGTAATGAAAGGCTGACAGATATATGGAGCACAACAGAATAATAACAACCAAGATATAACAACACACAAGAGATAGTAAAGCAAATCACAAGAAACTGCAAGGGTAACTTAAAAGAAAGCAAGACGAAGTCCCACCGTGATCGCCAATCTGTGAGCGACGTCACGCGGAATTGCCAGAGGAGGCGAAGCGGAGCGCGGGGGCTCGTTTTACTGCAACACAGAAAGAAGAGAGAAAAGGAGAGAGACCACCACGGGAGATTGCTCCGGCGGGGGGTGCGGGACAGATGCAATGTAATAAGATATGGGGATTAAACGGTCATTGCGGGAAATGACTCTCCGCGACCTCGGGGGATGGGAATAGTGCAGAATTTAAATGACAGTAATTTAAACGACCATTGCGGGAAGTGACTCACCGCGGCCTCAAGAATATGATAAGATATGAGAATAACACAAAATATAAATGACAGAAATTTAAACGGCCATTGCGGGAAATGACTCGCCGCGGCCTCGAGAATATGAGCAGATATAAGAGTAATACAAGATATAAGGGGCGAAAATTTAAACAGCCATTGCGGGAAATGACTCTCCGCGGCCTCGAGAATATGAGCAGATATAAGCACAGCACAGAATATAAATGACAGAAATTTAAATGGCCATTGCGGAAAATGACTCTCCGCGGCCTCGAGAATATGAGTAGATATAAGCACAGCACAGAATATAAATTACAGAAATTTAAACGGCCATTGCGGGAAATGACTCTCAGCGGCCTCGAGAATATAGCAGATATAAGAACAGCACATAATATGAATGACGAAAATTTAAACGGCCATTGCGGGAAATGACTCTCCGTGACCTCGAGAATATGATGTGATCGCCAGGGGCCGGAGACCCCAAAATAAAGAAAGTGATCGCGCCTACCTCAAAAGCGGGAGATGGCGGGTTGCTTCTTCCTCTCCCTTCGGCCGATCGATGGAGAGGGCTTTCCTTGGTTACCCTTGCAAAAGAAGAAACAGATAAATAACAGGTGGATCAGAAAAGATGGCAGTGTAGTATTAGTCCCTTGATGAAGAATAATGAAATCGTGGCAAGACACACACCTGGTTGGTGTTATTTTTAAACCCATCTCGGACACGAGTAGGAGGAAAATGCTATGATGAATGGGGGATCGTGCAAATGTGCATAAAAATGGATCTCCCTTATGAAAGGAGATGACGGATGACGGGATGATGCATGCGATAGAAATGACAAAAGAGAAGGGGAGAGAATGGCTTATTGAAGGTGCCGATGGCAGGATCCGGAGGAGCTTTGGCAGCGTGGGGACGACGTGGAAGCAGAACGGATGGAGCTAGCTTTCCTCTCACAAGCGCGGACACCCGAGAAGCCGGCAGAACCTCCCCCTACAAAAGATCCACGGATTAGAAATGGGATCCGGCAGAGTCTCTCCTTCCTCTGTCGGATCTGAAGCCCCTTCCCTTCGAGGGAGGGGGTCCTCTATTTATAGAGATGAGGTGGCTTGAGGCGTCCAGGAGACTGGACGCCTCAATATGGGGGCGTCCAGGACCCTGGACGCCTCCATCAACACATTAAATATTTTTTATTTTTATGATTTTTAATATTTTTATGAAGGCGTCCAGGAGACTGGACGCCTCAATGTTGAGGCGTCCGGGACGCCGGACGCGCCCATTTCCACCCACCGGAACCCCGTCAAAAGCCGTAGATGATGGGTAAAGCGCGTGGTTTTGGTGGGTACCCGTGACTCACGAGTGGGCGCCCGTGACTCACGAATGGGCGCGTCTAGCTGACAAGACGTCCCTATATTTTTGGATTTTTTCGAAACATCAAATCGAGTGGCGGATCGACACCGTCCGTGTGTCTAAGCAGTGAGGCGTCCAGGTACCTGGACGCCTCAAAGGACAGGCCTGCAAGTAAGGCATCCAGGCTCCTGGACACCTCAATGAGACACAGTGAGGCGTCCAGGCTCCTGGACACCTCAAAGATACATTGAGGTGTCCAGGCTCCTGGACACCTCAAAGATTTTTCACGAAAAAAATTCAGAAAAATATAAAAAAATTCATAAAATAGGATATCATCAGAGTAATTAAAAATGTGAAGGCCGCCTCGGGGTATCATAGTGTAATATGAGATTTACTCACGGTAATGTCAAGAACGACGTGTCTACAGTCATCCCGTATATATTCGATATGCACATGCTGCTGTGGGAATGAGGCTAGTGGTGGACACTCCGGGGTGGGGTCACTCTCAAAGGAAGAAGATGGCTCAATGACTCACTAGGAATCACCGCTGGGTCCCTGTATGTGACTGGATCCGAGATATTGAGTAGAGTCGATCCCAAACTCCGGCAAGTTTACAACGTACGCAGTAGACCCGACTTGCCTCACACTCGAAAGGGGCTGACATCGCGAGCTGACATGAGACTGACTATGCGACTCCTAATATGCTCGACACATGCATGTATAGACTCGGAACAAAGAAAGAAAAAACACAGACTCACACAAGACCCTAAACAAACCTACAGTTAGACCGACCCTTACATATGCAATGGTGGACCAGGACATCCAAATGTGTGCCATGCATACACAAGATGCAACCAAATGTCGGTAGAATCATGCACTCCTAGATATCCCAAAGTGCACCACTCATGCATGGACGGCCCTTTGGGGGGTTTGGGTGGGCCACGAGGGTTGAATGCACCGTCTTCCGTACCCTAATGAACGGGCTCCTTGCGGAGTGTAGGCGGACTGGCAGGTGGGGTAGTGGTGTGATAGTAAACGTCCCTGTAGAAGTGGCGTAGATATGGTGGGTCCAGGGGTTCACTAAGGAAGGGGTCGAAGGGATCAAAGAATGTGTGACCTCTCAAGATGGGTTCCCTCATGACACGGTCCCAAGTTTGAAATTCTTGAAGGTGTAAATGATCACCTTCATCCTTTGTGGTAGGTGGGACGACGGTCATATGTAGAAAATATGGTTCCTCCCTCGGGATAAGTGTAATGAGATTGGGCTCATCACGAATGGGGAGGAGCAAAAGGATCTCCGTGGTGACATGACCCACGGTGCACACGGAGGTAATGGACCCCAATGCCGGATGTGTGAAGCTACGACTATGGAGTTGGTCGCAGCATGGGGCCAACATGTTCGTTAACTTCCATTGCCTGTCTAATCCCTTAAGAAGGTCATCCAATGTATCAACATGGTGACAAGACTGGAAAATGGTGTTAAATGAGTTGACGGGCACTATTTGTAGTGCGGGGTCCACGGGTGGGTAGAAAAAAGCTTTAGGGACTAAGCCTTGCTTAAGCCAGCTAAGAAGTGGCTCTACAATGACAATCTCACCCTTAGTAAGTAGGTATGGCTCCGGCTGAAGTTCGAAGGGTGAAGGTTCTAGCACGACATCTCCCTCGGTTGGTGAAAGGATTTCCTCCATGATGGGGAGAGGACTTGGGGACTCCGTAGATAGCACCGGGTTCAGGCTACCAGCTACTACCTCCTTAGGCTCGGGCAGGATTCGTGCCCACATCCCATCTATCCTATCCATACGGTCTATAAATATTTGCAAGAGATCGTCTAAGGTGCGGTTTGGACTAGGGGCATCATGGTGGGTTTGCTTGTATTCAATTGGCCTAGTCTTGGGTCTAGGGTCATCTACATGCGGGGCTCGTTGCCTCCGACTATGACCCGCTTGGTTGGAGGTGACTGGGTGGGGTCGGGTGGGGGTGACTGGGCCGGGTAGGTAGACCCTTCTAAGCCCGCCCTTCATCTCACGCCATGATTCTATAGGCCATTGCCTCCTAACTTCTCTCAAGATTTCAATGTCTCTCCATTTTTCGGCGGCCTCGTGAAAAAGCCGCTTTGTGGCAAAATCGACTTGCATGGCATCGGACATAATGTAACACTCAAAGCAGTTGTCCATAGCGGCTTCCCACTTTAGGTAGTCGCTTGGGACTTTGGAGCCATAGTAGTCCGAGACTTCGGGCCTACAGAGGTAGTAGGATTGAGTTCCCCATCCTTGGGTGTGTCGCCACCATTCATATGACGTGGGCTTTTGGGGATCCATGGGACACGGAGAGCTATAGGATGGCCATGCCGACACTTGGTGCAAGACAAATCGACTAGACACGACCCTACAACAACAATGCAAAGTTGGAATGCAGACTCGACTACAAACTTAGACTCAACCAGTATCCGGTACGTGGCAGAGGTATGATCCGAAGACCGAACTCACGCAAGTGTGCAACCTTCCCAATAGGCGTAACCTATCGTTCCGGGAACACCTTTTGATATACCGGGTATAGGGATGCAATGTGGCACCTTGAACCGACTAACTGACTACCCTAAACTCAACTTAGCTTTGATACCAATTTGATGCGGGACGGGACGCGAACCTGGGACTCTAGCTCGCGGACGTCCCTAAGCGAGAGAAACACGTGGATCTGCGCGGTTGAGAAACCGGCAATGAGTCGGGGGTATCGACTTTTTCGCGTGTACTCGGATTGAGTCACGGGACGGGTCACACTCACTCTCTCGCAGCGATGATTGAAATAATATAATGAGCTAATTAACCTATCACTCATGCAGCGGCATATAAAAATATACGAGTAAAGTAAATGCCAAGAGGGGAGCGGAAACGATACCTTCACGCTCCGCGCGTGGGGAAGGTGATCCCGGCCAAGACTCGTACTCTTGGTACACAATAATTAAATTATTATAGCAGTGATCTTATTTGCCCACTCTATGCAGGGAGGTAAAGGACTATAATGGTGACGCGGGAGTAGCGAACTCGGATTGACGAGAAGCAAGCCGGAAGGGCTTTCGGGCCGGAAACGGCCTGTTGGTCCGACTTGGTACTATTCTAACTCGGTTCAGCAACTAAGTTTAGCCGGCTGGACAGCAAGCGAACTCGGCTGCTGGGACGGCGGTTTCCGATCACCTTCTGATCACGGAGACTGGCTGGGACGTCGGTGGAAGACTCCTCTTTGATCCTCGAGATCAGCGGCGACTGAATCGACGCTGAAGTAATTTTGCAACAATTAACTTGCTGCTACCTTTGCTGGCCTATTCTCGGATCAGAAATGCGCGCCTCCACAAAAAGAATTTTTGCGCCCAGATCCGGTGTCAGATCGAGGCAAAATTGATACCGATGGATAGAGAACTCAAAGGGATACAACATATAATTATTTCACATCCATCCATTGAATGGATTGAAAATGAAAATGACTATTCTCACTGTTTTTTACTGACTCATGTTAGAGATAGTCAGGACAGAACATGATCTGCCTGAAAATGATTTTTGACTGACACAAAAATGGTAGATCTAGACTCTGAGAAAATTATGGGTGGAAGAGGGAGATGTGAGGAACACGTATGATTTTTTCGGGAATGTTTAAAGATGGCTAAGGGTGGGGGAAAGATACGACAATAGGACACTATCCCGCAGATCTGCTGATGGGCAGACTCTCAGGGGTGGAACTAAAATTGCGGGAAAAATACTAAATGAAGGCGAAATGACACGAAAATTGAACTGGGGATGGGAGATGATAAGAGGAACAAACCCTCAAAATTTGAGGTCGAACAGATCTCCTGATTTGGAGATAGAATTTTGGCTTCAAGCTTCTGTCCAAGCTTCTGTCCAGGGATAGATAGAACTCCGACGAGGCGGTGGTGGTGGTGCGATGGCGACTTTATGGCGGCGACGGCGGCAGTGCTGAGCTTCTCACTCAGAGAGGGGGTGGTGGGGAGGCTTCACACCTCTGAAAATTCGGAGCTATCACAGCTCCAAGGGGGAGAGAGGGTGCCCTTGGTCAAATTGAGCAACAAATGAGATTTTTCTTCATTAATTGCTAAGGAATTCACAAAATACATGGGTTATATAAAAATGGAAAAAAGACATAAACTACTTTCAGATCTAAGGTTAGGGAGGAGTAAACTAGGGATAAGATAATTAATCTCCCATGTGGTCAAATGATCAAATTAAATAAAATACAACATGAATAAACTATATTAAAGGGGGGAGCATCTTGGACTTTGCTTGGTTCAAGTTTGAATTTTCTTCCACCTTGTCCCCCCTTGGTCCAAGTCTAATCTTGGACTTTAAACTAGCCCCACATGGGCCCTAAATCCTAAGTGGATCAATGGGAAAGAGGGTGGGGGCCCTGTTGGACCTACTGGCATTTTACATAGAAACCCAATTGCCATTTTGCTAAGAAATCCAAAGATTTCTAATGACTAACCCTTTGGCTTATAATGTCTTACAATTGTAAATCCAATTAGCCAAAGATATAAATATAAATAAAAAAATATAAATGTAAAAATAAAATATTAGTGTCTGGTGTTGATTCCCATCAGATTCGGGTGAGGAGGTATGAGTCACATTGTTATGACCCAAAGTCGAAACATAACAGGATAAAGTCAAGCAATATTACTAATTTTTTCCTTGTAAAATTATCATTTCGTAGAAGTATAGTTGGAGGTGAAGATGTGGTTGATGGATGAATTGGTCTAGTCCAGAACCAAAGTACTGCTCTAAAATAGTTTTAGCGAAAGTCAAGCCATAAGGTATGGATATAGTCTCAAATGAAATTTGGATAAAGTAAACCCTTTTTTTCCTAAATGAAAGATAGTCAAGTCATGCATTTCAAATTTCTTTTAAGGGGTTGTTGCATCAAAATCATCATTAAAAGTGATAATTGCAAAAGTATTGTGCCTTGGTTGATATTAGTAGGGATATGGTTACTTTTAATGAAATGTTACAAAAATAGCATCATCGTAAACCCCCATTACCATCCGAGAACTTAACCACGGGTACCTTTAACTACACCGATGATAAAATGATAATGCTTAATGACGTGGGCTCTCCGTACAACCCACCGAATCAAGGTACGCAGCGCGAAGGCCAAATGTCAGGCGGTTTGACACCCCATTCTGTCGCCGCCTCTACACGTCGCTTGACGCCCGACACCCGATGCTTTGTAGCCACCTTCACTTGCACATCCTAACGGACCCTGCGCCATGGTGTGGGCAATAGTTTGACCCCTGCAGGCACACTTGCCCTAACAATAAGGTCGACATTTAATGCACCTCAGCTCAATGACTATAAAGGTAGCCACAACAGCCTCCATCAAGTATACAATGCGAAGGAACCTTAGCAATTACTCCTCTCTCTCCTCTCTCTTCTCTCCAGCCTACCTTTGGCTACCAAACCCTCTACCCTGTGCTAACTTAAGCATCGGAGAGTTCTCTTGAAAAACTTCACCTCCTGTCGAGAACTTCTCTTGTCTTATGTAGGAAACGCTCAGCCTCGGATGCTCGACTTCCTCTCTCTCTGGTGGGGACACCACCGGGTCCACTACCGGGCCCACTACTCGGAGCCGACGCCGCACCGCACAGACTGCACCGAGCTTATGGCTCGAAGACTCGATTGCAGACCCGACATACTGAGTAGTTATACTTGTGTGTATTTTTGAGTATATGTATTTGTGTGTGTATGTATACATGTATTTCTACATGTATTTTTTTCTTTCGTCTTATTAGGCTAGTCTAAGTCAAATAAACATGTGTGTAATTTTTATATTTTAATTGGTTAAACCCACAAGTCAAATATTGGTTGGTGGGTTTGTCTTGTTAGGCTAGAGTATAAACATAATTAGTGAAAGTTAGATGGTATTATTGCTATGGCCTTTTCTCCTATATAAGGAGGCCATTGTGTGTTACGTATGTTATGAAATCTATGAATGAGAAAGCTTGAGCTTAAGGTGTTTTGCATTATTCTTCCCTTCCCTCTCTTCTCCATTTGTGAGATCTGAGTGTCGCCCGGTGTGAGACCGTCTGGCGTGAGGCCGAGCTGTGTGAGATATCAGTTATCCGTCCCGTCTTGTTCGCGTCCCGGAGTGCCGTCGATCCGTCTTCCACGTCCCCGCCGCGTCAAATTGGTATCAGAGCCCAACAACGGCGTCTCCGACGACCCGACATCCCCGACGTCGTCTCTCTTTCTCCCTCTAGATTACTAGAAAAAAAAAAGAAGAGAAGAGAAGAAATAGGAATCTCTCAGTTGAAATAGAAGTTAGAGAAAAAAAGAAGAATAGAAAAAAAAATTTTAACTTCATTTCTCTGTCTCTCTCACTTTCTCTCTAGTTCTCTCTCTGTACTCTCTCTCTCTCTCGTTCAGCGCACAGCAGAGGAAGAAAAGTTGAGAAGAAGAAAAAAAATAAAAAAAGAAATTTTTTGATTCGTAGCGGCACGGGCGCCTGTCGCCGCGCCCGAGCCGCCACCCGCGGCCCTGCCCCGCGCCTCCTGCGCCCCCGGCCGCCGCTGCCGCCCCCCCTCCCGCGAACGCCGCTCGCCCGCCGCGCCCTCCGCCTGCACCGGCCCGCCTGCGCGCCGGCACGCACCCGCCCGCGTGCCGCTCCAGCCCGAGCCCGCGCTAGCCCCGCCTGGGCCCAGCCTCGCCGCCCGCTGCACCCACCTGCGCAGCAGGCGCCCGCCCTGCCCACGCCTGAAGGCGTGTACGCGCCCGCCGTCCGGCCCCCTCCAGCGCGGTGCGCCAACGCGCACCGCCCGCCCGCGAGCCCCCCCCCCAGGCGTCGTCTCCCCCACCTCCGGCCGCCGCCGGAGCCCTGCGCCCGAGGCCACCTGCCACTCACCTCCGCCAGCAGTACCGCTGCCGCCCTGCCAACGCCGGTGGCCGCACCACAGCCTCAGTCGGTCGCCCCCCCACCGGCGACGTCCCTGCAGTCTCCACGCCGTCGAGCCCACCTTGGTCAGCTCTGCCACAGCCGCGTAAGAAGAACATTGGAGAAGTTTGAAAAGAAGAAGGTGTGGAAATTGAAAAAAAAAAAGGTGTGAAAAGAAGAAAAAAAAAGTAGGTAGAGTTGGAAAAAAAAGTCAAAAAACGGCGATTGAAGTTTGAAAAGAAAGAAAACGTGGTTTGAAGGAAAAAAAATTAAATATATATAATATATATGGAATATATATATTGTTATATATATCTATATATATATCTATATATATTATTTGATTAAAAAAAGAGTTGAATATATAATATATATATATATGAGATATATATAATCTATCTACATATATATGTTTATATATATCTTTTAACTTATTGAGGTGGCACCCGAAGTCTATAATTACGGCTCGATCAACGGTTGAGTCGTCCGATCGCTGACACACAGTCCGTAATTCACGGAGTGTGAGTGCCCCTAAGTCTCCCTGCGCGGAGAAAGTCTGGAGTGATTTGTTCCCCTGCGTGGGAAATTTTAAGTCACATGGTTTTGTAATAATTAAATCCTCCCTGCGTGGAGTGAATTCATTGTAACCACGAAGCTTCGTCGACGCCGTGTGGGCCCGCACGTCCCCGCTCGCCTTCGTCTCCGGTCGGAGCTAGACTTTTCAGTCAGCTAGGTACGTGCTCTAAACTTGCTCATTTAGTATCTTTTTAATTGCCGCGCGACGAAGTAAGAGAGAGCCCGATCCATGCAGCCAGTCTTCTGACTGCATCGCTGTGGACGGTGAGAGAGTGCTTGCTTGCACCTATCCTTTAGGCCCTAGACTGTCACATTAGGGCACCCTAATTGTCAGGAGGTAGTTCCACAACTACTTCACCTACGGGCGAGCAACTCTCCCTGACCAGTCCCTTCAAACTTGGCCCTTTGCCAATTAGCCAACAAAATTCGAGTCTATAGCTTGCTAATTTTCGGTCCTAGGATTGCATCATTTACGTCCGAGGTCGTGCATGCCACGTTGGTCTAGGAATTCATCTGGCTGTCTAGAACGCCCCTCAACGCTACCCATGGATCAAGAGAGCGTGACTGCTATGCTAGTCCAGCTCGAGCATAATCTCGTGGCCCACTTTGAAGAATCCATAGGCCAACTACGGACGGAACTCGACAAGAGGATCCGAGCCTTAGAGGATCGATTAAAGGGGGAGGAAGGCAGAGTGAATGGCCACGGCAATCCCGTAGCCAATCCTAGGGAGGAAAGAGAGCAAGTCCGCCCGAATCAGGCTCCCCAAGGTCGGGAGCAAGAGGCCCGTGTGCCTCAAGAGAGAGACCACGACGATGAAGATATCATCCTACGGAACGTCAAGATTGACGCTCCAAGTTTTGATGGGTCCCTCAACCCCGCTACATACCTTGAGTGGGAGACTGGGATGGACCAATATTTTGATTGGCATCGCCGCATGACACCTGCCACCAGGGTGAGGTTTGCCAAAATGAAACTTCTGGGTCAAGCCAAGACCTACTGGTGTAATGTTGAGAATCTCCTAGCACGGAGACGAGAGGAGCCTATTAGCACGTGGGAAGAAATGAAGGAGAAATTGAGGGAGAAGTATCGGCCACCTTCTTACCATCAGCGTCTTTTAGACCAATGGCAGAAACTCACCCAAGATGGAAAGTCTGTGGACGAGTACATCACCAAATTTGATGACTTCTTCCTTCGGAGTCGAGTCATGGAGAATGCTTCCGTCACCCTCTCTCGGTTTAGGGCTGGCCTACACGAGAGTATTCAGCAGGAATTATTCTTACGGGAGGTTAACACCCTCGAGCACGCCTACCAGGTTGCACGAGATGTTGAGAGGTTTCAAAGGGTGGCCCCACCGCGGGTTCCCATCTACCGCCAACCTGAAATCCGAAACCCCATAGTCCGCTATACTGAGAGAGCTGGCCCCTCCACCTCCTACGTCCCTACTGCTACCCCACTTAGGGCCGTTGCCCCTACGGCTCCTTTCCCACAGAACCCTTTACCTGCACCCGCAGCTGTGCCTAGGCTGGAGTATACTCCACCAGTTGAGAGGAGAGATGACAAGGGAAAGAGAGTCATCCCTAGCACCTCCCAACCAGCCCCTATCTCGGGAGTCCGATGCTTCCGGTGTCATAACTTAGGACATATTGCCACTAATTGCCCCACCTGAGCCTTGGTCATCACCGACCCCCAGCCTATGGAGCTTCCACCTCAGGAAGAAGAAACCCTTGAGAGATATGAGGCCGATCCCGACCTCATCACCCAGTTTGAGGAGTTAGATGCAGGATATGATGGCACGCATATCGAGTACATGCAAGTGAGAGATATTGTTGAGAGTTCTAGCCATGAAAGATTGGGTGTGGTCCGCTGCATCCTGGTACACCCACAGGAGGACGACTGGCGTCGAACCTCCATCTTCCAAACCTACATCATGGTCAAAACTCAACCCTGCAAGGTGATCTTTGACAACGGGAGTTGTATTAATGCAGTCTCTTCAGACTTTGTATCCCGTCTAGGTCTACCTACCCATCCTCATCCGAGGCCATACAACGTGACTTGGGTTGACGACACGTCTATCCCAGTAACCACTACATGTGTCATTCCCATCCAGTTCCAGTCCTACCAAGGACAAATCCTATGCGATGTAGTACATATGAAGGTCGGGAGCATCATCCTAGGACGGCCATGGATCTACGATGTAGACCTTACTACATTCGGTCGGTCCAATGAGTGTTCCTTCTCCCACAATGGGAAGAGGATTCAGTTGCTCCCAACACCCCCAAAGGTGGCCACGGGAAAGAGTCCTACCTCCACACCCGCTGCATCCCCCAAAATTCGGGAGAATACCCCAACCCCCACCAAAGGGAAGCTTCCCATTCCCTCCTCTCCTACACCTGTCATATCCATCCCTAAGGCCCCTAGGGTTGACCATGACCCGACTAGGCGCCTTAACTTCATAGGTGTTCGTGAGTTGAATAGAGAGGTTGCCGAGGGTGCCCCTGTTTGGGCTGTTGTCGTCACCATTACCCCTGAGGAGTCCCAAGTCTCCGTCCCACCTGAAGTCCAGGTAATCCTGTAGGACTTTCACGACATCTTTCCGGAAGACTTACCTTCTACACTCCCTCCCATGCGTGATGTTCAACACGCCATCGACCTTGTCCCCGGGTCCACCCTACCCAACCTCCCCCACTACAGATTAAACCCCAAGGAGCATGCTGAGCTCCAAAGGATTGTCGAGGACCTTATTCAAAAGGGTTTCCTCAGGGTGAGCAAGAGTCCATGTGTCGTCCCTGCCTTGCTCACACCCAAGAAGGATGGCACCTGGCGGATGTGTGTTGACAGCCGCGCCATCAATAAGATCACTGTCAAGTATAGGTTTCCCATTCCCCGTCTTGATGACATGCTTGACATGATGAGTGGAGCCACTATCTTTTCCAAGATTGACTTGAAAAGTGGCTACCACCAGGTCTGGATTCGACCAGGGGATGAGTGGAAGACAGCCTTCAAAACAAAAGAAGGTCTGTATGAGTGGCTTGTCATGCCGTTTGGGCTATCCAACGCCCCTAGCACTTTCATGAGGCTTATGACTGAAACCCTTCGCCCCCTCATTGGTCGCTTTGTTGTCGTCTACTTTGACGGCATCCTCATTTATAGCCACAACCCTCAGGACCACATTCACCATTTGAGGGAGGTCTGCGAGACCCTGAGGAAAGAAACCCTGTTTGCCAACCTGACTAAGTGTGAATTCATGACAGACCGGGTCACTTTTCTCGGATTTGTGGTTTCAAGTCATGGAGTGTCTGTGGAGGTGAAGATGTGGTTGATGGATGAATTGGTCTAGTCCAGAACCAAAGTACTGCTCTAAAATAGTTTTAGCGAAAGTCAAGCCATAAGGTATGGATATAGTCTCAAATGAAATTTGGATAAAGTAAACCCTTTTTTTCCCAAATGAAAGATAGTCAAGTCATGCATTTCAAATTTCTTTTAAGGGGTTGTTGCATCAAAATCATCATTAAAAGTGATAATTGCAAAAGTATTGTGCCTTGGTTGATATTAGTAGGGATATGGTTACTTTTAATGAAATGTTGCAAAAATAGCATCATCGTAAACCCCCATTACCATCCGAGAACTTAACCACGGGTACCTTTAACTACATCGATGATAAAATGATAATGCTTAATGACGTGGGCTCTCCGTACAACCCACCGAATCAAGGTACGCAGCGCGAAGGCCAAATGTCAGGTGGTTTGACACCCCATTCTGTCGCCGCCTCTACATGTCGCTTGACGCCCGACACCCGACGCTTTGTAGCCACCTTCACTTGCACATCCTAACGGACCCTGCGCCATGGTGTGGGCAATAGTTTGACCCCTGCAGGCACGCTTGCCCTAACAATAAGGTCGACATTTAATGCACCTTAGCTCAATGACTATAAAGGTAGCCACAACAGCCTCCATCAAGTATACAATGCGAAGGAACCTTAGCAATTACTCCTCTCTCTCCTCTCTCTTCTCTCCAGCCTACCTTTGGCTACCAAACCCTCTACCCTGTGCTAACTTAAGCATCGGAGAGTTCTCTTGAAAAATTTCACCCCCTATCGAGAACTTCTCTTGTCTTATGTAGGAAACGCTCAGCCTCGGATGCTCGACTTCCTCTCTCTCCGGTGGGGACACCACCGGGTCCACTACCGGGCCCACTACTCGGAGCCGACGTCGCACCGCACAGACTGCACCGAGCTTATGGCTCGGAGACTCGATTGCAGACCCGACATACTGAGTAGTTATACTTGTGTGTATTTTTGAGTATATGTATTTGTGTGTGTATGTATACATGTATTTTTTTCTTTCGTCTTATTAGGCTAGTCTAAGTCAAATAAAAATGTGTGTAATTTTTATATTTTAATTGGTTAAACCCACAAGTCAAATATTGGTTGGTGGGTTTGTCTTGTTAGGCTAGAGTATAAACATAATTAGTGAAAGTTAGATGGTATTATTGCTATGGCCTTTTCTCCTATATAAGGAGGCCATTGTGTGTTACGTATGTTATGAAATCTATGAATGAGAAAGCTTGAGCTTAAGGTGTTTTGCCTTATTCTTCCTTTCACTCTCTTCTCTATTTGTGAGATCTGAGTGTCGCCCGGTGTGAGACCGTCCAGCGTGAGACCGAGCTGTGTGAGATAGCAGTTATCCGTCCCGTCCTGTTCGCGTCCCGGAGTGCCGTCGATCCGTCTTCCACGTCCCCGCCGCGTCACTCTCTCTCCCCACCATCAAGGGAGATTCACCCCCGGATGCTCCCCACTAGTGCAAGAAGAAGCATGTTGACACTCGACCTTGACACTCAGCTTGACCACTGGAAGCTTCACTCACTCCCGTTAATGCTCTCTTGCTCAGTCCTAACTACAAATTCAAGTGTTACGCAACACTTTGGCACTCACAAGACAAACGAGGAAGCTCGAGAGACGTGTGCTTGACCCCTCGAGGACTCAGAGGCTACCACCCAAATATAGCCCAGAAAACCATATGACTCAGCCAACTCATCTACCTACCTCTGAGTTAGCTTCGAAAGGCTCAGCTCCATGGTTCCCTCAGAAGAACAGGAAACTAATGGGGCACCATAACCCATGGCTTGGCCGCATCCCCACGGCGAGAAACCAACCCCGATGAGCCTTCTCTGTCTCTTCCCTCTAGGACCTCGAGGAGCTCGCCTGCTTGGGATGCCCTCTACCACTATGGCGATGACACCTCTACATCCTTACTGATGACTTTGCACCAACAACATATTATCTTCTTCCGCCCCATTCCCTCATTGGCCATAGGAGAAGTGGCATATGGACCCGAAGATATGTTACTCATCGGACCAAAAGCTCTGGCAACCCTCTGGTGATGGATGTTCAACATAACCCTCATAGGCTCTCAACAAGCAAATGCCCTACAGTTGTCGAGCCTTCGGCCTAGTTTCCACACTCGCACAAGTGCCCTCAACTCTAGGATGTCAATGGAAAGGTTGAAGGACCCCAAGCCCTACTTTATATAGCCTTTGGCCAGAAAATTGGCATATCAATCAAGGATGAATGATCGTGGTAAGAGAGGATGTGAATGAATTCGTATCCCTCGAAAATCGTAACCATTGTTGCCAACTGATAGGCTGCCCCTGGTACCAGCCACGTACATCGCATCACATCGAGGGATGAGGGACAATTAACATGGGCTCTCCATACGACCTACTAAACTAGGGTACACGGCCCATTCCTGTTGCTTCGTGAGCCTCCCACCTATTTTTTGAATTTCAACCGCATTAATAACGATGTAGACATCAGCCAGCCACCTACGTATGGCCAAATGCCAAGCGATCTAACACCCCATTCTGTTAACACCTCTGCATGCCTCCCGACACAATGCCACTAGTTGTCTTGCCGCCACTGCACATCACCTAGCGCTTGATGCCCGATGCTCTGTAGCCACCTTCCCTAGTATGTCCTGACGGACCCTATGCCATGGCGTGGATGGTAGTCTAATGTCTAGAAGCACGCTCACCCTACTGGCAAGGTTGTTATTTAATGCATCTCGACTCAATGACTATAAAGGCAGGTCACAACGGCCTCCATCAGGTGTGCAATGTGAAAGAACCCTAGAAAGTACTCCTTTCTCTCACCTCTCTACTCTATAGCCTACCTTTGGCTACTAAACCCTCCGCTCTATACCGACTTAAGTATCAGAGGGTTCTCTCATAACATCTAACTCTCATCGAGAACTTTTCTTGCCTTGTGTAAGAAATACTCGGCCTCAGATGCTCGGCTTCCTCTTAAAAGTCTCACTCTCTCTCTCAACTATCAAGGGAGATTCACCCATGGATGCTCGGTGTTCACCCCCAATGCAAGAAGAAGCCTACTAACACTCGGTCTCGACGCTCGGATCGACCATTGGAAGCTCTCCTTGCTCTTGTTAGCACTCTCTTGCTCTGTCCCAACTAGAAATTCAAGTGTTATGCAACACTTTAGCACCGTCTATAGGAACCAACTAGAAGCCATGCCACATTCCTGAAGGACTGGAGAACAAGCTGACGTTGACGTTGACACACAGTCCTCAGCCAATCACGCTTTCGTTGGAGTGTCTAAGGAGCAGATAGACATCCTGACTGGGCAAGTGAACATTCTGAAGGAGGTTGTCAGTGGGTTACCAATGCCATAGGGAGAAGTTTTCTCTCTCTCTCTCCTCTCTCTATCGGGGAGAGGAGGAACCTATCTTCCTCCTTGAAACCCTTTATTAAAGAAAGGGTATTTTCATCGTGCTATGACTAACTAATGGAATAATGAAATCTTTGTAGAATATTCGTCTTTTTTTCATCTACGCAAGTTAACTGTGATTACATTTTCACAACATTTCGATAAAAGTAATGATATCACTACTAACATCAATCCAAACATGATATTTTTGTAATTTTATTTTTAAAGATGATTTTGATGCAAAAACCCCTTCTTTAAATATAAGGATTTTATATTCACTTATTAGTTAAAAGTAGATATTTGTGCATATGATATGATTGAATTAGGTGATTGAGTAGAATCACTATCTAATTCAATCTACTAGGATAGCTTTTCTACACTTGGAAGAGACGTGAGTTAGATCTTACCTCCAAAAGCTTACGCTAAAGCTAAGTGACATGGGCACTTCCCACCATTTTTTGAATTTAAGTCCAAACTCGACTGAATAACGGGTGCAAGATTCACGCGGGGTCAAATCTTGTGTAGCCATCCTTTCCTTGTCATCTTAGATCGCACTCTGAATTCTGGTCACCTCCATAACCACTTCGGACTCTCTAAATTTGCATAACTACTATCGAATCTGTCTAGGATATGTCTCCTATTCCGCCTATGATCATGGCCGGGGTGAAACTCCCGGAGACAAACGACTCTAGACCCCAAGGCATATGAAAGGTATAGTACATCAACGCCAAGGTACATAAGAGCTGCTCCTTCTACTCCATTAATTTATTTTCTCTTTTATATATCACTAACTTAAATATCAGAGAGTTTTTCTAAGACACTCCACTCTAGATTAAGAATTTTTTCTTCGCAAGAGAATAATCGACTTTAACGTTCAACGCCTCTCCCCTTCTCCGAGGTCACTTCCCCCTTGCACCAAAAGAAGAACCGACACTCAGACGCTCCGTTCAACAACACTCGACTTATCTTTTGGGATCTATGCTCGTCACTGTCTAAACTCTCTTAGTCGATCTTGACCACAAGTTTAAGTGGGAACAAAAAGTTGCATCCCTATCTCCATTAATGCTCCCAAAGTCTCTGCCGTAAAAAATCCTGTGCGAATGTTCTCCCTCTTTTGTGATTGAAATGAGTTTTGTATCTTTCTTCCCAAGTGGAGCAGCACTTAGATTATAAACGTTGTAGATTCACATGCGCATCATCGTTGCTAAAACCTATGATAGATGACTTACATTGCATCGTACAAAAATCTTGAGAAGTTAAACATTTCATTCCGAATAACATATTTCTAGTTCAAGCCAAACTGCATAAAAAATTATCTCAGACTCCATGTATCAAATTCAAATTATTTACCTTCGTAACAAAAATAGTGGCATAAAGTGTAGCGCCATAACACCTTTCAAATTCAAATAACTTAAACTTCATGCAGAAAGATCAATGAGTCCCATTCCTGAGAAAATTTACAAAAAGAAACTTTACGTCGAGCTCAAGGAAGAGAGAGCCCTTTTCCTCTCTTTTTTTGTGTGGTAAAAAGCAGAGACTCCCACATGTTTATGTGTCATGATTTAGTGCTAAATAGGTAATGATAAGTTTTAGCTTTTATATTGATTCAAATTTGATAAGAGCTTGCTTACTGCATTGTTGCCAAAAAAATTACTGTTTTTTTAAGAATTATTGTCTCCCGACTAAAAAACTAATCTAATAATCACCTATCTAAAACACTCACTTCAGCCCATATCATCACTTAGACCAACGCTCCATTAATTATGACATAACCCTATTGCATCATGGCGGCAAAGATCTTCCTCCTCCCTCTCCATCAGGGTTGCTCTACCCGTAAGGCATAATAAATTTACAGATTTGTACATATTATCAACTTAATAGCTAAAGAAGTCAAATGATCTGATTGAATTGATACAAGTCAATCTAATCAATTTATACTGTAGTTGACCAAAGTCCTAGAGGACATTGGAGCAAACCCTGCTCTCACGATCATCACTGTCACCATGTTCATCATTAATTCCTACCGACTGGGCAATCGCGTGTGAAGTCTCTCCCTGGGGCAGGCCAGCCCCGCTGTACTCGTCAGACCCAGGCATTCTCCTCCCCACCCCCCCCCCCCGCCTCCTCCGCCACAACATCACAAGACTCCTCGTTTTCTATTCTCTTTGTTTCATTAATGGCAGTGTTGTTCTTCTCCCCACCTGGCCAATCCCCTGCTGTGTTGCTGTCCGAAGTTAAGTTGAAGTCTTCACGCCTAGAAGCCTTCCTCCAACCTGTTCCCACGAGCCCCGTTGCAGCTGGTGACAGGTGACCATAGACATCCAATCTCGAAACTCTCGGGTGGCTGCAGTCCGTCTGCACCAGCGGCAGTTGGCAGTACGTGAAGACGCTGCGGTTGTTTGGGTAGGAAAGGGAAGCCCAGAGGAGGAGGAGGAGGAGGAGGAGGAGGAGGAAGATATGGGTGAAGACAGGGAGTGCAGATCATGGTGGAGGAGAAAGGGCTAAAAGGAGCAGGGAAGGGGGGTGCTTGATGGGCAGAGAAAAGGTGGCGATGGTGGCAAGCCATGATGGCGAGGTAGGGGAAAGGGGGGCAAAGCGGCAGGAGGAGGAGCCCCCGCCGGACGCAAAGGCCAAGCGACTGTCCTCCTCTTCGAAAAGGGGCGGCCTTTGCACGCCCGTTCCCCTCTGGAAGCTGGAGGAAGGCGTGGGGGAGGCGGGTCCTTATCTGTCGCACGACGACGCCGGTGCCGCCGCGGGGTCTAGCCATCACAGGGAGCGTTCGAGGCAGCAGCACCGCCACGGTGGGGCGGCGCTTGTGTTCCCGGTCGCTGCCGGTGGCGCCGTTTCCGCCAGGAAGCTCGGGGCCGACCTCTGGGGGATCCAGGACCTTCCAGTTTCTAGGATGAGCCGGAGGGGCGCCAGAGCACGACATCATAGGGAAGAGCAACTAGGAGACCTCTCTGATGTATCTTCACTTGGTCCACATGAACTGGTGAGCAGCCGGTGATCTCCAAGATCCTTACTTTTTTTATAAAGTATTCAGAGTTCTTGGTTGTGCCTCCCGGTTCCCTTGTTACCTACAACTCTGATGTTTTGATTCACCTACTTCGCTTTCCATTCGTTTTCATAGGGAATGTACATTTCATGGTTGTTCATCATTTAATTTATATGGATATAGTTCTTGTTGGTTCACACTTTGCTTGTTTGATCTTGCACTTATCAGCTATGTTATGGTGTTCTAACTCTGGATAGTCGCTGTTTCACTGCACATCACTTTAAATTCCATGGTTCCTCATCTAACCGTAGCCTACTACTGTCTTCCATGACCTCATTCTATCCTCACAATCGACATGTTTGTCATCTGTCTGTTATTGCTTTGGCTGTCAAGTGGTCCTCCATGCCTGCCAAGATGTTAACATGCTAGAAGATAAAATAAAAACTGTTTAAACAAAATAGAAAGCTAAGGAAGAAAGAAATAGAACATCAGATGGATACTAAGGAATGTTGCCTTGCAAGCAAGAGATATCTGGGGAAACTCCCTCAATATATGAATCCAGCATCCTTGACCTTTCTCAATTCCCATCATAAAATCCCCATAAGGTATAGTTTCTTTCTCTTTAAGTGGAAAATAAGCCACCTACAATGACCCCCCCACTCCCCCTCACCCCCTGAACCAAAAAAAAAAACCCAGAAAAAAGACAAGAAAAAGGGAGAAGGAAAGAGGAAGAAATGTAAAATTAAAGCATGTGTGAAGATTATTTAACTTCCAAAGCACAGCTACCTTTTCGGTGTTTGGCCTAATTTCTAGAAGCTTAAAGAAGATTCCGTTGGTCTTGTGATTATTTCTCTAAGGTAAGTTAAGCAGCAAAAGGGAAAAAATATTTGTTGTTTGTCTTCCAAACTTTAGTTAACAGATAAGAAGATTTATCAAGCCTGTTTGCAAAAATCCAAGTCCATAAGAAGTGATGCTTTTCCTATGAATTGTAGAAGTAACTTTTGAGCTGTGACAGCCTTAAAAGAGTTGACCTATAATGTGAAGAGCCTGGAGCTAAGTATTGATGGTGGCACTGAGTTTTTGCCTGCTTTGAGTAGAGGTCAGCCGGTCGACGATCTTCCTGTGCTTGTGCGATCGGGTGGTGGGGGCTGTAGTGAGAGGGGGGGGAGGGAGTCCTCGAGGCTCTGTCCTCTCTCTGCTTCCTGTTCGAAGAGCAGTTCGGGCAAGTGCCTCAGGTGGAAGGAGGGGCTTTCATTTATTTTGGGGGTTCCTTCTTTTCCAATTTTCCTGCTGTTTGGGGCTGTCAAAATGGAGGGTCGGGGTTGTTTGGTGGTGGGCCTTCGGAGCCCTTTTGTGCTAGAGCAGGGTTTTGAGCATAGCGGCTAGATGCTAGGTGTGTTTCTTTTCTTTGCTCTAGAGGCAGAGTAGTCTGCCGTCTTTTGTATTTGGGAGTTGTGTGGGAGCACTCCCCCCATACTTGTATATTCTTTTCTCTTTTATAGAACTAGTGGTACCACACACTTTCAAAAAAAAAAAAATTGAAGAGCCTGGAAGTTGTGGGATATTATAGTTTGAAGGATGCTTCGGAAGCTAAGGTTGTTGCACGGGTCATTCAATTCCTGTCAGAAGCATGGTTCACAGTTCACCTCAGTATTCAAAGATGTGGGTGGCAATGTTTGTTTCTATTTGTTATTTGTTTGATTGCTAAAGCTTGCTAGTTTTGTAATTGTGTTTTCATATTCTTTTATCTTTTCAACTTTGAAAAGGAAAATGGTTTTGCTTCCTTACATGCTTTTGGAGTTTGTAAGTAGCTGTATACCCTCGATGCTTATGTTAGCATTCAGATCTGTCATGTCCATCACGTATTTACTAACAACGACAGGGACATTTTTTGGTGGTAGGTGGTGGGGGCTCGTTAATACTGCAGACAAAGTACTTTGTTTCATTAGTCCCCATATCTTTAAAGCCCAGAAGAAAGTAACATATTTAAGGGTCTCTGTTTGATGTTAGCTAAATTATTTAAACTTTAAGGATGAAGCTGGGGGGTAGTTAATATGTACAACATTGAACACATGTATTAGATAAAAGTTCAGGGAACACCCTCTAGTGCACTTTCCACCTGATTTGTGTTTGAAGTTGATGCCCCTCTTTTATATTTAGCTCATTTTAATCCACATTTTGACATTAATAGTGGAGGTTTCATCTATAATGAATTCATCATCATCATCATCATCATCAGAGCCTTATCCCAATTATTTGGGGTCGGCTACATGAATCATGTTCCGTCAAAGATTTCTATCAAGTGCTATATTCATATTTAAACCCAAGAAATTAATGTCCTTCCTAATAACATCACACCATCTCATTTTAGGCCTTCCCCGAGCTCTTTTACTAGCATCCACTAAGATGCGGCTACATCTTTTAACCGGCGCTGAGTTAGGGCGACGAAGCACATGATCAAATCACCTGAGTCTATTTTCTCTCATTTTACTATCAATTGGGGCTATCCCTAAGTCCTTACGGATGCGCTCATTCCTAATTTTGTCTTTCTTAGTCTTGCCACACATCCATCTCAACATTCTCATCTCTGCTACACACATTTGTGAATGTGTTCCTTTCGTACTGTCCAACACTCGGTACCATATAACAAAGTAGGTCTCACAGCTGTTCTATAAAATCTCCCTTTGAGTTTCACAGGCATCCGACGATCACAGAGGACTTCTGATGTGCTTCTCCATCTTAACCAGCCTGCCTTACTCCTATGTGTAACGTCATCATAAATCTCCCCATTCTCTTGTATGACAGATCTTAAGTATCGAAAGCTACTACTCTTCGGAATGTTATGCCCATCAATTAGAACCTTGTCTTCCTGTACCACTATCCCATTACTAAAATTACAATGCATAAACTCTGACTTACTCCTAATTTTAAAACCTTTAGACTCCAAGGCATCTCTCCAATGCTCTAACTTAGCATTTAAAGCATCAATACTCTCATCAATTAAGACAATATCATCTGCAAATAACATACACCAAGGGATATCCTCATGCAATTATTTTGTTACTTCATCCATAACTAAGGCAAAGTGATACAGACTTAGTGCAGAACCTTGATGCAAACCTATAGAAACTGAAAATTCACCAGTCTCTCCAGCAATAGTTCGAACACTAGTAATAGCACCGTCGTACATATCCTTAATCAAATCAACATATCCTTGAGAGATTCCTTTCTTTCTTAATGTCCACCAAATTAAATCTCTCGGTACTCGATCATACGCCTTCTCTAAATCAAGAAAAATCATATACAAATCCTTTCTCATCTCTCTATACTTCTCCATTAGCTGCCGTAGTAAGAAAATAGCTTCTGTAGTAGATCTATTCGGCATAAAATCAAACTGATTTTCCGATACAGTAGTCATATATCGGAGGCGTTTTTCGATTACTCTTTCCCAAAGTTTCATAGTATGACTCATAAGCTTATTTTCACGATAATTATTGCAGCTTTGAATATCTCCTTTGTTTTTATAAAAAGGAACTACAACACTTTTCCTCCAAACTTCTGGCATTCTCCGTTCCTTTAAAATTTTATTAAAAAGTTTAGTTAGTCACTGAATACTAATGTCTCCTAGGCTTTTCCATACTTCAATAGGTATGCCATCTGGTCCTAAGACCTTGCCCACTTTCATTTTCTTTAAAGCATCTTCCACTTCTGATATCTTAATACGCCTGAAATATTGAATTCAGAAGAGAAAATATGGAGAACCATGCACATTGTGCCTTGCAGTTTCTGTTTGAGCAGATGGCTCTAAAGGAATGATCTCATCTTTCTAGGGGAAAGAGTGTACACTGGAAATATTTCTGGCTTTCTGCAAGATGTCTTCCCCTTTACCTGCCCAACATACTGTCAATATGCAGAAAAAAATTAGTGATTTCTGCAAAAACTAATATCGAACTTTTTTTTCCTGGAATTGTCCATTGCTTGGAGCTTCTTGTAGTTTTCTTATGTTTCTTGGTTCATGATTGAAGTGATTTCTTCCAACTTTTTTAAGAATGAGAAAATAACCTTTACGAAGAGTGAAATATGTTAATGACAGCCACAAAGTCTTGGCGTTCTGAATTATAGGATTCTTTTTCGAAAAGATTCTAAAATATATGATTCTCCACTCTCCAGCAATGCTTATTCAATGCCACTAAAGAGGCAGTTAGAGACTATGAGCAGACTGTTACGTGGAAGTTAGTATGAACTTCATGGTGTGATCTATGGGTTGGGATATCTGGACTTTGTGAGTGATTAGTGTCTGAGTGCACATTCAGTCAGTAAAAGGAGAAGGCGGGGAATGCAGTTGAACAAATTCATGTTTAGATCCACATGAAAATGCAAGGTGTCTGAACCCATACTTTTACAGGTGGTATAGTTGCCATTTACAAGTTAGTTTCAACAAAACACCGTCTTAATTTAGAATCATGTTAGTATGGAGATGCTCGTTTCGTGTAGATCTGTACTGTTAGTTTCCATACCTGCTCACCAATGGGCCCCAAATAGGCAGGTTTTCCCATGCTCCACCAGCTTTGTTGCATAATAAATAGGTCCTAAGACAGTCAGGTTGAAAGCTGGACAAAAAATTATGCTCAAATCTTTAGTATTTGGAGCTCCCAAAATTCTAACCAACCTCAGATTGATGGGACCGGGCTGGGTGATGATGCTGATTGTGTAAGTTTAATCTATTATTTTTTATTTTCTATTGCCTCTTGGGGTAAGAGAATCATTGACATGGCTTTTGACATTGCCCCAAGATTTTCCATCTCGAATATTGGTGCCATCCCTTAAAGGCGGAAGAGAAGAGATCTCGGAAAAATCTTGGGAGATTGGGTTCGGTGATTTCAGAAATTTTTTTCATATATATAGCCTATTTCTAAGAAACTGCTAATTTTTTTCTACTAACCACTCAATTTCACAAACATATATTTCTAATTGACAACTCAATTTTACAAAATAAAGAGTAATGATAACAATAACAAATCCTTTCACCTGCACCAATGTCAATATACATCAAAAGTTACACCACAAAGAGATACATAAAATAGTTCATGAATCACAAACTGAAGAATACATTAAAAATCATAAAAAATGACATGTATCTTTGTCTCCCTCCAGAGAGAAGGGGGAGATGAGGGAGAGAGATAAAGAGAGAGAGAGGGGTGGGAGACAGAGAGAGAGTGTGAGAGAGAGAGGGCGGGAGAGAGAGAGTGTGTGTCAGAGGGAGAGATAGAGAGAGTGTGTGTGACGTGTGTCTGGGGGAGAGGGAGAGATAGAGAGAGAGATTGGGGAGAGAGAGTGTGTGTGTGGGCCGAGGTAGAGAGAGACAGGGAGAGAGGAAGGAGGAAACCGGGGGGGAGATCTCGGTATCTGGGGCTCCGTTTGTCGCAACTTTTGGAGAGACAGAGATGTCGGAGAGATCTCAGACATCTCGTAAGAGATGGCAAACCATGCATTGCCCCTACGGCCTACCTACATGGCCTGTTCATTTTCCCATGAGCAAATAACATTTTTTTTCTGTCAGAATGACCAAGGAGAATCCAAAACTTAACTCTGGGCTGATTCTGGGGAAAGAACAAGAAGTGATATGTGGGTGCCTCTCTCTCTTTGATTGAAAATAAGATGTTTTGGAGGCCAAGGCAGGTTGTTTTCTCATGCATAATTACCATGTATGTAGGGAATACCCAAACCTTTTCTTTTTCTTGGCTCATAACATGGCAGTAAGTTCTTTAGTAGTTTTTTCATACAAGTATGCCTATGAATGATATGGATGGATGATTTTAGATACTTGGAAAGTCTAAAGAGCTGTTCAGAAACTATATACTTAAATTTGATTCTGAGGTAACAATGATTGTGGCATGATTACTTCAGAGCTTCCTATTTTTTAAGAATGGGAGAATTGCCTTTGGGAAAACTCCATACAGAATCAAGATTGGAGGAAAGGTCTCATGTGCTGCACTGGCAGCAAGGTCCATGAGCTGCACTGTGTCACCATCAGTAGCAGCAGCAGTGAATAGCTGCAGCATTGAGGTTGGAGTTATTGAGGATGGTTGAAATGCCACATCTCAAGGGTAAAGTTGCCAAAAATACAGGATCAAATGTCTCTGCCAAA
Organism: Amorphophallus konjac; assembly: GCA_022559845.1. Lineage (NCBI taxonomy): Eukaryota > Viridiplantae > Streptophyta > Magnoliopsida > Alismatales > Araceae > Amorphophallus > Amorphophallus konjac. The sequence goes on along the minus strand of CM040121.1, from coordinate 524,571,309 downwards.
ACCACCTTGAGTTCAATTCAAAAATTCATTCAAGGGATCGGTTTGAACTAAAAGCCAAAATCACATATTCAGAATCACTTAAAAATAATCAGTCACAAAGGACCATTATCTCCATAGATTTATTTTCTACCAAAATCCTGAGAGAATTGACAACAGTGTTGCTTAAAGGATCACAAGAAGGTGGATGAGCTGGTGATTGTTACAAGCATATTAAATGTCAGGCTAGAGGCAACCTTTATGGAGTGGCATAAATGGCTGGATTATATAAATTGAGAGTGTATGAGAGTAAAACAAAAACCATCATTGTCATAAAGGGTTAAGGCGTGGCTTCAATGAGGTAGAAGGGAAGGGAGAGGTGTATGGGATGGTTTATGCTTTACATCTGACTGCTCACTGTCTTAACAAAAACAGCTAGGGTGGAAGAATCACATTTGCGGAGGAAGCTAAGAAGAGTTAGGAACTTTGGCACAAATGATAGGAGAAACTTTGGGAAAATTTAGGAGCCAACCAACGAGAGAAAAATAAATGATGGTCTGTTGATTGCAATGATACGAATCGTGTCACCCCATGTGAAGCTTAGCTACCTCATTCTGCACAAGCCACCAGTTGCATTTTTTTAAAAAGAATCTTTTATTTTTCTTGTAAATCCATATCTTTTGTTGCCAGCCTAGATGCCTTCTAAATAATTTTTCTTTGCCTCTTGACCAGCTTTTGGGAATTACCCATGTACCCTATGTAGTTCATTAGTTCTGATGGTAGTCAAAAGAGTTTCCAAGGTGACATCAGATTGATAGGTCACCGATCTTGTTTAATTCTTGGTGAGACAAATCCTTGTTGACCTGAAGCTGGTGTGTCATATACCATGGTTGATTGAGTAATAATTTGGGGAAACTTACCTGTTTACCCCTAAAATCTTTTAATATTACCTCTATACCCCCACCTTTATGGTATTTAACCCAATACCCCTCAAATTTCCTAACTCGGTTCCCATACTCCTGATGTTACATTCTGTGAGTTATTTGGGTAACGGGGATAATGATTCTTATGAAATGACAAATTTATCCCTCTCCCCCCCCTCTCTCTCTCTCGTCGACACTGGATCTCTCTCTCTCTCTCTCTCTTTCCGGCACGGAAGAGGGCCCTCTCTCGCTCTCCCCCCTCTCTCTATTGCTCTCTCCCCCTTCTTGCCACGGTGGACGACCGTGTTGAGGAAACCGTAGTCCTTGTCCACCATTGCCAGCAACCTATGTAGCCACTCCCACTCAAGGTTGGCAGTATCGGTTTCGATTGACATTCAAAAAAAAGCAAAAAATATAGAAATTTTTGGAAAAAATCAGAAAAAAATCATTAGACATGTATTTGACTGTAAAGAAATAGGATTAAGTGCAATAAACATGAAGTAGGCATTGGACATGTTTAAGTGATATTCTTGAGTACATATTAAGCATGAAGTAGGTTCAAACAATATAATAAATCTAATTAGACACAATAAATGTTACAGAAATTAAATGATCCTTACCTAAATGATGATGTACTAATATGGATAATAGCTAGAAGAACCTTCTCCCACATCGTCTGACTTCTAATGTTGATACCCATAAAAAGGTTGCATGTATTCTTTATATTCACTATAACCAAACAATGAGGTAGTCAAGTCTTGCATCCCTCTTTGGATCTCTCTTGGAGTGTAAGGTTGTTGGCTTGATTGGAATCCAAAATCAGCATAAGAACCTTGAGGATGAGAAGAGGATGTTGACCTATAATTGCTGCTGGGTGGAACTGGATGAAATTAAAATTTTGGTTGATGACCCCACCCATAAATGCCTGCTTCATGTTGGCCACCTCCATAACCTGATGGATGTCCATGTTGGCTCTGTGAAACATATCCTCCTTCACTATGACTGTATCCTCTGCCTGTGTCTGCGTGGAAGAAGGAAGTAGATGCATATGTGTCACCGCCAGTAGTAGCACCTACAGCTGCACTGGGATCATCATCACCATCATTAGAACTATAAGAAACCAGTCGCCTTTTAGCCTTTGGGATTGTTTTTTTCTCTTTTGGTGTGATCATTTCATTTATCTTTGAGATGAGTCATTTTCCCCTTGGTGTGTACCTCACATAAATTTACTTCAACTGCTCAATTGTCGGGTCCTCTCGAGCAACAACACTAGTCCTCTCAGTTAGCTCATGCACTGATATACTTCTTCTTAAGGATGTAGGTGGCTTGACCATTCTAGGAGTGACTGGCTTGCTATCTGATTCTGAGTGTCTAGCTGGCTGTTGACCCCATAAAATATTTTTACAAAATTCAGATTTTCAGAACTTCTGAGGAAGAAATTTGCATGTATTCAACAAGGGACGACTAAGGGTCGTCAATGACAGTCAGGAGTATCAAGAAGACAATATATCTCTGGTACTCATTTTCAACCATGAAGAAGATATGTGAATGGATGACAATCCAACACAGCATTAAGTTGTTACCAGGGGATTATGCTGTCCACTTGGACTTAGTTGCAAAAGTTTGTGACTTAGCCAGTGCAGAGAAATTTTATGAAAGTATGTCTGAGAGAGTGATAGGGCAATCTACATGCAATGCTCTCCTTCACATTTACATATAGAATAATTTAATCACTAAGGCTGAGTCTCTTTTTAGAACAATGTCAGATCATGGTATGCTGAGATGTGCCCTTCCATATAACCATACACATATCCAATGGTTAAGTGCATGGGCAAATAGTGATGAGGTAGAAGGCACAGAACAGGTGTTCTCGGAAGTGAAAATTGAGAAAAGTAGCTGCAGAGTGGATAACATATTGACGAGGATCGTAAGCAGCATGGACATTTATCAAATTATATTTTTGAGTGTTTTATTTTGTAGGTCACATTCGTAAGCTAAGGTGTGCTTTGAAGATGTGTCACCATTATGTTAGTGTCACCATTATGTTAGTGTCTTAAGTCTTCCCACGTGAGTTATAAAGAGTTGTTAGGTGATGTTTGGTCATAAATGTCAAATGTTAGGTGTTGAAGTTTTTGATACGTTGTCTGTGTGAGGAGTCTATATAAGAGTCTGTAATCACATGTTAAGAGAAGAAGAAAGTTGATTAAAATTATGAGAATGTTAGGTGTGAAGCCTTGTGTTTTCTCTTCTCCGAGAAGGAGATGAGTGTGATGCCCATGGGGGTGTGAAGCCCCACCCTATCCCACTATCCCACCATCTCTTCTCTTCCCCTCCACTTAGCCATTAATTCTTGTTTGATTCTCCTTTTCTATCCACCTTCCCCCCATCGTCCCAGACCACCACCTGCCATCATTAACCCACACCCCACCACTAGAGTGCCCACAAAGCTACCCTCCCTCCCCACTGTACATAACTCCGGTTGGCCTCACCCCACCCTGCACCCCTCTTCCCAGACCACCAAACACATCACCTTCCTCCACCCTGCACCACCTGTCCGCCACTGCCATCTCCCTATAATACTCTCTTTTCCCTAGTCTCAACCCCACTCCGCCTGTCACCGTCCTCTCCTTGCCAGCGCTCCACACACCCCCATCGACCCCATCAGACCATACCCAGCCTCTCTCACGGCCGCTCTCCTCTACGTCGCCAGTGTTTTGCCATCGTCGTCTTTGGCAAGGTAGCGGCCAAGGCCTCCACTGCAGCACTGTTGCCTCCAGAGTCGTCATCCGCCACCGACGAGCAGCACCCGCAGCCCCGCCGCATCAACGCTCCACTCGCCGGACACACCGCATATATCCCGAGCATGCATGGGTGAGTATCCTGCCTTCCCGCCAAGCATGGCGAGCTCGGCAACCGGCCGTGCACCCCGCGTCCAAGCCCAGTGAGTGGAGATGGCAGCCGCTACACTGTCCTGCCCGTCGGCACCGATGACATGTGCCTCCCCCTGCTGCTATGAACCCCAGCCCCCACCCTCTCTGCCGCAAACAGGGCCGCCGACCCCACTCCACAGAGCAGGCACGCCCCTCCCATGCCACCCGCCCCACCGGCGGCGTCCCTTGCCGTGGGCGTCGGGAGCTTACCGCATGGCCATCACCAACGCCCGCGGTTGCCCCCCCCCCTCCACCGGACTCCAAACCACCTGCAGAAGGCTCCAGGCCTCTGTGACGTCTCCCCCCCTGCGTGTCATTCTCTCTCTCTCCCTTATCTCTCCCTCTCTCTCTCTATCCATCTCTAGCTCTCTCTCACGAAGGCATTTAAAAGAACAAAAAAAAAGGATGAAATGAGAAGTTCAGGGAATAAAATAAAATAGAAAATAGACAAAAAGGAGAAGTTATTTTCAAAGAAAAAAAAGGAAATAGCAAATATTTTGAGAAAATAAAAACAAATTCATAAGATACGGGTCTTTTGTCCCGCATCAAGTGGTATCAGAGCGGTTACCCGCTTGTTCTCACAAGTCGGGTCCTTGGGCAAATCCGCTCCGTCAGGAAGGCAGGATTTGAAACTTCGGATGCATCGTCCTTGAGATGGGGACGGGTGCGAGGCCCCATTCGAAGCTGCAGATCCGTCCTCCTCTCCGCCATGAAGGAAGAATTTGAAACTTCGAGTGCATCGTCCTTGAGATGGGGACGGGTGCGAGACCCCATTCGAAGCTCCAGGTCCGTCCTTCTTCGCCGCCCATCTTCATCGTCCGTCTCCACCAACACTGCTACTTCTCTGAGCAAGGCCCTAGGTTCGAGGTCGAACCTCCTCCAAGCGGAGGGGTTTGACGAGGATCGTAAGCAGCATGGACATTTATCAAATTATATTTTTGAGTGTTTTATTTTGTAGGTCACATTCGTAAGCTTAGGTGTGCTTTGAAGATGTGTCACCATTATGTTAGTGTCACCATTATGTTAGTGTCTTAAGTCTTCCCACGTGAGTTATAAAGAGTTGTTAGGTGATGTTTGGTCATAAATGTCAAATGTTAGGTGTTGAAGTTTTTGATACGTTGTCTGTGTGAGGAGTCTATATAAGAGTCTGTAATCACATGTTAAGAGAAGAAGGAAGTTGATTAAAATTATGAGAATGTTAGGTGTGAAGTCTTGTGTTTTCTCTTCTCCGAGAAGGAGATGGGTGTGATGCCCATGGGGGTGTGAAGCCCCACCCTATCCCACTATCCCACCATCTCTTCTCTTCCCCTCCACTTAGCCATTAATTCTTGTTTGATTCTCCTTTTCTATCCACCTTCCCCCCATCGTCCCAGACCACCACCTGCCATCATTAACCCACACCCCACCACTAGAGTGCCCACAAAGCTACCCTCCCTCCCCACTGTACATAACTCCGGTTGGCCTCACCCCACCCTGCACCCCTCTTCCCAGACCACCAAGCACATCACCTTCCTCCACCCTGCACCACCTGTCCGCCACTGCCATCTCCCTATAATACTCTCTTTTCCCTAGTCTCAACCCTACTCCGCCTGTCACCTTCCTCTCCTTGCCAGCGCTCCACACACCCCCATCGACCCCATCAGACCATACCCAGCCTCTCTCACGGCCGCTCTCCTCTACGTCGCCAGTGTTTTGCCATCGTCGTCTTTGGCAAGGTAGCGGCCAAGGCCTCCACTGCAGCACTGTTGCCTCCAGAGTCGTCATCCGCCACCGACGAGCAGCAGCCGCAGCCCCGCCGCATCAACGCTCCACTCGCCGGACACACCGCATATATCCCGAGCATGCATGGGCGAGTATCCTGCCTTCCCGCCAAGCATGGCGAGCTCGGCAACCGGCCGTGCACCCCGCGTCCAAGCCCAGTGAGTGGAGATGGCAGCCGCTACACTGTCCTGCCCGTCGGCACCGATGACATGTGCCTCCCCCTGCTGCTATGAACCCCAGCCCCCACCCTCTCTGCCGCAAACAGGGCCGCCGACCCCACTCCACAGAGCAGGCACGCCCCTCCCATGCCACCCGCCCCACCGGCAGCGTCCCTTGCCGTGGGCGTCGGGAGTTTACCGCATGGCCATCACCAACGCCCGCGGTTGCCCCCCCCCCCCCCCCCCTCCACCGGACTCCAAACCACCTGCAGAAGGTTCCATGCCTCTGTGACGTCTCCCCCCCTGCGTGTCATTCTCTCTCTCTCCCTTATCTCTCCCTCTCTCTCTCTATCCATCTCTAGCTCTCTCTCACGAAGGCATTTAAAAGAACAAAAAAAAAGGATGAAATGAGAAGTTCAGGGAATAAAATAAAATAGAAAATAGACAAAAAGGAGAAGTTATTTTCAAAGAAAAAAAAAGGAAATAGCAAATATTTTGAGAAAATAAAAAAAATTTCATAAGATACGGGTTTTTTGTCCCGCATCACATATAGTACATTAGCCACAATATATATCAGAGGAGTTCTTTATGAAAAGGCAAGACATGCTTTGAAAGAGGTAGAGGCCAATGTGCCTTTATGAAAGATTGGATTATTTCCTTATCCCTTTGCATACAATTTTGAGACTCAGTTTACAGAATCTGGGAGAAACTGAAATCAATTTTCCAAAGGATGTGCAATGCTAAGTGCATGGGAAATATATATACTCTGTCACCCACATGTTCTCAAAGGTTGAAGACAAGATATAGATCCTCCTTGCAGACAAATGAAGCTCCACGCGTTTAAGTGGGATTTTTTTATATTGTACATGGGTGTTTTTATAGAAAAAAGAGCTAGAAAAGGACCTCTCCGGACCTGAACAGGCCGGAGGAGCTCCCTCCGCCTGCTGCCAGGCCGGAGGAGGGCTGCCTCCACCCTGTGCAGGCCGGAGGAGACCTCTCCGCCCTGCTGCAGGCCGGAGGGAAACCTCCTCCGCCCTACTGCTGGCCGGAGGAGGCTCCTCCGCCCTGTGCAGGGCGGAGGGGCACAGGGCGGAGGAGACCCCTCCGCCCTGCTTCAGGCCGGAGGGAAACCTCCTCCGCCCTGCTGCAGGCCGGAGGAGGCCCCTCTGCCCTGTGCAGGGCGGAGGGAAGCCCTCCGCCCTGTATGCATCCCGCAGCCCATGGAAAGAAAAGAAAAGAAGGAAAGGAGAAGAGAAAAAAATGAATAAAGGAAGAAGAAAAGACAGGGAGGAGGAAGATCAAAAGTCACCTCTTCAAATTCCACCGGAGAGAGGTCCAAAGAAGCTCCTCCGCCCCTCCTCCAAGCAACTATATAAAGAAGCCTCAACCAAGCACCAAAAGAGGACAGACACGCAGCAAGAAGAAGGCAGCCGCAAGGAAGAAGATCAGTCCAAGCAGCAGGTCGCAGCCTCCTTCTATGGATGTTTTTCCTTGTGTTAACAAACAAAAGAGAGCCCTGTCTTTATATAAGAGTAAAGGAGTATTTGACTGAAATACCCTTAAGTTAGTCTACATTGTATATTGAAACACAAAGGAATTCAAGTTATGAAAACTGGCTATGTTGATCATGCAAGGAGTTGAGATTTCATTCTTCATGCTCAAAATTGTGACGAAAACCTTACATGGGCAGAGAATTACATTTTCATCCTCATGCTTTTCAAAGTGGCAAATATGTCCTCCAAAGTGTGAGAAGATTTTAAAGTTCAAGAAATCCTCATAGGAGATGTTGAAGCTTGTCTAAACATGATCAAAATTGAGGTTCAAATCCTAAGATCTGAAAATTGCGGTTATATCCTAAAAGTTCCTGAAATTACACAAAACCCCTCCAAAGGGGAAAATTGCATATAACCCCCCCCCCCTAAAGGGGAAAATTACAAATAAACCCTCGCAGGGAGGGATAATTGCAAGGATGCCCTATCTTGGGGCAAAAGGAAATGTTTTCTCTCGAACTAATATTGCGGTAAAAAGAGTCAATATTATGAGGGCAAGAAAGGAACGTTTAGCAGTTTTAATCAAGGGTATTCGGACTTGTCCGATGTAAATTAACATCGATTTCATTCGGTGGGGAAGAGTCCAGTACACGAACTCTTAAATCGTCTGATAAAACACGCCCGCGGAAATTATAACATGCAAGCACTAAAAAAGCCAAAATACACATATGCATGTTTCCTTTCCGTACGGGATTATTATTTTTCGCGTGTAAACACTGGCTCAAACCAAGGTTGCTGCTCAGTGTCATGAACAAATAAAGCTGGGTCCTTTCTCTGGTGCGCATGAGTCTCTCTGGCCCTCTTTGTTGGTCTTCTGAATTCTGGATCTCTTCACTCATCTTCATCTAGTATGTCCTCTGTCCATGTTCTATCATCAACATAAAAAACGGGCTCATCAATCTTCTCTCATATCTCCACCCAAGACTGCAAGGGATTCTCATCATCAAATAAAGCGTCCACATCAATTTCTGGTGTTGCATCCTCTGCGACGCGTTTGTCCCTCAACTGTTATCTTAGTTTTATGTTCCTTATTCTTAACCTCATATTGTAGTGGCATGTTTACACGCGAAAAAATATAATTCCGTCCCCGTTCGGAAAGGAAACATGCGTATGTGTATTTTGACTTTTTAAACTCGCATGTTATAATTTCCGCGCGCGTGTTTTATCAGACGATTTAAGAGTTCGTGTACTGGACTCTTCCCCACCGAATGGAATCGGTGTTAATTTACATCGGACAAGTCCGAGTACCCCTGATTAAAACTGCTAAACGTTCCTTTCTTGCCCTCATAATATTGACTCTTTTTACCGCAATATTAGCTCGAGAGAAAACATTTCCCTTTTGCCCCAAGATAGGGCATCCTTGCAATTATCCCTCCCTGCGAGGGTTTATTTGTAATTTTCCCCTTTGGGGGGGTTTATATGCAATTTTCCCCTTTGGAGGAGTTTTGTGTAATTTCATGAACTTTTAGGATATAGCCGTAATTTTCAGATCTTAGGATTTGAACCTCAATTTTGATCATGTTTAGACAAGCTTCAACATCTCCTGTGAGGATTTCTTGAACTTTAAAATCTTCTCACACTTTGGAGGACATATTTGCCACTTTGAAAAGCATGAGGATGAAAATGTAATTCTCTGCCCATGTAAGGTTTTCCTCACAGTTTTGAGCATGAAGAATGAAATCTCAACTCCTTGCATGATCAACATAGCCAGTTTTCATAACTTGAATTCCTTTGTGCTTCAATATACAATGTAGACTAACTTAAGGGTATTTCAGTCAAATACTCCTTTAAGTGTAGTCTTATATAAAGACAGGGCTCTCTTTTGTTTGTTAACACAAGGAAAACATCCATAGAAGGAGGCTGCGACCTGTTGCTTGGACTGATCTTCTTCCTTGCGGCTGCCTTCTTCTTGCTGCGTGTGTCCTCTCTGGTGCTTGGTTGAGGCTTCTTTATATAGTTGCTTGGAGGAGGGGCGGAGGAGCTTCTTTGGACCTCTCTCCAGTGGAATTTGAAGAGGTGACTTTTGATCTTCCTCCTCCCTGTCTTTTCTTCTTCTTTTCCTTTCAGTTTTTTCTATTTCTCTTGTTTTTTATTAGCCGCAGGGGCCACTGGGCGGAGAGAGCCTCCTCCGGCCTGCAGCAGGGCGGAGGAGGTTTCCCTCCGGCCTGCAGCAGGGCTGACGAGCCTCCTCCGGCCTGCAGCAGGGCGGAGGGGTCTCCTCCAGCCTGCACAGGGCGGAGGCAGCCCTCCTCCGACCTGGCAGCAGGCGGAGGGAGCTCCTCCGGCCTGTTCAGGTCCGGAGAGGTCCTTTTCCAGCTCTTTTTGCTATAAAAACACCCCGGTCCGGAGAGGTCCTTTTTCAGCTCTTTTTGCTATAAAAACACCCCTGTACAATATAAAAAAAACCCACTTAAACGCGTGGAGCTTCATTTGTCTGCAAGGAGGCCCTCCATCTTTCCTTCATCCTTTGAAAATATATAGGTGACAGCATGTGTCATGTCTTTCACCCAAACATATACACTTCTCCTGCAACTTAGTTTAACTTCTTCATAACTGAAAATTGTCAAAGATCATTTTCTTTTGGGGCCTTTCGAATGGCATTGGCAAGCTTTGGCCGTATTACCGATTCTTGTTAAATATATGCATATCTCCTCTTCGGATATTTCTACAAATCTGAAACTTGTGAAGTTTATTTTATGGGGTCAATAAATGCCCCCCACGGGGGGTCCGTCGGAGCCAAGGGTGACAGCGGGCCTCCCGTGCATTCCCCGACTTAGCCAACTTGTGGCTTTGTTTGCTGCATAACGCCATTGCTTTTAATTTGGGACTGATCAGTCATCTTTTCTTTTTGTTGTTGTTTTGTAGGTTCAAGAATGAGGATTACAACCATCCTCATGATTTTCCTCTATTTTTCTTTTTGTTTTGACAGTTTCTTCCAAGGAAACTCTTCCGCAGACGGCTGGCTTCCCCTCTCATGGGATTGAGTGGTCTGATGGCCCTCAGATTGCACCTTTTGTGGGGGCGGTTCTCATGGTTGATACTCTGATTTGCGGCGCCCGAAGTTTGTTCCAGAGAGCCGAGCTTCCTCTAGTCGAGGCTGTTCGCGACACCCTTTCGACTGCTACGCGAAGCTATCACGGGTTGGGGTTGCCAAAAGAGCCATGGATGGCGGCAGTGGACAATGCTTGGCAGGAATTTCAACAGTTATATGAAGCCTCAAATCATAAAGCCCAAGAATTAAGGATCAAGCAGCTAGAGGATGAACTAAAGATAATATCTGACCAGATCCGCGAGAGGAGATCTGGGGCCGAGAGGGTTCGAGAGCGCCGCGACACCCTTAAGACTGCCGTAGCTGAGAACATGAGTCAAATTGCTTCGCTCCAGGAGACTGTGCGGACCATCTTGCAGCGAATCGCTTCCTTGGAGGCTTCTGGTGAAACTAATGTCAAAGCGATTCAGGATGCGCAGGCTGAGGAGAGTCTCTTGCTGTGGAGTGCTCAAGCATGGAGGAGGCCCTTGCCACAAAGGAACAAGAGCTTGCCGATTTAATGAAGCAAAAGCCCTCTCATCTTTGAGTCTGTATATTTCTTTTTCTTCAGCCCGTTGCTAGTTTCATACTCTTTTCCATTCATCATTTTGTAGCTACCCCCAGGGGCTTGTCTTGGGCTCCAATTTTGTAGATGAATAGTAAAATTGTTCATACATTGATGGAGGCATAAATTCTTTTGTTCTGGAAACTTCTGAGAATTTCTTCTTTCTCTTTTTTTTTCTTTTTTTTCTCTTTTTTTTTCACATTACCAACTTCACCGCCCTTTCGGGTTTTCGCCAAAACTAGCCCCTTTAGCTTTTTCCAGCGCGCCCTTTCGGGTTTTCACGCTGAGGGGTTACCCATTTTTGCCTGAGGCACCCTTTCGGGTTTCCACCTCAGTCGGGTTTCTTAGGCCTTTTTGCCCTCAACCACCCCTGTGATGGGAATGGTTAAGTCCGCCGGGGCACCTCTTTTTTAAGCCCCCTTTTTTTTCTTCTATTTTCTTTCTTTCTTTTTTGAGGACCAGTGACATGGTGTGAAACGTATGACTCGCGAGGCTCACCCTAAACGAAGTTTAGGGAGTCAAAAGGAGTGCGATCTGAGGTTGACCAACAAAGTTGGGAAGTCGAAAACTTGAAGCCGAAAACTTGGGATTTGGGGCTGACCAACGAGATTGGGAAGCCGAAAACTTAGGATTTGGGACTGACCAACGATGTTGGGAAGCCGAAAAACTTGAGATTTGGGACTGACCAACGCTATTGGGAAGCCAAAAACTTGAGATTTGGGGCTGACCAACGAGGTTGGAAAGCCGAAAAACTTGAGATTTGGGGCTGACCAACGAGGTTGGGAAGCCGGAAACTTAGGATTTGGGGCTGACCAACGAGGTTGGGAAGCCGGAAACTTAGGATTTGGGGCTGACCAACGAGGTTGGGAAGCCGAAAAACTTGAGATTTGGGGCTGACCAACGCTCTTGGGAACATGGATGGCAGTTTCGGCCGAAACCGATACGTTTCGGCCGAAACGTATCGGTTTCGGCCATAACCGATCCGAAACACACATTAAACACTGTAGCAATCCGAAACTAAAGGGGGGTATCGGTTTCGGGCGAAACCGATACGAGTTTCGCCCGAAACCAAACGGTTTCGGCCCGAAACTAGTGATTTTATGGCAAGTGTTGGCCCCCGAAACCCCATAACCCACAGGTTTCGGCCGAAACCTTCCCCCCCTGCTGTCTAGCCTGTCTGCTTCGCGGGTGGTGTCTGCTGCTGCCGCTGCTGTGCGCCTGTGCTGCTGCCGCTGCTGTGCTGCAGCTGCTGCTGGCGGCCTGCTGCTGCTGTGCTGCGGCTGCTGCTGCTGTGCTGCGGCTGCTGCCTGCGGCTGCTCCTGCTGGCTGCTGCGGCTGCTCCTGCCGGCAGCTGTCCGACCAAGGGTGAAAGGCCGTCCGACAGGGAGAGGCCGAGAGGGACTGAGGTCTGAGGGAGCCTTCTTGCGCCGCACACCGAGGCCAACACAACTTCAACTTCAAGGGTTTGATTATTTTGTTTGAGGTTAATTTCATTGGGTTTTGTTTGATTATTTTGTTGTGTTCTTTTGGTTGGGTTAAAAATTTGGGGTAAGCAAGTCTTGCTTATTAAGTTTATTCCAAGGGTGATTAAGGGCTTAAGGGTTATTTGCTAATTAAACCCTAATCAGATTTTAAAAATTGGGGCTTTTGTCTAAATTGGTTTGCTTAGGCTCAATTGAAGTTAAATTAAGGTTCATTGAGGATTTTGGGGTTGGATCATGCGGGTAATTAGTTTTTCCCAAGGGTGATTAAGAGTTAATTGCTAATTAAGCCCTAATTAGGTCATAGAAATTGGGGCTTTTGTCTAATTCGAGTTTTTTAGCCACAATTGAAGGTTAATTAAGCTTCATTGATGAATGTGGGGTGGGATCATGCTGGGATTGTATTTTTATGAAGGGTAATTAGGGCTTAATTAGTAATTAAGACTTAATTAGTTCATAAAAATTGGGCCTTTTGTCTAATTCGAGTTTCTTAGCCACAATTGAAGGTTAATTAAGCTTCATTGATGAATGTGGGGTGGGATCATGCTGGGATTGTATTTTTATGAAGGGTAATTAGGGCTTAATTAGTAATTAAGACTTAATTAGTTCATAAAAATTGGGCCTTTTGTCTAATTCGAGTTTCTTAGCCACAATTGAAGGTTAATTAAGCTTCATTGATGAATGTGGGGTGGGATCATGCTGTGATTGTATTTTTATGAAGGGTAATTAGGGCTTAATTAGTAATTAAGACTTAATTAGTTCATAAAAATTGGGCCTTTTGTCTAATTCGAGTTTCTTAGCCACAATTGAAGGTTAATTAAGTTTCATTGATGAATGTGGGGTAGGATCATGCTGGGATTATATTTTTATGAAGGGTGATTAAGGGTTATTTGGTAATTAAGCCCTAATTCATTCATAAATTTGGGTCTTTTGTTTTGTACTTACAATTGTTTGTCTTTGACTGTGTAACTTCTTAATGCAGCATCATGCCTAGACGTCAGCAAACACATGAGCAGCAAGGGCAGGAGGATCCGGGGTGGGCCCACATGTCCTTAGTTGATGCTAAGAGAAGGAAGGTTAAATGTAATTACTGTCGTAAGGAGATGTATGGCGGAATTACCAGAGGCAAGCAACATTTGGCAGGGGTACGAGGAGAGGTGAGACAATGCGACCACTGTCCACGAGAGGTGCGAGAGGAGATGCGCCAGTGCCTTGTGGGGAAAAAGGAGAGGGTGCAACAAAGGGCTGAGGATGAGGAGGAAATTGCTGAGGAGATTTCTGGCAGAAGGGTTAGGAGGGATGATGATGAGGAAGGCACTGAAGATTCTGATCCGGAACTGACTGAAGCAAGGGAGCGTGAAGAAGCCGCTCGAAGGAAAGGAAAGGCACCCATGGGTTCAGGAGGGACCTACTCCAGTACAGCTGCACGACGTCCTGATGTTGCTGCCCCGCCCCCGCAGACGCAGAGAGCAGGCCCCATGGACAGTTATCTCCACAGAAGGCCCCAGGCTACACAACCTAAGATCAAAAGTGCATTAAGAGGGGTCAAAAAATCTGCAGAAGTTGCAGGGCATGCATTTAAAAGCATCTGTAAATGGTTTTTTTCATGCAGGTGTCCCTGCACATGCTGCTGAAAGTGAATATTTTCAACCTATGTTGGATGCCATAGCAGATGCTGGCCCTGGCTTGAAGGCGCCGTCACGTCGGGACATATACGGGCGTGGCCTTGAGGCAGAGGTTGAGGAGCTCCATCAGTGGGTTGAAAGCTTCAAGCATATATGGATGGAGAGAGGATGCACTATTATGTGTGATGGTTGGACTGGTACCACGAAAAAGTCCATGATTAACTTTTTGGTGTATTGCATCGAAGGTACAGTATTTGTAAAATCTGTAGATGCATCAAATTTTGAAAAAAATGCCAATTATTTGTTTCATTTGATGGACAACATGGTAGACGAAATTGGTGAAGAAAATGTTGTACAAGTTGTGACTGATAATGAAGCCAGTTATAAGGCTGCAGGGAGGAAATTGATGCATAAGCGCAGGCATTTATATTGGCTCCCATGCGCAGCACATTGTCTTGATCTCATACTTGAAGACATAGGGAAGGACAAACATGTGAAGAAGACGGTTGAAAGGGCACAAAAGATTACCCAGTATATTTATGGCCATCCTAGGATATTGAACATGTTCAGGGAGCATGCAAGTGGGGGGCGAGGATATTATACGTGCAGGGCCAACCAGATTTGCTTCAAATTTATTTCTTTGGAGTCTCTGCATAGGTATACTGTTGAACTCAATTATTACTTCTTTATCCTTATAGTTATGATCTGTATTTGATTCAAATTTTATTTCTTTGCACAGGTATAAGAATGAGTTGAAAGCTTTCATGTACCATAATACCCTGCGGGAATACATCGACAAGGGCAATGTTGATGCTCAGATGGATTATTTGGATGTCTGTCGAATCGTGGACGACAACAAATTCTGGGGCAGAGTAACACGATACATGAAAGTAGTCACCCCCCTCGTGAAGGTCCTAAGATTGGTGGATGGCGATGACAAGAATGATATGGGATATCTTTATGAGGCCATGGACCGTGCGAAATTGGAGTTGCAGGAGTCCCTTCCCAAAGAACATGCAAAGTGGTGGAAGATTATTGACCATAGATGGGACACCACATTACACCACGACTTGCATGCAGCTGGTGAGTGATTATTTGTATTCATATATTATTGACCATACATTAACTATATACAAATGCAGGTTATTTTCTGAACCCTCGATTAATGTACAATGCCAATGCACATGTTGATGCCGAGGTGCTTCAAGGCACTTTAAGAGTCATTGGTCGTTTATCGAGGACACAAGATAAGAGGCTTCAGGCGGAAGTAGAGGTTGGCCTGTTTGATTTCATGAATAAGAGGTATAGAATTTACTTACGTAGTAATGCTAATCTATTATGTAATTTTTGTAGATGACCTCCTATAGAATGAAAAGTGGGACGTATTCTGACTCCCAATTGCAATACGCAGTGGGAAGAGTGAGCCCAGGTATACTTCATCTTTGTGCTTTCTTTGCAATTACATCTTCCTTAATTAATTTTTATTTACATCTTATATTTATTTGTTTATGGTTGGTTGGTGTAACAGCTGACTGGTGGATCATGGTGAACAATAGACAATCGGGCAGTTCTGCATTGGCTTTCATTGCAATCAGGGTGTTGAGTCAAACCACATCAGCAAGCCAATGTGAAAGGAATTGGAGCACGTTCAGCCTTATACACTCAAAGGTTCGCAATCGGCTAAAGGCTGATCGGTTAGAGAAATTAGTGTACTGCCACTACAATATGAGGTTGAGAATAAAGAATATGAGGTTGAGACAACAGCTGCGAGACAAACGCGTCGCCGAGGATGCCGCCGCAGAGATTGATGTGGATGCCTTATTTGATGATGATAATCCCTTGCAGTCTTGGGTGGAGACACGAGAGCAGGTTGATGAGCCCGTTTTTGATGTTGATGATAGAAGATGGGCAGAGGGCATACTTGATGAAGATGAGGCAAGAGATCCCGAATTAAGAAGCAAATCAAAGAGGGCCAGAGATACTCATGCGCACCAGTCTAGGGTGGTTGATGACACTGAGGAGCAGTTCGAGTTTGAGCCAGCTAGACACTCAGATACAGATAGCAGGCCAGTCACTCCTAGAATGTCCTCCTTAAGAAGAAGTACATCAGTGCATGGGCAAACTGAGAGGGCAAATGCTGCTGCTCGAGAGGACCCGGCAATTGAGGAGTTGAAGCAGATTTATGTGAGGCACACGCCAAGGGGAAAAGGACTCGTGTCAACGTTGATTGAAAAAAGCACTCCAAAAGAGAAAAAAGCATCCTCAAAGGTTAAAAGGCGACTGGTTTCTTATGATGATGATGATGATGATGATGATGATGATCATCCCGGAGGTGCTGCAGGGGGTACTAGTGCTGCAGGTGGTACTAGTGCTGCAAGTGGTACAGGTGGTGCAGGTGCTACAAGTGGTACTACTGGATATAGTCAAGGTCAGCACGGATATGGTTCACCAGGTTACGAAGGTGGCCAACATGAAGCAGCTATTTATGGGGCCCAGAATTATGAACCATCATTTCAGTTCCATCCATATTCGACCAGTGACTCTTCTCTTCTTCAAGATTCCTATGTTGATACTGGATTCGAATCAAGCCAACCAAACACTCCAAGAGGGATCCAAAGAGGGATGCAGGACTTGGCTACCTCATTGTTTGGTTATAGTGAATATAGACCATACATGCAACCTGGTTATGGGTATCGACATCAAGGGCCAGACGATGAGGGAGAAGGTTCTTCTAGTAATTATTATCCATATTAGGTAAGAATCAATGAATTTTTGTAACATTTATTTTGTCCAAATTGGTTTATTGTACTGCTTCTATTAATGTACAATGGAATATGACTTACACATGTTCAATGTTTGAAGTTGAATTTTTGTAGTTGTCTACTTCAAGGTTATTGCACTAACTTATACAATGAAATGCATGTGTAATGATTTTTATGATTTTTTTGATTTTAAGTGGTTATTTATATTTTTTATGATTTTTTTCAGATTTTTTAGAATTAATTTTAATTTTTTTAACCTGTTATATGGGTTTCGGCCGGTTTCGGCCGAAACCGAAACCGAAACCGAGTCGACTCGGTTTCGGACCCGGGCGAAACCGAGACCGAAACCGAGTTTGCCATCCTTGCTTGGGCGATCCCTGGCCGAAACTTGGGATTTAGGATTTGGGGCTGACCAACGAGATTTGGAAGCCGAAAACTTGAGATTTGGGGCTGACCAACGAGGTTGGGAAGCCGAAAAATTTGGGATTTGGGGCCGACCAACGAGGTTGGGAAGCCGAAAAACTTGAGATTTGGGGCCGACCAACGAGGTTGGCTTCACCGAAAAACTTGAGATTTGGGGCCGACCAATGAGGTTGGGAAGCCGAAAACTTGAGATTTGGGGCTGACCAACGAGGTTGGGAAGCCGAAAACTTGAGATTTGAGATTTGGCGCGGTGGGACATGAACGAGAACCGTTCAAAGCAACCGTGACTTTTGGATTTTCTTGGGAGGCATCTCCCTTGCTTTCCCTTACTCCTCTGCAACGGAGGGAAGGTCTTGTGTAGGTTGCTGCTTGAATTCTTGTTCAGGAGTGTAGTATAACTTTAAATGCTTCCCTTTTAGTGGTGGGAATGGCGCCTCCCCTTTGTGATCAACGACTGCATATGCGCCTCCTTCATAGGCTTTTATGATGAAGTAGGGCCCACGCCAGTTGGGCTGTAGTTTGCCGCTGGATTTGCTTGCCATGACTTCTCTTTCTTTAACCATGACAAGATCGCCCTTTTTAAATGCTCTTTGCTTTACTAGCTTGTCATAGGCTTGTGTCATGCGCCTTTGGGCTTCTTTAACTGGTTTGGCTGTGGGGAGTATTGCTAGCTTATGTTTCGCTATGGAGGGTTTTAGCCCGGGCATTTCGTTGTAAACCCAGGCGAAACAAGCTTTAAGCTCTGGCAAAAGTCGCTTATACCCTTCCCTTTCCTCCTTATTCAGGAGAGCGCCAATGAAGATTGGTCGGGGATTGTCAGAATCCCCGAGGTTGAGCTCAACCAACTCGTCTACAGTTACTTGTCCGTCGTCCTCTAGTTCTTGCGGAGCTGGCTGTAGGCCGACGTACTCCTATTCGTTGCCAGGCATAGCGGCGTGTGCGCCGTAGCACTCTTAAGTCATTGAGAGCGGACGAGGGCAATTGCTTGTCCGATTCTGGAAGTATCCCTTCTTTTTGCGATTGCTTTGAAGGGTAGGTAGTCTCCTTATCAAAGGATGACTTGCTACATGAGGGCGAGAGCCCTAGGGTATTGACCGAACGGTGAATTTTCATATTTGCCCCTTCTTGGCTGAGGGCACGGCGCCTTGCTTCCCTTGCCCCAAACTTAGGCAATGCCGGGGCAGCCGCAGTAAGAATTTGCCTAGTCGAGGATTTCGGCCGATCCCATGGGTGAGGTTGTGGGGGAGACACCCGATGATTTTGAATTTGAATAACTCCAGACTGTATCAAGCCTTCGACCTCGTCTTTGAAGACATAGCAATTCTCCGTAGTATGGCCGGTCATTCGGTGGTACCGACAAAAGGTGAAGTCCTTGCCCGTGTTTTCTTTAGTCGGCTTGCGAGGCTCTGGCAATGTTATAAGATTTCGTGCCATGCAGAATTCGAACAATGGCTCGGTGTGTGCTTTGATGAACGAGTATGGCGTCTCCATTCGCCTTGCCAATGTCATCACAGGGGTTTTTCCCTTAATCGCCTCAAGGGCGCTGATCAGACCAGCTCTTCCCTGGGAGTAAAACCCACAGAGGGGGAGCCTAGAATACTTGCTCTCTCTTTGGCGCAGAATGGGCCTTACTGATTTCAGGCTTACTGGCGGGCGTTCCGGCCACCATCATCGGAAGGCTGTTATTCAGCATGATCCCAGGCTGGGCAACAGAGTTCGGTGGAAGCGTAGACGTCTAAGTAGAACATCTCGCTCCCGTAATAACTCTGCACTAGAGATTTTAATGCTTGATTTTCCTGCCTCAAATCTTCTAGCGTGGTAGCTTCTTTTTCTGGCTGACTATTGACTAGGGCATCGGCAATGGCCAGGATGGAGTCTTGCAGGTCCCCAACGTCAAGTCCTGGTAGTTGGCCTAAAGTTGATTTCCCCATCTTTCCCAACTACCGGCATGCGGGTTGTAGTGGGGTGACATGTCCTTCACCGGGAGGGTCGGCGGGGTGAATACCTAAGCTGCCTATATCAGGCAACTGCAGTTGGAGACTGTGGTCTTCAGGTGCAAATTCCTCTTGAGGTTCGGTCATGCCGAGGTTACCCATCTGAAGGGAACTTGGGTCGCCAACTGAGGATGAGGACCCTATGGTATTGACAGCATAATAGATTTTGAAGTCCACATTGAGATCATAGTCTGGCCCTCTTTTGTCATTTTTGGAGAAAGGGGGCATTTGAACAGGCAAGCCTGTTGATCCTTTCGATAGCCATCCACTGGTCCTCGACCGCCTCCTAGGCTCCACTGTGGCTTCTGAGTGAAAGGAAACTGGAGCGGATTCTCCAGTTGTAGGCGTCGGGGTCATGGCCGTCAAGCGGTCATCCATACGCCTCATGAGCTGTAGTAGGTCCTCCTGATCATGTCGGAGACGCCTAACTTCTTTTCTAAGCTTTCGAACGGCCTTCTGAATGGCCAGACATTCTGACATTAGGAAGTAGCCCCATGCCAGAGAGGCGCCTTGCAGGGCGGGGGCTGAGTCCAGACCATTTGGCACATCCCTCGCTTGACTTTTCCTAGAGGTTTTATGAAGGACATTCACTGAAAACCTTAATCCTTGATGGTCATGAGACCGAGGCGGGTGTTTCTTGGTGCTATTGCTTTCATTTAAGATTCGCTCAGTGGTCTCATGAAGCTTCTTCTTACCAAACTTTCTCCTTGAGTATCAATCTCTCCCCTCTGAATGAGAGTCTCGATACAATCTTGTAGCTCTTCACAATCTTTGGTGGGATGCGATATCACAGCGTGGAACTCGTAATACCTTGGATGAGCTTTTTCAACCTCAGTGTAGGTAGAAGGGGGGTCGTGCACCATAATGCGACCTTCCTCTAGAAGAATATCAAATATCTTCTTCGTGTTTTTCTTGGGAAAAGAGCACTGGTGGGAAGGCCTCCATCCTGGATACCACAAGGTGGGTTTTGTTCCACTGGGACCTGCTTCTTCTGCCCCCGGATCGGGGAATGTGAAGACTGCCATTTGATAAATTTGCCGAGTTGGCCGATGGCTGATGACATTAGCCGAACGGGTCGCTCGGTCCCAGACGTGGGGTTGAGGAGGGTCAACCCGAGTCCCCCTCATTGTGATGAGCTGGTTTTGTATCATTTCCTCCAGCTCATCTTTGAAGACATAGCAGTTTTCAATAGTGTGTCCCAATAAACGATGATATGGGCAGTAATTGGGGTCATCTGTTCTGCCGACCTCTTCTGGCTTCTTGGGCTCTGGCAGAGTTATCAGCTTATTCTTTATACAAAGGTTGAACAATTTGTGAGTATGCTCCTTCTTAAAAGAGTAAGGAGTCTTCAAGCGGTCGGCCAACATCATGTTCTGTGCCTTCCTTTCAGGCCTTTTTTTCGGAATCACCGGGCAATACTGCTTCGCCGGTTTCAGTGGTGAGAGAGAAGTCCACCGCATTTGCCTCTCTTCCTGTCGTGGGATGCTCCTTTGACGCCTTAAGTTTTGAGGGAATGAAAGTGGGATTATCTGCGAAGAACATTTCGATCTCCGCGACCGCAGAATTTAATTGGTCGAACCCCTTGATATTTGCCCCTAGAAGTCGCTCACTGACTTCGGGGGAAAGTCCTCTTCTGCAGATTGTTATAGCATCCTCTTGCGCCGGAGGATTGTCACACCTCATACTATAGTCCCTCCATCTTTAATAAAATCCAGTGCGGTTTCTCCTCACCTTTGCTTGAGCGAGCACAGTTCGGCGAGAGACACCTTCCTCTCGGCTAGCTGGAAGCGGTCAATGAACTTCTTTTACAAGTCAGCCCAATTGACCACTGAATTTGGTTTCAGCCTGGAGTACCATTGAAAGGCGCTACCAGTAAGAGAGGTTGCAAAGTATCGGAGGAGATACGACTCGTCAAGCGCGAGCTCACCCATGGCCGTTACATAGTAGGCCAGGTGTTCATGAGGCGACCCCTGCCCATTGAACTTTTGTAACTTTGGCGCCTTTGGACAATCTAGCGGGAGTTTTTTAAACTGATGGTGAATGGGGTAAGGCACATTATACAAGTCAACAGTGGCTACCCCTTCGTCATGCTGGGCAAACTTATCTTCAATAATTTTTTCTATCATACGCCTTTGAGCGATGACTTCTTCAGCTCCCAGGGCCCAAGAGGATTGAGCATTAGGCGGGACCCTTGGTACCTCAGCTACCGCTTCGGTCAGTAGGTCATAGGGAGGTACAGCTTGTCTGCCGACCCCAACAGGGTTAGACGCCCGTTGCTCCTGCCGAGGGTCTTGATTAAGCATCTACGTCTGAGGTCTTTGAGCATTCATGTTCATCTGTCGCTTCGTTTCAAGCATGAGATTGGTCATTTCAATGTGTCATCTCTGCATGGTTTCAAATTTGGCGTCATCGGATATCGCCTGGAAGGCGGCCTTCGTCAGTGACTCAAAGGCCAAATTGGGATAGCCATCATCATGAATGCTCACAACATCATCAGCATCTGCTTCCACTCGGGGTATATTTTCACCTTGGTTTTGAGGGAATTCCTGGGCAATTTCTTGGTGCTGCTCTTGGGAGGAAGTTCCCGCTTGACCACTGAGTTGGACTTGCAGACTCTTTCTAGCAGCGTTTCGAGTATTGCGGTATACCGCATCTGTATCTATCGCCAAATTTGGCGCATTCACCTCGGCGGGGTCATTTGGATTGGCAGGATCGCCAATTTGTTCCATATGTTGCCTTCCGGAGGCGTAACAGGTGTAGATTTTCATACGCCCACCTGTCTCTGTCATTTGGACGACCCTCCGTCTCTTCGGAGCGTGGGCAGCAGGGCGAAGGGATGCCCCCAGTCTGTCAAAGACGGAGGTCCTTGTAGGAAGGGTCTTTGTTAGCCTTTCAAAGACGGAAACCCGCAGCAGGAGTGTCTAGGCACAGTTGCTCACTTTAGCTCGGATAGATCCTGAGC
Source organism: Amorphophallus konjac (assembly GCA_022559845.1). Lineage (NCBI taxonomy): Eukaryota > Viridiplantae > Streptophyta > Magnoliopsida > Alismatales > Araceae > Amorphophallus > Amorphophallus konjac. Next base: position 524,549,171 of record CM040121.1, on the reverse strand, counting down.
TTTGTGAGGTGAAATTGGGCTTGCGATAAGCCCCTTTTCTTTTATGTCCTTGCGCGGCACCTGACGATGCCACGTCAGTTGGGGGTTGGGCACGCGTAGACTTGCTGGCCCTAGCCTGCTTGATTGCTCTGGCCTCTTGCTTGGTGACCCAGATTTGTTTGACTTTCCGAGGACGTCGCCTGGAGGCCTTATCCCCGTTATCGGACTTTGTCTTCTTTTTGAAAACTAGCTCGTCTTCTCGTATTTTGTGGAGGAGCGAGAAACGGTTAGAAGTGGATATGTTGGGGACGCATCGGTCCCGCGGAACCCTTGGCTCGAAGCCGTCGAGTCGAACGTGTAGATCCCTGACAAGTATGGACTTGCCGGATCTTGAGGTCTTCGCCGCTGGCCTCCTATTTTATTGGCGGCGGTGCTGCCCCCATTTGGTGGGGACGGTATTGGCAGTGAGTGTGTTCACGGAGAACATGCGAGTTTGGATCAGGAGGGGCCTGTTGCCCCCAGCAATGGCAGACGGAGCCGAAGAAGGCATCTCCGGCTGAGTGGCAGGGATCACCCCTAGAAAGAAGGGGGAACCCACTACCGTAGGAAAATCCCCAAAGGCAATGGGGACGGGGAGGTAGCCATAGCTGGCATGGCTTGCGACAACGAGCGGGCCGTAGGTGACTGCCGCCATTGCAAGAGTTTCTTTTACTTTTCAAACTGCTTCCTTCTTCCTGCTTAACAGAGAAGAAGAGTTAGGGTCTTCATAAGGGCATTGAAAGGTACTTTAGCAGTTAAATGAAGGGCAGGAAGAGTCCCACCGGGCGTGCCAGTTTGTTTACACGTGAAAAAATATAATTCCGTCCCCGTTCGGAAAGGAAACATGCGTATATGTATTTTGACTTTTTAATGCTTGCATGTTATAATTTCCACGCGCATGTTTTATCAGACGATTTAAGAGTTCGTGTACTGGACTCTTCCCCACCGAATGGAATCGGTGTTAATTTACATCGGACAAGTCCGAATACCCTTGATTAAAACTGCTAAACGTTCCTTTCTTGCCCTCATAATATTGACTCTTTTTACCGAAATATTAGTTCGAGAGAAAACATTTCCCTTTTGCCCCAAGATAGGGCATCCTTGCAATTATCCCTCCCTACGAGGGTTTATTTGTAATTTTCCCCTTTGGGGGGGGTTTATATGCAATTTTCCCCTTTGGAGGGGTTTTGTGTAATTTCATGAACTTTTAGGATATAGCCGTAATTTTTAGATCTTAGGATTTGAACCTCAATTTTGATCATGTTTAGACAAGCTTCGACATCTCCTGTGAGGATTTCTTGAACTTTAAAATCTTCTCACACTTTGGAGGACATATTTGCCACTTTGAAAAGCATGAGGATGAAAATGTAATTCTCTGCCCATGTAAGGTTTTCCTCACAGTTTTGAGCGTGAAGAATGAAATCCCAACTCCTTGCATGATCAACATAGCCAGTTTTCATAACTTGAATTCCTTTGTGCTTCAATATACAATGTAGACTAACTTAAGGGTATTTCAGTCAAATACTCCTTTAAGTGTAGTCTTATATAAAGACATGGCTCTCTTTTGTTTGTTAACACAAGGAAAACATCCATAGAAGGAGGCTGCGACCTGCTGCTTGGACTGATCTTCTTCCTTGCGACTGCCTTCTTCTTGCTGCGTGTCTCCCCTTTCCTTGGTGCTGGAGCCTTCTTCTTATAGCATCTTGGAGATAGGGCGGAGGAACTCCCTTGGGCTTCTCTCCGGTGGAATTTGAAAAGGTAAGCCCTTCATCTTCTCCTCCCTACCTTTTCATATGGTGTAACTGCAGCATTTATTGCCTTTCTCCTCTTCTTTTCTTTTTTTCTTTTTTTTTGGTAACCGCAGGGCCATGGGCGGAGGAAAGCCTCCTCCGGCCTGCAGCAGGGCGGAGGGACCTCCTCCGGCCTGCCACAGGGCGGAGGAGGTTTCCCTCCGGCCTGCAACAGGGCGGAGGAGTTGTAGGGCGGAGGAGCCTCCTCCTACCTGCAGCAGGGCGGAGGAGGTTTCCCTCCGGCCTGCAGCAGGGCGGAGGGGTCTCCTCCGGCCTGCACAGGGCGGAGTGACGCGGCGGCGACGTGGAAATGGATCGACGGCAACTCCTGACGGCACGGACGGGAACGGATAGGTTGCTACCTCGCGCAGTTCGGCCTCACGCCGGACGGTCTCACACCGGGCGACACACTCAAACTCACAAGTGAGAAAGAGGGAAGGGAAACAAGAGGAGTAGAAACTCTCTCACGTAGGAAGCAAACTTCAATAGCATTCATCATATCAAAAACATACACTCTTAGCCTTCCTTATATAGGAGGAGGCTATAACACTTACACCTTTTAAATTTTTCCTAATTGCACATATGTCCTAGTCTAATAAAACAAAGCCCACCAACCAATATTTGACTTGGACCCTAATAAAATACAATTCTTTGACTTGGTAAAAATAAAATAAGATAGGGTGGTTTAATAATACAAATACCACCGTACACACAGATACACAAATACGTATAAATACGTATTCAGGATGTCGGGTCTTCAATCGAGTCTCCGAGCCATAAGCTCGGTGCAGTGGCGGTGCAGCGTCGGCTCCGAGCATTGGGCCCGGTAGTGGGCCCGGTGTCCCCACCACGGAGGGACCTCCTCCGGCCTGCCACAGGGCGGAGGAGGGCCTCCGGCCTGCTGCAGGGCGGAGGAGGTTTCCCTCCGGTCTGCAGCAGGGCGGAGGGGTCTCCTCCGGCCTGCACAGGGCGGAGGCAGCCCTCCTCCGACCTGGCAGCAGGCGGAGGGAGCTCCTCCGGCCTGTTCAGGTCCGGAGAGGTCCTTTTCCAACTCTTTTTGCTATAAAAACACCCCGGTCCGGAGAGGTCCTTTTCCAGCTCTTTTTGTTATAAAAACACCCCTGTACAATATAAAAAAAACCCACTTAAACGCGTGGAGCTTCATTTGTCTGCAAGGAGGCCCTCCATCTTTCCTTCATCCTTTGAAAATATATAGGTGACAGCATGTGCCATGTCTTTCACCCAAACATATATACTTCTCCTGCAACTTAGTTTAACTTCTTCATAACTGAAAACTGTCAAAGATCATTTTCTTTTGGGACCTTTCGAATGGCATTGGCAAGCTTTGGCCATATTACCGATTCTTGTTAAATATATGCATATCTCCTCTTCGGATATTTCTACAAATCTGAAACTTGTGAAGTTTATTTTATGGGGTCATTATTTTATGGTGCCCTATCTTGGGGCAAAAGGAAATATTTTCTCTCGAACTAATATTGCGGTAAAAAGAGTCAATATTATGAGGGCAAGAAAGGAACGTTTAGCAGTTTTAATCAAGGGTATTCGGACTTGTCCGATGTAACTTAACATCGATTCCATTCGGTGGGGAAGAGTCCAGTACACGAACTCTTAAATCGTCTGATAAACACGTGCGCGGAAATTATAACATGCAAGCACTAAAAAAGCCAAAATACACATATGCATGTTTCCTTTCCGGACGGGATTATTATTTTTCGCGTGTAAACACTGGCTCAAACCAAGGTTGCTGCTCAGTGTCATGAACAAATAAAGTTGGGTCCTTTCTCTGGTGCGCATGAGTCTCTCTGGCCCTCTTTGTTGGTCTTCTGAATTCTGGATCTCTTGACTCATCTTAATCCAGTATGCCCTCTGCCCATGTTCTATCATCAACATAAAAAACGGGCTCATCAATCTTCTCTCATATCTCCACCCAAGACTGCAAGGGATTCTCATCATCAAATAAAGCGTCCACATCAATTTCTGGTGTTGCATCCTCTGCGACGCGATTGTCCCTCAACTGTTATCTTAGCTTTATGTTCATTATTCTTAACCTCATATTGTAGTGGCAGTAAACTAATTTTTCTGACCGTTCATCCTTTAGCCGATTGCAAACCTTTGAGTATATAAGGCTGAACGTGCTCCAATTTCTTTCACATTGGTTTGCTAATGTTGTTTGACTGAGCACCCTAATTGCAATGAAAGCCAATGCATTACTGTCCACATCTCGGCTGTTCACGATTATCCACCATTCAGTTGTTCCACCAACCATAAACAAATAAATGTAAGATGTAAATAAAGATCAATTTTCCATGATGTACTAATACATATTGAGGTTAAGAAAGCACAAAGATAAAGTATACCTGGGCTCACTCTTCCCACAACGTATTGCAATTGGGAGTCAGAATATGTCGTGGTCCTCGTTCTATAATAGTTCATCTACAAAGATAAAGTAATAGATTAACATTACTACTTAAAGTAATTTCTATACGTCTTATTGATAAAATCAATAAAGGTCAACCTCTATTTCGGCATGAAGTCTCTTTTCTGGTATCCTTGATAAACGACCAATGACTTTTAAAGTGCCTTGAAGCACCTCGCCATCAACATGTGCATTGACATTGTACATAAATCGAGAGTTGAGGAAATAACCTGTATTTGTGTATAGTTAACTAAATATTAGATATAAATTAACCTAAAGAGCAATGTATCAATATAATTAATTACTCACCAATTGCATGCAAGTCATGGTGTAATGTGTTGTCCCATCTATGGTCAATAATTTTTCACCACTTTGCATATTCTCTGGGAAGAGAATTCTGTAACTCTAATTTGGCACGGTCCATGGCCTCGTACAGATATCTCATATCATTCTTCTCATCGCCATCCACCATTCTTAGAACCTTCACGAGGGGTGTGACTACTTTCATGTACCGTGAGACCCTGCCCTAGAATTTGTTGTCTTCTATGATGTGACAGACATCCAAATAATTTATTTGAGCATCAACATTAGACTTGTCTATGTATTCCCGCAGGATTTGTTGTCTTCGAATTTTATTTCTTAGGATATGGTACATGAAAGTTTTCAGCTCATTCTTATACCTGTGTAGAGATTCCAAAGAAATGGAATTTGAATTAAATACGGATGATATCTGTAAGGATAAAGTAGAAAGAATTGAGCTCATTCTTATACATGTGCAAAGACTCCAAAGAAATAAAATTCGAAGTAAATCTGGTTGGCCCTGCACGGATGATATCTTGCCCCCCACTTGCATACTCCCTGAATATGTTCAATATCCTAAGATGGCCACAAATATATGGGTGATTTTTTGTGCCCTCTCAATTGTCTTCTTCACATTATTTTTCTTCCCAATATCTTCGAGTATCAAATCCAAACAATGTGCTGCACATGAGAGCCAATATAAATGTCTGCGCTTCTGCATCAATTTCTTCCCTACAATCTTATAACTGGCTTCATTATCAGTCACTACTTGCACAACATTATCCTCTCCAATTTGGTCTACGATCTTATCTATCAAATGAAATAAATAATTGACATTTTTTTCATAATTTGATGCATCTACAGATTTAACAAATATTGTACCTTCAATGCAATAGATCAAAAAGTTAATCATGGACTTCTTTGTGGTACCAGTCTAGCCATCACACATGATGGTGCATATTCTCTCCATCCATATATGCTTGAAGCTTTCAACTCACTGATGGAGCTCCTCAACCTCTCCCTCAAGGTCATGCCCGTATATGTCTCGACGTGACGGGGCCTTCAAATCAGGGCCTGCATCTGCTATGGCATCTAGTATAGGTTGGTAATATTCTGATTCAGCTGCATGTGCAGGGACACCTGCATGGAAAAATCATTTGCAAATACTTTTAAATGCATGTCTTGCAACTTCTGCTGATTTTTTTACCCCTCTCAATGCTTGCTTGATTTTAGGTTGTGTAGCACTTTGCCTTCTGTGCAGATAGCTGTCCATGTGGCCTCCTCTCTGCAGGGCTGCACCAGTGTTAGGACGTCGTGCAGCTCGTGCTACACTAGCTGTACTGGAGTATGTCTCTGAATCTATCGGTATTTTTCCTTTCGTTCGAGTGGCTTGTTCACGCTCCATTGCTTCAGTCAGCTCTGGATCTGAATCCTCAGTACCTTCCTCATCATCATCATCTCTCCTTCCCCTTCTGCTCGAAATCTCCTCATCAATTTCAGCCTCATCTTCAGCCCTTTGTTGCATCATCTCTTTTTTGCCCAGAAGGCACTGACGCATTTCTTCTCGGACCTCTCGGGGACATCTGTCACATTGTTTGACCTCTCCTCTTATCCCTGTCAAATGTTGCTTTCCTCTAGTACTTCTACTATGTATCTCCTTACCACAATAATTGCATTTCACTTTTCTTCTCCCATCATCAACTAAGGAGAGGTGGGCCCACCCTGGATCCTCTTGTCCTTGCTGCTCGTGACCTTGTTCACGTCTAGGCATGATGTTGCATTAAGACAGTCAAAAATAAATGGTTGTATATACAATGAAAAAAATACAATGAAACATAATTGAGCTTCAAATTATGTTGAATTGAGATAATTAGACAAAAGTCCCAAATTTAAATAGCTAGTTAGGACTTAATTTATAGTTTTATCCTAATCACCCTTCATTAAATACAATTAGCAGCATGTTCCCGTCCTAAATTATTCAATGAAGCTTAATTGAGCTTCAATTGATCTTAACTAAATATAATTAGACAAAAGTCCCAAATTTAAATAGTTAATTAGGGCTTAATTTAGAGTTTTACCCTAATCACCCATCATTAAATGCAATTAGCAGTATGCTCCCGTCCTAAATTATTCAATGAAGTTTAATTGAACTTCAATTGACCCTAACTAAACCTAATTAGATAAAAGTCCCAAATTTAAATAGTTAATTAGGGTTTAATTATCAGTTTTACCCTAATCGCCCTTCATTATATGCAATTAGCAGTATGTTTCCACCTTAAATTATTCAATGAAGCTTAATTGAGCTTCAATTGATCCTAACTAAATCTAATTAGACAAAAGTCCCAAATTTAAATAGTTAATTAGGGCTTAATTATCAATTTTACTTTAATCACCCTTCATTAAATGTAATTAGTAGCATGCTCCCACCCTAAATTCTTCAATGAGGTTTAATTGAGTTTCAATTGACCCTAATTAAACAAATGTCCCAAATTTAAATAGTTAATTTGGACTTAATTATCAATTTTACCTTAATCACTCGTCATTAAATGTAATTAGCTATATGCTCCCATCCTAAATTCTTCAATAAAGTTTAATTGAACTTCAATTGACCCTAATTAAACCTAATTAGACAACAGCTCCAAATTTAAATAGCTAATTAGGGCTTGATTTGGAGTCCTAACATATTTCACTTATGAAAATTAATATATTTAAGAGAACCTTACCTGTAACAAAAAAAACTATCAAACGAATCAAAAAAAATAAAAACTTACGAGATCTATTAGGAATGAGAGTCAAGAAAACGCGGCCACACGCTGCAAACTCTAAGAAACGGCGGCGGCAAACCCTTCCTTCTCCCTCACCCTGCAGTAGCAGCTCCCTGCCTCCCTTCTCCCTCAGATCTGAGAATCTGAGGGAGAACACGTCCGGTTTCGGCCGAACACATTTTTTTCTTAAGTTTCGGACCTGCTACATTGAGCAGGTCCAATTTCGTATCGGTATGGGCCGAAACTGATACGTTTCGGCCGATACTGTCATCTATGCTCCCACTCCGACGAGTTGTAGTAAGGCAATGCCAGGTGGGTGTGGTGTCGGTACGTGATGAGCACCACCAGCATGTTCACAATCAGCAGTGGTGACCTGTAGACCCGTCCCAGCCATCCCCAAGGGTAGGGGCCGGCAAGGTGGAAGAGGATGTACCCCATGCCAAAGAAGCGGACGTCGGAGAAGAAGATCTCTGTGGCTCGTGGTTGGAGTATGAGGGGGCTATAGGGGTCGAAGTGGGGACGTCAAGCGCGGGTTGCAGCGCCTGGAGATGTTGAAGGCGTCGTACGCCGGCCAGCCAAGGGTGAGGCAGATGAGGTAGAGGAAGCGGCTGGGAGGGCGGGGTGTTGTTGAGGAGTTTGATCAAGAAGCGGCTAAGAGTGGCCCAGGTCCTGGGGATGTACACCTCGTCGGGGTCCATGCTACGCGCCAGTCTTCTTGTGGTGTAGGCAGTGGTTGTGCTTCCAGAAGTAGGACGAGGAGGGAGGAGTGCAGAACCCAGCTGATGGCATCGTTGAGGAGACTGTGGATGCGTCCACATGTAGCAAATTGTGTTGGCTTTTTTTTTTGGTACCTCTCCCCCTAACCTATCGGGAACCCTTCTTTGCTTCTTCGACGCATATTGCCATCGGCCACCTGATGCTACGCCCACTTGGACTTGCCCCCCCTCTCTCTCTCTCTATCTCTATCTCTCTTGGCCGACGCTGGACATGTCGGAGGAGAGCCCTGACCCATCAGGGCTCAGCGCTTGTCCTGCTCCAGCGTCCCCACCAGGGAGTCGATGAACCTCCGGTGGAGCAGAGGACCGACCTTTATTAATTGATTACCCACCCGCATGTCTGGAGTCCTCCCTTCGATCCTCCGGTGGAGCAGGTGCAGCGAGTCGATGAACCCCGGGCTCTGGCGCCACCATGCCCACCTCTGCAAACACCTCCCGTATCCTCTCACTGTCAAACGTCAACATGTTGTTCCCCGCCCACACCCCCCTTGCGCACACCAAGAGCAGGAGTTACCCAGGACGCACAGGCACTGCTGGCAACAATGCATGCACGCTGGCCATAACCATGAAGGATGCTGGCGATGGCCTCGGGTGTGATGCTGTTCTTCCGGCAGAGTTCCGAGGGTGGGACGGTGTGGAGTAAGTGCTCAGGTGATCCAGCATGCAGGTCCGGCAGAGCTCCGAGGCCGGGACGGTGTGGAAAGTACTCAGGTGCACCAGCCTGCGGGGGCACAGGGTCAAACGGTAGTTTAGTCATTTTCCTCTACTAACTCACTGTGGTTAACAATCGTGAAACGCTGTTGATGGCAGGGGCACGGGACATCCGTCATAAAGATTGAGAGAGAGAGATAGACAGAGAGAGAGACAGAGAGAGAGCGCGCGTGCCAAGGTCAAAGGGTAGGTTAGTCATGTTCTTCTACTAACTCACTTGCGGTTAACAATCGTGAAATGCTGTTGAGGGCAGGGGCACGGGACATCCGTCATAAAGATTTGAAGAGTATTGGGTTAAATACCATAAAGGTAGGGGTATAGGGGTAATATTAAAAGATTTCAGGGGTATGCAGGTAATTTTTTCAATAATTTAATATGTTTATACACATTGATCTGCAAGTGACTTATTTTATTGTCCCCACTCTTCCTGACATTACGACAAATTGGATGTCATCTTTTTATTTAAGTTGAACCCTTTCAGTTCACTCTTTATGATCATTATCTATTTTTTGTTAGCAGACTCAGCATCCTGGTGACTTGAGGAAGCATGTTACGGCATCATTGAGCCAACATCGCAAATCAACTGACAGAAATGTTCACGCCGTACAGCCTGTCTCTCCTGCAAGCTATAGTAACTCAATGGAGGTGAGTTTGCTTAGCTTGCTCCCCTTGTTTTGGTTGGAATTTATTTTTCAGTTTGTTGATTTGATATTGACTTCTATCCGAAAAATCTTCAAAGTTCCATCAAAGTCACTGAGGATCCTGGTTCTTGATTACAGTTCCCCTAAGACAACCACATCAAAGTTTATTTTTTTTCTCTTTCTTTTGCTTCTTTAGTGAGAGGATACAATTGAATGACTACTGTGCTACTTTTACACTTTGCTTTTGGCTTTCTAGCCATCCAAACTTTTCCCTTGAGAATTTTGTTGCACTGTTCTGTTGAATTCTTTTACATGGACTTCTCATTTCATATGAATCGTGTTCATTGTCTAGCTTTGATTTTGTTACTTTGACCACATCTTTCTTTCTCCTAAGGTTGCAGCTTGTAACCAGGCTATTACTCCTACAACTTCCTTGGATATCAAAGGAAGACCTGGATATAGTCTTAAGACATCAATGGAGTTATTGAGAGTGTTGAATCGGATTTGGAGCCTGGAAGAACAGCATGCATCAAGTATGTCCCTGGCAAAATCTTTGAAGTTGGAGCTGGAACATGCTCAGCAATGTGTTCAAGAATTGTTGCGAGAGAGGCAATCAGATCGCCATGAAATAGGTGTCTTGACGAAGCAAATTATGGAGGACAAGCCTGTTAGGAAGAGAAAAGAACAAGAGAGAATCAAAGCAGCCATCCAATCAGTGAGGGATGAGCTTGAGGATGAGAGAAGGCTGAGAAGTCTTTCAGAGAATTTGCATCGGAAGTTAGCTAAAGAGTTATCTGAAGTAAAATCAGCATTTTTGAAAACTCTGAAAGATCTCGAGAGGGAGAAAAAGGCACATACCTTGTTAGAAGATCTCTGCGATGAGTTTGCGAAGGGTGTCAGAGAATATGAACTGGAAGTGAGAGAATTGAAACAAAAGTCTGAGAAAGGGCGTAGCCGTAGATGTGATCGCTTGGTGCTCCACATTGCTGAAGCGTGGCTGGACGAACGACTGCAGATGAAACTTGCTGAAGCCCGGGGCGATCTTTCTGAGAAAAACACAATCATAGACAGACTAACTAGTGAGATTGAGGCATTTCTCCAAGCTAGACAGATAAATAGGTCAACTGATGATGTTTTAGTCCAGGATACAATGAAGGACAATGGCTTACGTCGCCGTTCCCTTGAGTCCATTCGCTTGAATGGTGCTATTAGTGCACCTCAAGATGCTGAGGGTGAAGATTCAGTAGCCAGTGACTCGCACTGTTTCGAGCTTAACATGAATGCTAATGCCACTGAAAGGCATGAAAGCCTTAAGTGGAGTGGTCGTGGAAGTGTAGAAAGTACAGAAGCAAGAAAATCTAATTCAACAGAAAAAATGATGGGGCCTTCTGAAAGATTTAAGTATCAAAGTTCCTCTAGCTCTCAATTTAGGCTTGATGGACATGCAGAATCTTGTAATGGAGCAGAGGTACAGTTTATGAACAGAGTGCAAAGAATCCATTGTCATAACACCTGCGAAGGTGGAGAGTATGCAAACCATGTTGATGCTGTTGTATCTGAGAAATCAGAAGATGATGAATCTCTGGAGGACGTCCATGGCATAAAAATAAAAGAAGATAGCACACATGGGTCAAATAACATAATGGAAAACTCTCTCAGCGAGAAGGAATTTGGTCAAGTTAATAATGCATATCCCAATAATAACCAGAAGGACGACTCATGTGATGCCTTTTCATGGCAGCACAATTCTCTTACCGTTGGCAGGAAGAGTGCTTCAGGTGACTGCCATTCTCTGACCTCTCCAGTGCAACAGTGGAGATTCCATCATGCATCCCCTGATCTTGAGATCTCCGAGTCTTCGTCCAAGACGGAAGGTGTAAAAGAGAGCTCATTGAAAGCAAAACTTCTTGAAGCAAGGTTGGAGGGGCAGCATGCTCGTCTAAAAACATTCAGAGCGTCCTCCGTTGGTGCATAGTGCGTCTCAAAGGAATTGGCAGCCATTGTCTCATAGTTGAAGTTGGCAATCACAGCAATAACTATGATCTTCCGAAGAGGATCCCGAGTGGGTCGATTGATAAAATACTGTCTCATAGTAGAGAGATCCTGAGTTCGACTCCTGGGGGGGTCTTATCTAGTTCATATTTAATCCTCAAGAGATATGAGCTTGGGATTTGTTAGTTTTGTTAAGTTCCCCGTCGTCAAAAAAAAACTATGATCTTCTGAACGTTGGCCAGGGTAATTTCCCATCACGAGAGATGTAAGCTTGCCTGCTCTTGCCATCTATACCGTTCCCTTGAGAACTGTTTTCTGCAAACAGGGGTTTTTGATACTCGCTAAATGATTGTATAATCCATATGCCCAATCCCTATGCTGATCTTGGTGCAGGGCAGTAAGTTTTGCAGGTTATACTGTGATGCATCTATGAAGGAAGCTCGCATGTTTTACGTTTTAGTTTTCCCTTGGCCTCACTTTGATATCAGTTTATCTCAGGTTAGTTCTAAATTAACTCTGAGATAAATTTTTTTGTGCTTTGATAAAGAGTTAGTGTTAATCGGTTTAAGTTAAGGACTAACTCAGAATTATTTCTAGATTTTGAAACACACACCTAGAGGTGGGTTAAGATGGGTTAACCTCCTATCGTCAATAAATGTTCAATTAAATGTGTCTCTCTCTCTCATTATTACTGGATTAACTTATTATTTATCAAATCATGCTAGATTAAAAGTAGGTTAGCCCACATCCTTACTCTCCGATTAACTACCCTCTTACTAAATTAAAAATGAGTTAATTCTGAGTTACTTTAATCGGGTTGAGTTAGTTCACCTTTAACCTAACTTCATGTCAAAGTCAGACTTGAGCTCTCTCGTTCATAAATTTTATACTTGGGGGGAACAGGGACATTGTCACTGGTCATTGAAGCCCTTGATGGACTGCCGGGCTTGGTGAGCCTTGTTTATAACTCAGCGAGATCGGATCAAGTGACAGCTCGGTCGCTAAGATGGAATAATATGTCCGGAATAAATAGGAGTAATCTCTAGCCTCACTTTGGAAAGGGGTTATATATTCCGTGGGCTAAGTAAATCTACTTAACTTAGTCCTGGATTAATCTGATTTTGATTTGATAGAAGTATAGTTAACTTAAAAATAAAGAAGTGTGTTAATCTATTTTTATTCCAATGTGATTTGGTAACAAGTGGGTTAACTCTTTAATCATGACAACCAAAATACCATAATTGCCCCTTCTTTATGATTTTTTTAATATCTCTCTTCTTCTCTCTCTCACGTCACTCTCTCTCTCTCACACACAAACATACATTAATTACAAGTTTAAGTATATATTTTAATTAAAAAATTTTATGTTATTATAATTTAAAATTATTTTTAATATATACTATTAATTAAATATATCATAAAAATAAATTTATTTTGATAAGTAATATCAATAATATAACTAATGAAAATTTAAAAGTCAAAAACAACATTAAATACGGGTTTGAAAAAGTCTAAAAAATATAAAAAATGAAAAAAAAAATTCTCCCCACGATCTTCGAAAAATGCACAACGCGCCTATAACATTCCGGAGTTGAAAAATACAGCGGTTCATCCTATACAGGGTTTCACGGGTTAATCAGTCAAAAATCTGAGTAAATAGTAAAATGCACTCCGAAACTCACGAAAGCGATCCAAAACTCACAGATCATGATCTGAAAAATATCTGAAAAATCTGGGACAACCAAAATATTACATCCATGTCTTTTTTTAATTTTTTTAACATATCTCCCATCCTCTCTCTCTCTCTACCTCTCTCCCTCTATCTCACGTCACTCTCTCTCTCACACACACAAACATACATTAATTACGAGTTTAAGTATATATTTTAATTGAAATTTTTTATTTTATTATAATTTTAAATCATTTTTAATATATACTATAAATTAAATATATCATAAAAATAAATTTATTTTGATAAGTAACATCAATAATATCACTAATGGAAATCTAAAAGTCAAAAATAACATTAATTATAGGTTTATGTTACTGTTCATCTTTAAAAAAAATTATTTTATCTTAAAATTTTAATATTTTTAATATAATATATCATGAAAATAATTTGTATTTGATAAATAACTTCAATAATATCACTAATTAAAATTTAAAAGTTAAAAATGACATTAATAAATTTTATATTATATTATTTTTATATATTTTTAATAGATTTTATATGCTAAATATATCGTTACAATAATAAAAATTTTGATAAAAATTATCTTTAATATTATTAGCTAAAAATTTAAAGAAAACAAAAGTGATAATAATTAATTGTTAAATATATTTTAATTGAGAAATAAGAGAGAGTGTTGAGAGATATAGAGAGGGAGAGAGTGAGAGAGAGAGCGCATGCCGGAGAGAGCAAGAGAGAGAGATAGGAGAGAGAGAATGTGTGTGTTGCATTTAATGAGAGGAGAGAGAATTAAATGTATTTAATAGTGGGATAGGGAGAAAACCCACCTGTTGAGCTGGGTTTGGAAACTCACGGCTAACCAAGAGTTAGCTCACATATAAAGTAGATTATCCATGTTCCTCGATCAAAACATAAAAGGGCTAAATATTAGATTAACTATGACTTAACCTATGGATAACCCAAAACTAAAGTGAGACTCAAGATATGATTAACTTTTTTTACTTATCATATTAAAAAAGAGAAAAATTACGGGTTATCCACGTGACAAAAGAGACATAACCTCCAATCAAAATCGGGTTTTGAGTTTCTTGTATCTGCATCCACATTTACCTTCAGACTGAGTGGATTCGGAGGGGTATGGTGTGGTCAGGAGGAGCTGGGACTCTTGGCCTCACTTTGGTATCGGTTTATCCCAGGGTTAGCTCTAAGTTAATTCCGGGATAAATTTTTTTGTGCTTTGATAAAGAGTTAGTGTTAATCGGTTTATGTTAAAGACGAACCCAGGGTACATTCTTGGGTTTTGAAACCCACACCCAGAGGTGGGTTAAGGTGGGTTAACCTCCTATCCTCAATAAATGCTCAATTAAATGTGTCTATCTCTCTCATAATTAATGCTATTTCTCTCTCTCATTATTACTGGGTTAACCTACTATTTATCAAATCATACTAGATTAAAAGTAGGTTAGTCCACATCTTTACTCCCCGATTAACTATCCTCCTACCAAATTAAAAATGAGTTAACTCCGAGCTACTTTAATCGGGTTGAGTTAGTCCACCTTTAACCTAACTCCATATCAAAGTGAGGCTTGATACCCACACTCACCGAATTCTGATAATACAGACTTTCAAGAAGCACCGATTTGGTAAAAGGCTGACCTGGAGTAGTTAACCCGGTTCTAATTAGTTAGCTGGGGTAGAATATGGGTTAACCCTGGGTTATCTTCTCCACCTCCAGAGGTGGGTCACTAAACCTAGCGGGTTAACACATTCAAAACAAAAGCAGATTTAGTGTCACAATAAGTTAGGCCGTGTTTGTTAACATCACCGCAGTTGGAACTTTTTTGAAAATCCACGTTCCGTACTTCAGTTGACAGTGTCACGGATTATCATTTATTACAAATCTTCATAAGTTGGGTTAAATGAGATTATTGAGATTCAAGCGCTCCGACAGGGGATGTGCATATACTCTCTCTCCCCACGAAATCTCATGCATACGAAAACCTATGGGAAGTGAGTTTCGTTTGAGACAACTTTTTTTGTTGTAGAGAGATTATCCTTCGAAAGTCACGTCTGAGGTTATTTACAAATGCGCCCTTAATCTGATCTCAGAAAGCTGTCAAATTTTTAAACTCTTCTTTGGTTGAGAGTTAACCCTCGGTTAACCCAAAGTTAGTTCAAGATTAACTTTTTTATGATTTGATTGTAACTATTGATTAATCATA
The DNA here is from genome assembly GCA_022559845.1 of Amorphophallus konjac. Lineage (NCBI taxonomy): Eukaryota > Viridiplantae > Streptophyta > Magnoliopsida > Alismatales > Araceae > Amorphophallus > Amorphophallus konjac. The sequence goes on along the minus strand of CM040121.1, from coordinate 524,533,829 downwards.
TTAGATTAAGGATTAACTCAGAGTTATTCTTGAGTTTTGAAACTCACCTCCACAGTTGAGTTAAGATGGGTTAAACTCTGGTGAGCAATAAATGTTCCCTCTCTCTCTCTCATCTATAATTAATGTTCTCTCTCTCTCCCATAAATAATACTGTCTCTCACCCATAATTAATGCTATCACTCTCTCTCTCATCTATTATTTATTTATATTTAATATTAAATCGTATACCTTTTATTATTATTAAATTTTTAGTTAATAATATTTTTTTATTAAGCCTCACTTTGATATGAAGTTAAGTTAGAGATGGGCTAACTCAACCCGATTAAAGTAGTATGGAGTTAACTTATTTTTAATTTAATAGGAGGGTAGTTAATCTGGTAATAAAGAGATAGATTAATCTACTTTTAATCTAGTGTGATTTGATAAGTAGTAGGTTAATCTAGTAATGATGATAAATAAAATACTATATTTATATATTTTTAAAATTTAAAAAATTTAAAAAATTTAAAAAATTATTCTCACGATCCTTGGAAAATGCACAATGCGCCTATAACGTCTCAGAGTTAGAAAATACAACGGTTCGTCTTACACGGGGTTCCGTAAACTAATCAGCCAAAAACTTGAGTAAACTGTAAAACGCACTCCGGAGTCCACGAAAGCGATCCGAAACTCACGGATCTTGATCTGAAAAATATCTAAAAAATCTGGAATGTCACATTCTATATGATAAATATATTTTAATAATCATAAATTTTTTAATATATATATATATATATATATATATATTAAGATTTTAAAAAATCTAAAAAATATGAAAAAATGAAAAAAAAAATCATCCCCACGATTCTTGGAAAATGCACAACTCGCCTACAACTTCTTGGAGTTGAAAAATACAACGGTTCGTCCGACAAGGGGTTCCGCAGGCTAATTAGCCAAAAACTCGAGTAAACCGTAAAACGCACTCTGGAGCCCACGAAAGCGATCCAAAACCTACGGATCATGATCTGGAAAATATCCAAAAAATCTAAGACATCGCGCTATATATGATAAATATATTTTTATAATTATAAAACTTTTAATATATATATATATTTGAGATTTTAAAAATCTAAAAAATATAAAAATTAAAAAAATAATCTCCACGATCCTCGAAAAACGCACAACGCGTCTATAACGTTTTAGAACTAGAAAACACAGCGGTTCATCTTACACGGAGTTCCACAGGCTAATCAGCCAAAAATCTGAGTAAACCGTAAAATGTACTCCGAAGCCCATGAAATCGATTCAAAATTCACGGATCCTGATATGAAAAATATCTAAAAAATCCGGAACGTCACATTCTATATGATACGTATATTTTATAATTATAAAATTTTTAATAAAAATATTTTTAATATTATTAACTAAAATCTAAAAAATGATAAAAGTTATTAAACATAAATTTCCGAGATTAAGAGAGAGAGAGAGGATACTATTAATTATAGTAGAGAGAAAGAAGTGTGGCATTAATTAGGAGAGAGAGAGAAGAGAAATATATATTATTAATTAATGTAGAGAGAGAGAATAACATGGGTTAACCCACCTAAGGCGGTGGATTTTAAAACTCAGGGATAATCTCTGGTTAACATGTTTTTAAACTTAATTAACTATAACTCTCAAACAAAGTATAAAAAAGATTATCCATGGGTTAACTTTAGGCTAACCTAGGGATAAACCCATATAAAAGTGAGGTTAAAAATTTTATTATTATAAAAATATATTTATCATATAGAATTTATTAAAAATATTTATAAAAATAACAAAATAAATATATTAAGATAAATAGTAACTTTTAAAAATATTTTGACTTTTAAACATTAATTAGGGAGATTAATGATGATATTTATCAAAAAAATATTTTCATGGTATATTTAATTTATAAAATATATTAAAAGTATTTAGAAATTTAAGTATAATAATTTTTTAAAATGAAAATAATTTAAACGCATAATTAATGTCATTTTGACTTTTAAATATTAATTAGTGACATTATTGATGGTATTTATGAAAAATATTTTTATAGTATATTTAATTTATAAAATATATTTAAATATTTAAATATTAATATAAACTTTTTAAAAGATGAACAATAACCCTAACTCGTAATTAATGCCATTTTTTACTTTAAAAGTCTAATTAGTGAGATTATTTATATTATTTAGAAAATTATTTTTATAATATATTAAATTTATAGAATATATTAAAATATTTAAAAATTAAATTAAAATATTTTTTAAGATAAACGGTAATCAAACTCGTAATTAATGACGTTTCTATGTTTTGAATTTTAATTAGTGAGATTAATTTTTTTATTTATAAAAAATATATTTTCATAGTACATTTAATTTATAAAATATATTAAAACTATTAAAAATAAAAATAAAATAATTTTTAAGATGAATAATAATCCAAGTCCATAATTAATGACGTTTTTGTGTTTTAAATTTTAATTAGTGTCATTAATTATGTTATTTATAAAAAATATTAATGATATTATTTATCAAAATTATTTTTTATGATATATTCAATTTATAGCATATATTAAAAATAATTTAAATTTATAATAAAATAAAAAATTAAAGATACATAGTAACTTAAACCCGTAATTAATATGTGAGAGAGAGAGAGAGAATGACGTGAGAGAGAGAGGGGGGAGGGGAGAGAGGTAGTGAGAGAGGATGGGAGATATATTAAAAAAATTAAAAAGAGACGTGAATATAATATTTTGGTTGTTATTATTACTGAGTTAATATATTACTTATCAAATCACGTGGATTAAAAATAAGTTAGTCCCTCTCTTTACTCTCGGATTAACTCCTCTCCTGTCAAACTAAAAATAGGTTAACTCGAGACTATTTTAAATGGATTGAGTTAGTCCACTTTTAACCTAACTCCAATGTTATCAGAACCAGACCGGTGCCTGAATCGGACAATGAGCTGGTTCGGTTCGAACCGGTTTGACTGTTGGTTCGAATCGATTTGAACCGTGATGTCATTATAATATTGATATATGGTCCGACCCGATTCTATAACCTAATACAATAAGAAATAACTCAAATAAGATATAATGATCAAAATAAATAAACATACATGTATATAGAGAATAACTTGTAACTACTTGTTAGAAATAGAGCCTTTATGTTGATTCAAATATCTTCATTTATATGTTGGAAATAGAGCCTTTATGTTTAGTCCCATATTGAAAGTTAGAAATACTTACTTGGCCTTATATGTTGGAGAACTCACCTTTGGGTTAGGACCCAAGGGACATAAGATGTGGGCTTGAGTTGTGTGTCGAATTGAATGGTTTGATCGAATATAAGTAAATAATTTATTTATTTATTTATTTGTGCCGCGTCGCGCCGAGTTGGTGGGGGCGGGTACCGAACTATTTTTTATTTTTATTTTTTGGCGGGGGAATAGGGTCGAACCGGCCCGAACCGGTTCAACGGTCGAACCGTGGTTCGGACGGTTTTTTGCCATTTGACCGGACCGGGCCTAATCGGACCGGTTCCTGGACCGGTTCACGGTCGAACCGGTCCGACCGGTCGATCCGATCCGATTCTGATAACACTGCCTAACTCCATGTCAAATTGAGCCTTAATGATTTTATTTTTTGGGCAAAAAGAAAAATGTCATGCCATAACATGGTTACGGTAGTCTAAGTTGACTTGGCATCAAAGTTTGTTGCGTTGGTAAAGGAATTTCGAATATGCTATTTTTGGTAAAATAATAAGTGGTGAAACAATGTTACGGTGTCACCTCTTTCGTCATATTATTTAGGGGTTTTTTGCATGAAAATTATTGTTAAATAAAAATTTATAAAAAATTATTTTTAGAAATATATTAGTAAGTATATGATCGTGTAAATATAAAGGGATTTTTACATATTAGTCCCTACAAACATGACGAATTATATTTTAGTCTCTCAAATCTCACTATTGTTTTAATCGTCCTTATAATCTTAATCGTTACACGTTTAAGTCTCTGCCGTTCATTCAGTTAACTAAACTATAGTTACCTTATACCCAGGGAAAGGAAAATACTAACTTACCCCTAGTTAAGTGTGAGTGTGTGAGAGAGAGACAGAGAGAGGGAGCAACTGATTCACCTACCCCTCCTTGTCTCTCTCCGGCCTCCCCCCCCTCCCCTACGACCTCCCCCTCCCCAGCCCTCCGGCCTCCCCTGTGACCTCCCCCCTCCCCCTCCGGCCTCCTCCTCCCCCCCCTCCCCTGCGACCTCCCCCCTCCCCGACCCTTCGGCCTCCTTCTCCCCCTCCGGCCTCCCCTGCGACCTCCCCCCTCCCCAGCCCTCCGGCCTCCCCTGCGACCTCCCCCCTCCCCCTCCCCCTTCGGCCTCCCTCCCCCCTCCTCTGCGACCTCCCCGCTCCCCGTCTGGCCTCCCTCCCTACCCCACCTAGCTCGTTCTCTGCCTCATCCACGGCGCGACGCTGTTGACCAGCCAGGGCATCTCGATGGAGGAGGTGGCGTAGAGGTAGTGGGTGACGCAGTAGGACCGGTCTGGGAGGGCGACCTGGCGGTGGTTGGAGGGCTGGGTCGCCAGGTTGGAGTGGAAGGTGTGGTAGGATGCCTGGACGAACTCCCCGTAGCGTACGATCTCCCGGCGGAGGTCCTCCTCCAGCGGGTCGAGCAGGCCCGACCAGTCCCTGGCACCGTGGAGCTCCCGCCACCGGCCGCCGATGCCGTTGCGCGGGGATGGCCGGGGCGTGCCGTTGAGCAGTCGCTGGAGCTGGTTCAGGCTTCTGGGGGACATATCCTCCACCTTCCTGGCGGTTCATACCAGTGCTTGGCAGATGGTAAAGGAGAACCGGAGCACCGAGATCTTCGACCCGGAGCTAACGGGGACCAAGTCCGGCGAGGCCGAGCTGTACCGGTACCTCAAGATCGCCTGCGAGTGCCTGGACTACAGGCCCCTCCGGCGACCCACCATGATCCAGGTGATGGCCATGTTCAAGGAGCTGCAGATGGACAGTGACAGTGACTTGCTTAATGGGCTCTCTCTTGCTACCTCGGTCATCAACGAATCCTCCAGAGAGAAGATCCCGTGAACTCCATTGATTGATTCATTCAAGCTTCTCAGATTAAGCTTTTTACTGTGCAGAGGGCTCTGGTGACACAACTATGAGATCTGGGGATGCCCTTCACAGAGGTTTTGGTTTGCTGTTGTAAATAATAGCACACGGATACACACCATTGTTATTACTTGTTAGAACAGAACAAAAAGTGAATTGTAGAGAAGTTTGGGAGGGCCCTTCTGTTTTCAGTGGGGAGAAGGGTCTAGTCCTTCAATGTTTTCACAAACTTAAATTTCCATGTTATTTATACATGCTCCTCCTGTTCATGTCTCAGTTGCATTCTGTGTTCCTCTGAGATTTGCTACGCATTTACAACAAGAGTTGTGATTTCTTTTCTTTCATGGGTGAAAAGATACTAACAGAATCTCTTGGAGCACTTGAGAAGAGAAATATTAATGTGGAATTTTACTAACAACGTCTCTATCCTTGTGAAGAAATTAATGTAGAATGGCCCAATGAAGTGTATTGTTCTTGATGAGTCCTAGTGAATCACAAAACATTCCAGGACAACACAGATGCTTAAAGAAACCCAGTTTATTTATCATCTCTGAAGTTTTATTTTAGGACGCTGAGACCACCAGTGAAAGAACAGAGCATGGGACAAATCCTCCCAAAAGAATGAGTTTTATGGCCATCCTACTATACAACTGTTTTAGTTAGATACACTCACTGTGCAAGTGTTTTTGATTTGATATGAAGTTATAACACATGGCCCATTCCATGTGTTGACACTTCACCCTTAGAGTGTTGACACTTCAGTTGAAGTCTGCTGGAACATAGCTTCTGTTATGCATCAAGAGGTCGACACTTCACCCTTAGAGTGTTGACACTTCAGTTTAAGTCTGCTGGAACATAGCTTCTGTTATGCATCAAGATGTTGACACTTCATGGTAGTGAGGTCGACACTTCACTAAAGCAGGTCAGCCTTGGCAGAACTGTCCTCTCACCTAAAGCTGGTCAACACCCCTCTCTACCTCTATGGCGTCACTCCGGTTCATTTCTCATCTATGTCATGATTTGGTTACCAAGAAACTGGGCGTGATGGCAAGGGAGACGGCTAACTTTGGTGCAGTCGGGAAGGGAGATGCCAGTGTAGAAGAAGAGGGACGAAAGGAGCCGCGCGGGTGGGTGGTGCGTTGCGATCGTCGGAGAAGAGGGACGAGAGAAGCCATGCGCAGCTCCGTGAGAAGGTGACCGGCAGAGGGTTGGTGGTGGGGCGTCTGTAAGTGGGGGCAGTGCGTCGCGATCGTCGCCGGAGAAGAGGGACGAGAGATCGTGGCGTTGGGGCGTCTATGGCTGCGGATGGGGGCGATGGGGTGTGCGGTGGGGCGTATGCGGCTGCGGGTGGCGGAGGTGGGGTGAAGGGTTTCACAGGGAGAGGGTGAAGACACGGGTAGTTTAGGAATTTCACATTTTTAAACGTGAGGATGGAATATTCCATCGAATATCCTTCCTTTTTAATGTCGATGAACTAGATGGGCCTTTCTGCTAGAGTTACATGATTTCAAGAGTTTTTTAAACAATAGTGAGATTTGAGGGACTAAAATATAATTCGTCATGTTTGTAGGGACTAATATGTAAAAAATCTAAATATAAATTATGTAAAAATATCATTTTTATTTACATAAAATCAAAAGTTTCATGCTTATTCTTTCGAGCATCCAAAGAATCTGCCTCAAGATGCTTCGGCTGTATCTGCTGGTAATCTTCATTCGTTTATGTTGCAATCCCGATATTCCTCTGTTGACCCTTCTGAATAGTCACTTTCCGTCATCTATTCTCATATGCTTACTCAGGAAGCATCTACATCCGAAGCTGGAACTGTTTCATTTCCTAAAATTAACAAGACTGAACTTTATAATTTCCCTCAATTTCAGGCCTGACTTCTAAGAAGTATAAAACATGTTGAAGTTAATATGCAGGTGCAGGGCACAAGGATCAAGCCAGTCTTTCTTCCTTTTTTCTCTCCCGCTGACGTCAAGGCTTGGAAAGAAAAACAAGCCAAGTTTGTGCATATAGGGCAGATTGATATCTTAGTCCACCCGCACTTTTCATACAATCTGAATGCTCCCTATCTAGTTACATTACTAGATGTAAGACATTTAGATTGACAAAAGGCGGTCTTGTGTTAGCTTTCAGGTACTCTAGATAAAGATGGTTTGTGTGTTATTAGGCCTAATTTTACTATTTCTTTAGATGATCCCCATCTTTCTCAATCATTTGTGGTGTGTGTACAAATCAAAGAAGTTGAATTGCTACCACAGTCAGTGTATGCTACCATCGCATCTCGATGTATATTTCATCTCACAAATTCAGTGGTTTCTCACTTTAAGCATCCATATGGTCTCCAACTTCCCATAGCATTAAATAAAAATGAAGAGGGGCGATCTCGCGCGGGTCCTGAGCTAGAGTAGATGATCACCGGGTAGTGAACTGCAAGGAAGGGAAACAGATCAGGGGGCCAGGGGATAGTTCTCTGGGGAAAACCCTTCGATGCTTAAGTCAGTAGAGCAGTGGTGGAAGCTATGAAGGAAGGAGGAAGAGGATGCACGAGATCCCTCTCCACCAAGGTGGTGAAGTGGTTCCTGCTCAGGGAGTTTTAGGCGTATGTTGGCCTTACCTTTCGCCGGAGGGAGTCCCAGATTTAAATAGTGCGCCGGCCTCATGAGTCCCGTAAGCTGAGGAGTTTCAGGCGAGAGTTACATCCTCAACGTGGGCTCTTTACGTCCTCATCGTGGGATCTTTATAGCCTTGTAAACTCCTGCTCATAAAGGGCTCTCAATGGTAGCGTGGATAAGTAATCGTCGATCGGCCCAAGCATGAAGAGTGCTGGCCCTGTCCGGGCGATGGGCATAGCTCGGGTGAGGCTCGGTCGGAGTGGGCGCGGGGCGCCAGCCCTTATCCCGGAGAAGGGGACGAGTTGGGCGTGGGTCTTCCTCCGACCGGACCGATACACGGGCCTTCCAAGCCTAATGGCCGCCGAGGAAGTGCTTGACCCCGAGTGATCTTATTGAGCTTTTGTGCTAAGTGGCCCCTGAGGGGCGGTCACTTAGATGAGCTGGGCCTCGTTTGGTCTTGCTTGGACCTAATTCGGCCACTCTTAGATGGGCTACAGAAATCCCCCTCTCCACTTGTCCCCCTCCTACTCCCGAGCCTTGGTAGGCTCGGAAGAGTATCCGTTAGGGTTTTGGACCAGTGTGGCTTAGGTGGGTGGAGATCTGGCAGTGTTATGAAGCCACGTGTCGTGGTCACCTGTGCCCGTAATGATGATAATCTTGGCGGATTTGAAATGAAGGGGCCCCCTTTTCTCGGAGGTCGGAATGTCGTGCCGCCTTCCGCATGGGGATATAGGCGTTGTGCACTTGTTGTCATTCCAGACTCCCTCCGTTTTAGGGTTTGACCTCGCTTCGTGCTTGCTTTTGGGGCTCTTGGATGCGCCGTGGGGATACGGTAGAGGCGCAGAGACTTGCAGCGGCGTTCGCAGAGTTGGCGGAGATAACAGCGGAGGCGGTCCGTCAGCTTCCTCTTCCTCTAGAGTCTTCGGAGTCTGAGGCACCTTCTTCTGCAAGTTTCTTCTCGGATTTCAAGGCGGACCTTCGTTCGGAGATCGAAGAGTTTGAAGGCGAGCCTGAGACGAGGGCGATGGTGATACCGCTAGTTCCGAACTGCATCGAACTGGGGGAGGCGGAGGTGAAGCGGCTGGAGCACCAGTTTCGCCTGCCCTATCAGTATTACTTTACCGCGGCCACCCCGAACGAGATGAGCTTGGATTCTCGTACAAGCTGTTTCTGCTCCTTCCTTCTGTCGTGGAAGGGAGGGTTCTGCCTTCCCTTCGAGCCCTTCGTTCTTATGCTTCTTGATTTCTTTCAGTTGGCTCCCATACAGTTGGTAGCCAATTCGTATCTTCTTCTCTTTGCCTTCCGCATCCTCTGCCGTTAGTGCGGGGTTCCTCCTTCCTTGGACCTCTTTTATTATTTCTTTGAGTTGAATGCGCATTCCTCGGCCGGGAAGGGCTTCTATTTCATTCAAGCTAGGAGGAACATGAGCTGTATCTCCTTGGCTGTGAAGGACTCTTCCCACAAGGGGTGGAAGACTCAGTTCTTCTGGGTGGGGATTTTTTCTGTGGAGGAGACTTGGAGGTGTCCCGTAATCTCCGATTTTCATCCGAACATTCCTCCGAGGCAGGATGAGTTCTCTTCAGATGTGGAGGAGTATGCGGCCATTCTGCTGAAGCGTCGCCAGTCCACGGAGGAGCTGGTGACCTTGGAGAACATCGAGCAGTGCCTTCTCCATTGACTACAGCCGACAGGTACGGGCACCATGAATCAGCCTTCTTGTCGGTTGATGAAGCCTTTTTCTCTTCTTGACCATATCTTCTTTCATGCAGATGCCAGACGGTCGGCTATGGAAGAGGAACATGTGGCCGAGTGGGAGGTGATCGATCTCGGCGATGACTCGGCTACCGATGTGTCGCGAGCTCCCGAGGGGCGCTCCCGAGCCTGAGATAAGGGCAAAGGGATGGCCCGGGAGGGGTCTTCCAGGCCGCGGGGGTCCAAACGCAAAGATCCCATGGAGGGCATGATACGGGACGCCGTGAAGGCCAAGAAGCGGGCCAAGAAGGCCGAGGCTGACCCCGCTGTCAAAGGTGAGTCTGGCTCAGTGGCTCTCCCCTCTTCCGAGCAAGATAGGGCCGACCCTGTCGGGCCGGCTCTCCTATCCGCCAAGCAAGAGGGGGCCGAGGAGGCTAGGGACGCTTCTGCTGGTGGCGGTGGCGCTGGATCGGCTCTCCCCTCAGCAGGGGTCGGGGCCGAAGCGGGCGACTCCAGGACCGCGGTCGAGGCTGGAGCGTCGAGCGAGGCGGGCGGCGCTCCGGGTGGTGGCGCAGGGGCCGAATCGGTCGAGGACTGGGGGTCGCGAGGAGAGGCGACGCTGCCCCAACCGACCGAGGCAAGAGGGGCGGATGAAACAGTGGCTCGATCCGGGCCGACCGGCGGGGCTCCCGAGGGGATATCGCTCGGAGGGGAGGTCCCTATTCCAGCGGCTCTGGAGAGACTGGGCATCCAGGGCCCTCTGTATTAGAGATGATGCAGCATAGCAGCGAAGGTGGTGAAGGGGGTGTTAGTGTTGGTGTGCCACAGGCTAATTTATGGTCGGGTAAACCCGATATATGTACGATCTTGTTCATTATTAATAAAGTGGTGTTTGAGCGTAAATATGCGATTGTGTATTACTTTACGTTGTCCTTAGGATATGTGATTGTAAAGTCAGTTCGAGATGGGATCTCGAATATGAGACTGACTTTACATGGACGCATACCTTAAACTGTTCCTGGTTGGAGGGTAATCACTCGGGGACTTTGATTACCTATTAAACCAGCACACATGATGTGTCACTGACCAGTCTCATGGTCATTGGTGCGGGGCACCAACACATATGTGTAGGTGTATGTCCTTGGAGGATGTACACTGAACTGATCTGCTATTGGATCTTCAGATGGTTGATTATACCTTAAGTCAACTGAAGATCCAACTGTCTCAGTAGCATCGTTGGTCCTTTGACCTGAGACATTGATCGGATCTTACACGATGACTGGAATAGTTTAATTACTTAGCTAAGTGACTTTAACCATAAGTCATGAGTTGCCGAGTTATTAACCACTCCAGGATACGTGTGAAGATCATCAATGGTCAAGAGGGGATCGCTCACTGTCGGGTATATATCAGACAGTTAATGGGTCATGACATTGACGCTCCGTTAAATCCCTGGCCAGGGTCGTATGAGTTCGTTTAGAACGGACGTCATACACTTTAAGGAGGTCATAGTCAAATGGCACGATCATGGGGTTTGACAGAAACCATACCCTCGATCGTACTCGACTCATAGAAGGAGCGAGGGATTATATCGATGCGGTAACTGTGGACTCACAGGTTCCAGACAGGTTGGTTTTAAACTCGGCGTCCTCTAGGATCACGTGGATTTGCTTGACCCAACGTGATCGAAGGTTCAGAATAAATTAAACTATTATTCGGCTCTAGTAGAAGCGAAGAATACGTTTAATTTACTTCTAATTGAGAATTAGAAGTTAATGGGCCTTAAACTAGAGTGACTATGGGCCTAGAATCACACATAATGGATTCTTGGGTGACGGATTATTATTATACAAATGTATGTATTATTTCTATTTAATTCTTTTTGGAAAGGAGTGTAAATGGAGCTTAATACATATGTATAATAGTAGATATGATATATATATAATTTTGGTCTTTTGGAGCCTTTTCAGAAATGACCAAATCTCTATATATATGAATCCTACGTGAGCTCATTCGAGCCTCTTCCAACACTTTAAGCTAATCAAGCATTAAGGCTTAAAGTGAGAGGATTAACTCCTCCCCCCTTTCCTCCCTCTTGCTCTCTCTCTCTCTAGAAGCTCTCTCTCGAAAGGGAAGCTAAGGAAAGATCGGGGCGGGGAGATACCGTCGCTGCGCAAGGATCCGTGTGGATCAGCTCTAGAGGCCGCGCATCTGTGCGGCTCGGTATTTTACATCGGGCATAGCGGACAGCGTCGTTCCGCGCAAGGTGAAATACGCAACCCGTAGTTAGGGGTTGGGGTGATTGAAACACCGATTAGAGCACAGATTAAGGTTTTCATAGCACCCGGATCGGACAAAATGAATTTTTGTTATCCGCTATGTTGCCCGATAGTGTTGTGCGAAATCTTACAGTGGTATGTTCGCGCTCTTATCGGTGTTTTATCGCCATTTAGAACCATGCTTTAGGGGCAACTATAATCTTCAATTATTATTAGAAGAATGGGATGCTGGGCATCTCTACTCTTCGTGGATGCTGGGCATCATAACAGCAAATTTTTTGTTAAAAAAAAATTAGTTGGCCCGTTTTGGGCACATTGTGCCCTGGGCGCACTGGGCCCAGGACGCCATGCGCCCGCCCGCGTGCGCGGGTGGCCCACGCCGGCGGCGCCGCGTGGCTGGCGCCGCCAGCAGCGGCGGCGCCTCGTGGCGGGCGCGCGGGCCCGCCACGCGGCGGGCGCCCGTGGGCGGGCGCGTCCGCCCACGCGTCGCGCGTGGGCGGCGCGCCCAAATAGGGGGCTGCCGACATATTTTTTTTATTTAAAAAAATTTATTTTTTATTTGTTTTTAATTTATTGTGTACTTGAATTTGTACATATATATATGATATATATATGAAAATGCACAGTAAATTAAATCGGATTTTATTTAGTAGGTTAATTATGTTATCTCGATGGTAAATATCAAATGTTAAATTTTATTTAATCATGTTGAATTTATCGAGGTGAGATAATTACTATTTACCTTGAGATAAAATGGTAATAATTGAAGTTACTTCAGTAAAATTTAAGTTTTTGAATTTTTAATTATTAGATAATTAGATAATTCAAATTTTAAATTTTATTGAAGATAAATGTAGAAAATTCAAATATTTGAATTTTAATTATTAGATAATTGCTAAATTAAAATTTTGAATTTTAGAAAATTGCTAATTGAGGATAATTACATTATTTTAAATTTATTTTTAAACAAAATTATTGGATAATTAGTTTGAATTTAAATTTAAATTATTGACATGTTGAAATTTTGAATTTAAATTTGATTATTGGATAATTAAATTTAAATTTAAATTTAATTAATTATCTCAATTACATGCCCCCTGTAGAAAATGATGGTTCTTTACGTGCTCTATTTTATTTACCTTGTATTGGCCTGCTTGTCTGTTTAATTTTAGTTAATCATGCTTCGATTTTTAAAATTAAACAAAGCTGGCCTGTTTTTGTTTACACATCCCATTTTTAAATTCAAAAGTAAGGATTATTTTCATAAAATAACCCTTGATTGATTTTATTTGAATGAGTTGGCAAGTGATCATGGACTTGGATTAATGTAATTAATTGGGGTCTATGAACCTCCTTTCTCTCTCTGTTAAAATTCCAATGTACTTCTATCTTCCTCCATTGTTGTACTCGCCCTGAGGGATTCTGGAATTTTATTTGATATGTAATTTACATTTTCCCGGCCTGCGTGCTATGTAAAAGTTGTAATTACTGCGGCGTCGGAGTTTGAAAGCGCGGAGCACACCCGACGAGGACGATCCAGCTGCTTCGGAAGCGGGCCGGATGCCTTAGTTACATTAGGGATTAAGTCCATGATCACTTGCGTTTTATTTTACATTAGATGCATTTATTTTGTGCAAACTACTAGGTACGGTAAATATATTGGATATATTTATATTACCACATAGGGTGAGATCAAGATAAAATTAAATTCCCTCGCGATTAAATTTGAGATATGGTAAGCGTGGCTCTAGGAGTCGTCGTGGCCCTCCATCATTATGAAGTGAATGAATGTCTTCATTTCATGGATTTGTTGTGCTTTCCACAAGGTCCATGAGTTTGGGGGCGGGATTAAACTCCAAGGCTCGGCCTCAATGGGGTGAGGAGTTGAACTCGGCTTTGTTGTGCTTTCCACAATGGTCGGGTCATGAACTCATTGCTATGTAGTAATGATGGTTAGATCTAACCGAGAATATCATTTGTTGTGCTTTCCACAAGGGGGTAATTTCTCGGGGGCCGAATATCGGATATTGCATTAGATGCAAGTGCCTGTTGACTGCCCTTGAGATGGTGTATGGCTTGTTGTGCTTTCCACAAGGTCGTACATCAGTCTCGTTGGGATTCTGACCCACTAGGTTGATCTCGCTGATCTCCCGTTCTATATACTGAGGGTTATATAGTCCGATCAAAAAATAGTGGGACTAACTAAGATAGAAAACCACATCTAAGTTAGAATTGGAACACATACTAAGTTGTCTTTTATTTCTCATCCAGATTACAATGTCGTCGTCCAACCCCCTCCGCAGCATCTTGGATGCAAATAGATTAACTGGACCGAATTACTCGGATTAGCTGCGTAATCTACGCATAGTCCTTACCGCCGAAAAGATTGCGTACGTGTTGGACACGGTTCATTCTGAGCCAGCTCCTGATGCCGACGAGGGCGAGTTACTGGCTTATGCCAAATGGTCTGAGGACTCCTCCCTTACCCAATGTTACATGTTGGCCTCTATGGCTTCCGAGCTGCAGAGGTAATTTGAAAAGACTGATTGTAGAAGCATACTTCTCAATCTACGCCAGCTCTTCGGAGAGCAGGGTAGGATTGAGAGATATGATATCTCAAAAAGGCTTTTCAGGACACGGATGTCTGAGGGTTCATCAATACAGGCCCACGTACTGAAAATGATGGAGTGGATTGAAAGACTCAATGCATTGGGATTCAAGTTGGATCTTGAACTATGCATTGATCTTATACTCCAGTCATTGCCTGATTCCTTTTCTTCTTTCATCATGAACTTTAACATGAACATGATTGAAGTAACTCTCCCAGAGCTGCTCAACATGTTAAAGAGTGCTGAAGGAACCATGCAGAAAGATAAACCATCTTCGTCTGTAATGATTGTTGGCCGGGCCAACAAGAAAAGGAAGGCCACCCAAATATCCACCACAAGTAACAAAGGGAAGGGAAAGAAGAAGGTCATGGGTAAGCAACTAGCCAAGGTTGACAAAGGGAAGGGCAAGAAGAATGAAAAAGAAGACAAGTGTTTTCGATGCGGGGAAACAGGGCATTGGAAAAGGAATTGCAAGGTTATTCTAAATGAAGATATTTTTGTCATAGACCTTAATTTGTCATATATGGAATCCACATCATGGGTATTGGATACTGGATGTGCATCTCATATCTGTAACTCTGTGCAGGTGCTGGCAAATAGAAGGCGGCTGGGCAAAAAGGAGATTGAACTGAGGATGGGCAATGGAGCTTTAGTTTCTGCTAAAGCTGTTGGGACTGCACGCCTCAGTTTACCTTCAGGAGTCATTCTGGAGCTGAATGACTGTTATTATGTTACTAATATTATTAAGAACATTATTTCAATCTCTAGTTTGTATAACATTGGATATACATTGGCTTTTAATAGCACTGGGTGCTCTATAATGAATAATGGTTTGATAATAGCCATTAGTTCATTAGTCAATGGTCTTTATGTATTAGATACACGTTCTAATGTTATGCAAGTTTCCAATGCTGATGAAGTGAATTCTACATATCTATGACATTACAGACTTGGTCATGTAGGTGAGAAAAGAGTCTCTCACTTACACTCAAATGGGTATTTGAATTCGTTCGAATACAAGCCATTTGATACCTGTGAGTCGTGTCTCATGGGAAAAATGATCAAGGCTCCCTTTAGTGGACATGGTGAGAGGGCAGTTGACCTTCTCGAGCTCATACACTCAGAAGTGTGTGGACCCATGTCCATGGAGGCAAAAGGGGGTCACCTCTATTTCATTTCTTTTATTGATGACTTCTCAAGATATGGCTATGTGTATTTAATGAGCGATAAGTCACAAGCCTTTGAGAAGTTTAAGGAATATAAGAATGAAGTAGAGAAATAGACTGGTAAAAGTATTAAGGCTCTTCGATCAGATCGAGGAGGTGAATACTTGAGCCATGAATTCACTTCTTATCTTAAAGACAATGGAATAGTTTCTCAGTGGACTCCACCGTATATACCACATCACAATGGTGTATCCGAAAGGAGAAATAGGACCTTGTTAGACATGGTCCGATCTATGATGTCTATGTCAGGACTACCCTTGTTTCTCTGGGGCTATGCATTAGAGACTGCAGCTTATTTATTGAATATGATCTCAAGTAAATCAGTTCCTTCTATACCATATGAGATATGGAAGGGCAGGAAACCAAATTTTAATCACATTAAAATTTGGGGGTGTCCTGCTCATGTAAAGAAGAACGATAGTGATAAGCTTGAGTCGAGAACCGATAAGTGTAGGTTTGTGGGATATCCAAAGGAGACGTTTGGATATTATTTCTATCACCCTTCTGAGCAAAGGGTCTTGGTGGCCAAAAGAGCTGTATTTCTGGAAAGAGAATATCTACTCCAGAAAAACAGTGGGAGCCAAATAGAATTGGACGAGGTCCAAGAATCACGACCCATAGACATAAACTCATTAGATGAGATTGTATCGGTTGATCCTATTCAAAGTGAAACACAGACACTGTGGAGATCTGGTAGACTACCGAGAGAACCTGAGAGATATGTTGGACATGTCTCAGAGGGGTCCTCTAAGGTATGTATTGATGAGGATGAAGATCCTTAATCCTACCAAGAGGCGATTCGTAGTGTAGACTCCGAGAAATGGCAAGAGGTAATGGATTCAGAGATCCAGTCCATGTACACCAATAAAATTTGGAACTTAGTTGATATACCCGAAGGGAAGGTCCCTATCGGCTGCAAATGGATTTTCAAAAGGAAAATCGGTGCAGATGGACAGGTTGACACATATAAGGCTAGACTAGTGGTGAAAGGATATCGTCAAAGGCAAGGCATTGACTATGACGAGACTTTTTCACCGGTAGCCATGGTTAAGTCAATCAGAATTCTCATTGCCATTGCTGCATACCAGGATTATGAGATCTGGCAAATGGATGTGAAGACAGCTTTTCTTAATAGAAATCTGTCAAACATGGTACAGCCTGAAGGATTCACCTCCAAGCTACATCCTAATAATGTATGCAAACTTCACAGGTCCATTTATGGATTATAGCAGGCATCTCGAAGCTGGAACTTAAGATTTGACGAGGCTGTCAAATCTTTCAACTTCATTTGGAATGAAGATGAACCATGTGTTTACAAGAAGGTCAGTGGGAGCTCAGTGACCTTCTTGGTCCTTTAAGTTGATGACATCTTGCTCATTGGGAATGATGTAGAGATATTGACATCAACTAAGTCTTGGTTATCCAAGACCTTCTTCATGAAAGATTTGGGAGAAGCATCCTATGTGCTGGGCATAAAGATCTATCGAGATAGATCTAAAAGGATGCTAGGGTTATCCCAATCCATGTACATAGACACTATCCTCAAAAGGTTTAGGATGAAAAATTCTAAGAGATGTCTCATTCCCATGAGATATGAAATTTGCCTATCCAAGGGGATGAGTCCTAAAACTTCTGAGGAGGTGACACACATGAATAAGGTACCCTATGCTTCGACGATAGGGTCAATCATGTATGCAATGCTATGTACACGGCCTGATGTTGCCAATGCTTTGAGCATTGTCAGTAGATATCAGGCAAATCCAGGCGAAGAGCACTGGAAGGCAGTAAAGGGCATCCTTAAGTACCTGCTGTGGATGGGGAAATCACACCGACGTCGGGATCCACAAGAGAGAAGGGGTGGCGGACGAGATCGTAGCAACGGAGAGGGAAGGAAAAGAGGAATGAGGAATGGATTACTGGGTAATATGAGAAAAGTGGTGGGAAGTATGACTTGCAAGAAACATCCTGGTGGAACACAAAGAAGATAGACTTATCAGACTCCGATACGTGGCGGAGATAGGGGTCCGAAGACCCTCTCGCGCAAACTGACCCCTTCCCGGTAAGCGTGACTTACCGTTCCGCGAGCAGCTTTTCATATATCGAGGAGTCTGAGAACTTACGCAATAGGATTTAAGAGACACGTAGACCGAATTTGTAACGATATGCCACTACTCAGACAATTATAAGAACACTATGAACAAAAATATACCACCGCAGGACATTGGTCTTTGCGGGGTTTTTAACAGCAATACAGCAATGCCAACATTAATTAATATGTGGATATATAGAAACCACCGCGAGACATTGGCCTTACGGGATTTTTACTACAATATAAGTAATAAATATAAGTATATACATAAGAGCACCGCGAGGTATTACTCTCCGCGGGGTTTAGACAGAAATTAAAGTAATAAAATGACAGAATGAAAAGACTTCGCGAGGAATTACTTCCGTCACGTACACCTTCGCGAGGAATTACTTCCGTTGCAGGGTTTCGACAGAAATTAAAGGAATAAAATGACAGAATGAAAAGGCTTCGCGAGGAATTACTTCCATCACGTGCACCTTCGCGAGGAATTACTTCCGTCGCAGGGTTTAGACAGAAATTGAAAGAATAAAATGACAGAATGAAAAGGCTTCGCGAGGAATTACTTCCGTCACGTGCACCTTCGCGAGGAATTACTTCCGTCGCAGGGTTTAGACAGAAATTAAAGGAATAAAATGACAGAATGAAAAGACTTCACGAGGAATTACTTCCGTCACGTGCACCTTCGCGATAATTACTTCCGTCGCAGGGTTTAGACATAAATTAAAAGAATAAAATGACAGAATGAAAAGGCTTCGCGAAGAATTACTTCCGTCATGTACACCTTCGCGAGGAATTACTTCCGTCGCAGGGACCTCCGCGAGGAATTACTTCCGTCCACGGGGTTTAAACAAAAGGAGAAAGTGACGGAAAAGAAAGGGGGAGGGGGATGTGATCGCCAGGGGCTGAGAACCCCACAAAAAAAAACTGTGATCGCGTTCGCCGTCAGAGCGGGAGCAGTGCGGGTTCTCTCTTCCTCTTCTGTCGGCCTGCCGACGAAGAGGGCTTCCTTCAGTTACCCTTAGACAAAGAACAAATAGAGTAGAACTGGTTGGTGAGAACGACGGTGGTGTAGTACCGATTCTTTAGAAAATGACACTGAAAATAGCATAGACGAGTACGCACCTGGTTGGTGGTATTTAAAACCCCTTTTGAACTAAAGAGTGGGAGATGATGTGATGAAATGCATAAGTGTGAAGACGCTCACAAACCAGGCCCTCTCGGGGAGAAAGGCATGGCACAGATGCTAAAATGATGCATGCAATATAATCGACTGACTGATTAAAAATAAAAGGGAGAGAAAAACTTATCGGAGGAGGTCGACGACGGACTTTTGGAAGGGTTTCAACAGCACAAGCATAGCACGACCAAGGAGCTTCAGAGCGGACTTCAGAAACTAGTTCGGTCGAACACGAGAACACACATGTATATATATATATATATATATATATATAAGGTAAGAACATATATATATATATATATATATATATATATATATAAGGTGAGAGAAGATGGTTAAAGATATAAGTAAATAGATAAATAACAAACTAATGATATGTGGAAAGATAGAGGGGGATTAGGGAATGAAATAGAAATCAAGAGAGAGAGAGAAAGCTCTTTTTTCTCTTTCTTTTTTAGATTTTTTTTGTAGTTTTTATATATATACGATATATATGTACCTAAAAGATATATAGAAGAAATATATATATATATATATGAGAGGGTAAGAGAGAGATAGAGAGAGAGGGTGAGTTGGAGAGAATAAAATAAATAAAAAAAAGATGGAATTAAAAGAGAGATAGAGAGAGAGAGTGGAGGGAGGAGAGTGAGACGCAGAGAGGGAGAGAGAAGAATCAAATAAAACAAACAAAAAAAAAAGATGAGGGAGAGAGAGATGAGAGAAAAGAAGAATAATAATAAAAAAATAAAAAGAAAGGGAGAGTGGGGGAGAAGTCGAGAGAGAGAGGGAGAGGGTGAGAGCAGAGAAAGAGGGAGAGGGTAGAGTGATGATGAGGGGGGAGAAAAAATAATAAAAAAGGGGTGAAAGAAAGGGAGATCGAGAGGGAGAGAGAGGGTGAGAAAGAGAGAAACTGAGAGAGGGAGACGGCGGGGTGAGGAGGAAAGAGAGGGGAAAAAAGAGAGAGGAAGAAAGAGGGTGAGAGAGAGACGATGGGGGAGAGAGAGAAAAGAAGAGAGAGGGAGATTAAAAAAATAAAAAAAAGAATGAGGGGGAGAGAGAGGAGAGAAGCAGAGAGATCGGATGGGGAGAGAAGGGGGAGGAAAGTAATAAAAAAAAAGAAAATGAGAGGGAGAGAGAGAACTCGATGGAGGGGGAGGAGGTAGAAGCAGAGAGAGGGAGAGAAACGCAGAGAGGGGAAAGAGAGAGAGAGAGAGAGGTAGAGAGAGAGTGTCGCGGCAGGAGGTGGAGAGAATAGACGGGGGGACAGAGAGAGAGCCGGGGGAGACGCGACCGCGGCGGGAGAGAGAGGGAGAGGGAGAGAAGAAGAGAGACGCGGCGGGGGAGAGGGTGGAGGTGCTCGGCGGGGAGCGTCCGACGGCCAGGGAGGACGACGACGACGGCGGCCGGCAGGGTGGACGACGACGGCGGCCGGCAGGGTGGACGACGACGTCGGCGTAGATGGGGCGTGAAGATGCTCGGACGGCAGCTTGCGGCAGTGTGGGGATCCTCGGACGGGTGTGGTGGTGCTCAAACGGCAGCCTGTGGCAATTGCGGACGGCGACGGGGTGGCGTGGACGGTGCTCACGGGGGACGTGGGAGGTGGCCGCAGAGGGTGCAGCAGCGGTCGGAGGGGGGTGCTCGGACGGCGTGAGGTGTGGCAGCGAGAGGGAGGCCCGCGGGCTTCACGGCGGTGTCGACGACGAGGACGTGATGGTTGGCGATGGCGATGCTTCCGGCCAAACGGTGCGGCGACGAAGGAGATGGCCGGAGGGGCAGCGGCGTGGCAAACGACGGCGACGAGCCGAGGTAGCCGGTGGGGTGGTCGCGGCTATATGGGGGCTGGAGAGAGTGGTCCGGTTGGAGGTGGAGCTTAGCAGGGAATGGGAAGGGGAGGAGGGAGACGGTGGTGGTGGCTGTGGGTTAGCAGAGAATGGGCAAAAAAAGGGGGGGAGTCCGGGTGTGGTGGTTGCTGTCGTGGGTTCATGCAGAGGGAAGTGAGGTGGAGGTTGGCCAAAGGGGGGTTGGGTGTGGTTACGTGGGAAGTGGAGGGGGGTGGAGGTGGCTTCGATGGGAGGGGAGAATGGGAGAGAGAGAGAGAGAGAGTGGGGTCGGTGTATTGAATGGGGGAGACCAGATCCAAGAAATGAGGAGGGATTTTAAGGAGAGGAGTTAATAAAAAATAAAAGAAAATATTTATTTTAGTTTAAAGATGGGCTCAAGTCATTTTATATTTATCAATATTTGCATATATGTTTATTTATACAAAATAAATAATAGGCCACCTATTTAGTGTTATTATATATTTTATCCTCTTTTTTTGTTTGTATATATATATATATATATATATATATATATAAGGTAGAATGGGCCAAGCCCACTAAAATTTCTCTTTCATGTATATATGTATATATAGGGGAGAATGGGCCGAGCCCATGAGGGTTGATTTGTTTAATGAAGAAAGGTCTTTGAACAAGAATGGGCCAAGCCCATGAGGGTTGATTTCCTTTTGAAAAGAAAATTTTGTGAACAAGAGTGGGCCAAGCCCATCAAAATCTTTATTTGTCCCCCCCCTTCCTTTTTAACATTAAGAGATGGGCCGAACTCATTGATATTTTTATCTTCTTGTATAGGAGAGGAATGGCCACAAGCCCATTAGCGAGGGTTTCGTTCATTTTGACAAACAACACTTGACTTTCCGCGAGATCGAATAAAAAATTGGAAATCAATCAAATGGTTTAACTGTGCGAGCCGCTTTGGGGCGTCTTGGCGTAATACGGGGTTTGCTCAGCATAATGTTAAAATGCCGTGTCTACAGCTGCCCCGGCTTGGCGTCTGCTTTGCACGGAATGACACGGAGTGGAATGAAATAGAAGTGTAATGAAATGGAGTGGAGAATGGACTGAAAAGTGGATGCCAAGGCGTGATGAGACACGTTTTTTAAACACTACGTGATTGGAATCTTTCCTGAGTTTCAACAAAACATCCTTGAAGAAGGTCCTCCGAAATCAACGATTGTTTGGCTGGACATAACAAAAGACTAACAGAAAGAGGGACCAACTTCTCGGCGTGGAAGTACCTGAGTCGTAGACCCGCAGGTTTCACCTTGGGGAGCGGTTACCAGCCAATGTGGAAGTGCTGCGACCAAGGTGGGTCCAATGGAGTAAATAAAAAGGGTAGCTGATAAATCCAAACAAAGGTCTCTTTCAGCCAACCAGCCCAAGATGCTTTCACAGAAACTCAGTACTCGATTCAGAATGGAATATCTCATATTAATCAAGAATTTAAGCACAGCGGCCCTCACCATCGAGTTAAATGAAGGATCTTCCCCATTGATATCAAAGTCCTACATGAATGCATGCTGGGTTTAAAGGAAAAATTAAAACAAACTAAAAGTAGAAAATAGCCAAGGATAATATTGTTAAGTTATTTAGGACGGGTCAGGATACCGATTCGATGAGCCGATACTGAGCCGGGGCCCGTTTATCCACGCACCGACTCACCGAATGGAACCATCGTTCCCGAGCTACCACAACCTAACGGCCTATCCGTACGTTCTGAACTCCTCTGAAGTTATCACTATTTTTGTTGGAGGGGAACTCAAACTCCAGATTCACCCAAGGCATAAGGTCATTGACGTGCTCTAATAGCGTAGATATCATATGGTAGGGTGCATGACTTAGTGGGGTCAGTCACCTGGGTGACTGATGGTGGGACATGGTAGGGCAATGGCGCCCTCTTGCTTTCTTATTTTATTCTTGGATCCTGCACCGAACAGCAAGCAGTGAAGAAGGATTTATTTCATAAGAAATAAAATTACATTCAACTGTACATGACGTCCGCGCATCAATACAGGAGTTGGGGAAAACACGACGCAAATCAGACAAGATTTATTCGGTTAAAATTCACCATGGTAACTTGTCATAAATGCTTTACATTTACCTTTTTACCCCCCCTTTTCACTATAAGTACCCATTTTGATCCTTAGCAAAAGATCATCCATTGGTGGTTCGGGGAGTCAAGCTCTTTTTTTGAGATGGGAGAGAAATCCTGCCCTTTTGAGATGGAAGGTGGGCCTTCCCGCCCTGCCAAGAGGAGCAAGTTCGGCCGCGAATTCAGGAGGTTGACTGACATTGAAGGCCATCTGAGCGAGAGGATTCTCTCACAGGCGGTAAGTTGGCTTTTCATCCTAGTTTCCTTCATAAGTTCTCCCTTGCTTTTTCATTCTTTTCTTTTCCTTCCTTTCAGCCGTATCCTCTTTTTCCGGGCCCGAGAAAATTCTCAAAGCTGCCCTGGCTATCGAAGCTTACGTCTAACATCACTATAAGTATGAGGGCCGTTATTTCAAAATGGCACCTCCAAGGGTTGGTGATCCATGCCAAGCGTTATGACAAGATCTACATGGATTGGGCGGCCCTGGGTGCATTGGTAGAGATTTGGCATCCGGAAACCCACACTTTTATCTTCCCTACTTTTGAGGCAACGGTCCTCCTCGAGGAGGCAGAACTTCTGCTAGGCTTAAGAAGGTCGATGAAAGATGACAGGATAAAGGTTTCGCGGATGCGGAAGAGGGTATCTACCGAGGATGTTCTTGGAAGCTTTATGCCATCTGGAACCATAAAGAGCGTTCACACTCAGAAGGGAGTCAACTTGCAAAAGCTCGCAGACTGGACCGTGACTGCCTTAGAAGGGTTGATAGATGATGAACATTTAGAAGGGCTTATGAAAGGGTTCACAATTTATTTGGCCGGAGCTCTCCTCTTTCCTTGTACTGACAACATTGTAGAGGAAGAACAATTGGGAGCGATCTGTGGACTTTGGGAGGGAAAGAGAGTGGGGCCCGCTGTCCTCGCGCATCTTTATAGTGGTCTCACGGCTTCCAGCATGGGTAGGCCTCCCCACGGGTGCATGCTTCTCCTCAGCTGCTGGATTGATCTTCACTTCAAATTTCATCACCATGAAGGGGTACAGACCGCCTCCAGGATTTTCGAACAAAGCCCCCTCCGTTATATGGCCGATGTGTTGGGCTTCGGTGGGAAGGTGGCCAATCGCATGCCCTGTCTGAAGACACGCGGCGACTGGCGTACTCACTTCAACTCCTTGGCGCGAGAGATGTTCACTTGTGTGCCAGCATGTTTACTTTCACGTGGTCTCCTCACAAGATCTTCTCCCGATGCTGAACTCCAGCTTATCGGTGCAACCAAATTTGTTCTCTACAGCTCGCACCGGTGCTGCCTGTAAATTGGCCTTCCTCGGCACTCTCTTCCTATGCTATCCAACTTTCCTCTGATTAAGGAGAGAAAGCTGGGCATGGAGGATGATGCGAAGGATGTGAAGGCGATCAAAGCTTCATGGAAGGCAAGCATTCCGAGGAAGGTGACGGTGTCTGTGAGTGAGGATCGAGAGCTATGGAATGACGCGGCGGGGACGTGGAAGACGGATCGACGGCACTCCGGGATGCGAACAGGATGGGACGGATAACTGCTATCTCACACAGCTCGGCCTCACGCCGGACGGTCTCACACCGGGCGACACACTCACACTCAAAAGAGAATGAGGGAAGGAAGAAATGCAAGAGGGATAGCTCTCACACACAAAAACACACTTCTTTAATTCATATCATCATACGTAATACATCCCTTGGCCTCCTATTTATAGGAAATGCCTATTACACACATACCCTCAATCTTTTAAAAATAGCATATATATCCTTAGCCTAATAAAACACACTCACCTACCTAACTTTTGACTTATATGTTTTAACCAAATAAAATACACAAAACACACATGTTTATTGACTTAGCCTAGCCTAATAAGACGAAAGAAAGAAATACATGTAGGAATACATGTATACATACACACACAAATACTCAATACGTAATATACTACCGTAGCCGTAAGCCGAGGCTTCAGGAAAGATCTCCGAGCCATAAGCTCAGTGCAGTCGGGTGCGACGTCAGCTCCGAGTAAGGGGCCCGGTAGTGGACCCGGTGGTGCGACGTCGGCTCCGAGTAGTGGGTCCGGTAGTGGACCCGGTGGTGTCCCCACCAACCCTCCCGGGGCGGCTAGAACTCGACTCCGTCGAGTAAGGGGGGACACTGCTGTGGTAGTGCTCCAGCAGATCTGGATCGAGGCGCTGGAGATCTTCCCGGCTGATCCAGGAATCATCTGATGGTGGACGGTCCCGCCAACGGATAAAGTAGCGCTGGTACTCCCTGCTCCGTGTACTGGTCACCTGCTCATCCAGTATCCTCTCAATATGCTCGCGCGGTGCTCTCAAGGACGTGGAACGCACAGGGGTGGGCTCACTCTCAATGGGAGGAGAAGGCTCGAAAGAATCACTGGGAATCACTGTGGGTTCCTTGTAGGCCACTAGGTCTGCCACATTAAAGGCCGAGCTAATCCCCTCTTCGGGAGGTAAGTCCACAACATGGGCATTGGCGCCAATCTTCCGCAGGATTGGGAAGGGACCATCACTACAGGCTTGTAACTTTTTAACGACTATCGAGGGGAGTCGTTCGGGCTGGACCTGTACCATAACCAAGTTACCTTTTTGAGATTCATGGTGACGCCTATGCGAATCAGCTGACTCATGCAGACTAATGACGTGCTGTGCAAACTCTTCGGCTGACTTGGACAGTCTAGACTCAAGGGGAAGGTCAGGTAGGGTGGACCCAGAGGCAAGCTCAATAGCGTGTTGTACATCACGCATGGGAGGGAGTCGAGAAGGCAAGTCCTCGGAGACGATGCCTTGGAAGTCTTGCTGTATGGCCGGGTCTTCAGTTGGGACTGAGACTCGAGACTCCTCGGGTGTGATGGTGACGTCAACAGCCAAAACAGGAGCACCCTCAACAACCTCCATATCTATCTCACCGACATTCATGGAGTCAAGGCACCTAACTAGGTCATGACTAACCTTAGGGGCCTTAGAAACGGGTGTGATAGATGCAGGAGAAGAGGGAAGGGAAGGTTTCCCTTCAGTTGGAGTTTGGGGATTCTCTTGACTTTTGGGAGTTCCGGTGGGGGTGGAGGTGGAACTCTTTCCTGGGGTCACCTTTGGGGGTACCAGGTACAACAGAATCTTCTTCCCGTTGTAGGAGAAGGAACACTGATTGGACCGACCAAAGGTAGCGAGGTCTACATCATAGATCCATGGTCGTCCTAAAATGACGCTCCCGGCCTTCATAGGCATTACGTCACACAAGATTTGTCCGTGGTAGGACTGGAATTGGATGGGAATGACACATGTGGTGGTGACTAGGATAGAAGTGTCATCAACCCAAGCCACGTTGTATGGCCTTGGATGAGGGTGCGTAGGTAGGCCTAAACTGGAGACAAACTCTGAAGAGACTGCATTGATACAGCTCCCGTTGTCAAGGATTACCTTGTAAGGATGAGAGTTCACCATGATGTAGGTTTGAAAGATAGATGTTCGACGCCAATCGTCCTCCTGGGGTGTTGAGATACAGCGAACTACACCCAATCTTTTCTGGCTAGAACTCTCGAAAATGTCTCCTACCTATATGTACTCGACATGCGTGCCATCAAATATTGCGTCCATTCCCTCAAACTGGGTGATGAGGTCAGGATCGGCCATATATCTTTCCTGTTCCATGCGTTCTAGACGGCCTGATAAGTTCCTACACCGACGTGGCATGCACTACCTCGGACCTAGATGATGCAATCCTGGGACCGACAATTAGTAAGGCGAGGGACCAGTTAGGGAAAAGTTACCCGCCTGTAGGCGAAGTAGTTGTGGAATTACCTCCTGATTAATTAGGGTGCCCTAATGCGGCAGTCTAGGGCCTAAAGGATAGGCTCAAGCAAGCTCTCTCTTGCCGTCCACAGCGATGCACTCAGGAGACTGACTATATGGATCGGGCTCTCGCTCACTTCGTCGCGCGGCAATTGAAAAGATACTAAATGAGCAAGTTTGGAGCGCGTACCTAGCTGACTGAGAAGTGAAGCTCTGACCGGAGACGAAGGCGAGCGGGGACATGCGTGCCCGCACGGCGTCGACGAAGCTTCGTGGTTACAATGAATTCACTCCACGCAGGGAGGATTTAATTATTACAAATCGCTTAACATTTCCTGCGCAGGGGAACAAATCAGTCCAGACTTTCTCCGCGCAGGGAGACTTAGGGGCACTCACACTCCGTGAATTACGGACTGTGTGTCGGCGATCGGATAACTCAACCGTTGATCGAGCCGTAATTGTGGACCCGAGTGTCACACAAAATAATTCAAACAATTGATATGTAGATGTATATAAATATATATATGGATATATATAATATTATATAGATCTTATATATATTAAATATATATATTCAGCACTTCCTCCTTTTTTTGACTTTTCTTTCTCTTTTCAAACTTCACCCACTTTCAAATCTCGCCTACTCTTTATCACTTTTAAACCTCTCTTTCTTTTTTTCTTTTCAACACTTCACCAACTTTTTTGACTTCTCTCTTTTTTTTTTCTCAGACACTTTTTTTTTCGTTGACAACACTCTTTTTTTTTTCAACCCTGCGCGTGCATCACGCGGCTGGCATTCGGGTCAGCAATGGCGGGCGACCGGCGCACGTCTGCGTGGAAGGGCGGTCAGAGGACCTGCAAGGGACGGCGGTGCAAGTGGTGCAGGTGGCTGCCGGGCGCAGGGGGTGTGAGGTGGGCAGGGTTCGCAGTGGGGGCGGCTGTGAGTTAGAGAGGGAGAGGGAGCAGGCCGGCGGAAGAAGTAGGGGAGGGCGGCTGCCGGAGGACGACGGGGATGGTGCCGTGACAGAGGGGTGAGGGTGGAGTTGCAGGGGAGGTGTGGTGCGGTCGGTGCACAGGTTGTTGGCGGGGCTATCGCAGGCAGGGGCGGGGGCCCGTTCGTGGCCCGGTGCGGGCGCTGGCAGCGGGCGCGAGGGGGCGGGCGCGAGGGCGCGAGGGGGAGGGCGCACGGGCGCATGGGGCTCGCCTGCTGGCGCGGGCTGGCGTGGGCGCTCGGGCGGGTGCACGCCGGCGGGCGCGGCTGGGTGCGCAGGCGAGGCGGGTGCGGCCGTGGCCTCGGCTAGGTGGGCTCGCACGGGCGGTGGCGTAGGGGAGCGGCTGCTGCGGCGGGAGGCGTCCGCCGTTGACGCTGCGGGTGGCTGCGCCCGCGACGGCGGGCGGCAGCAGGGGGGCTGGCCGTTGCGGCCAGCCATTTTTTGAAAGTGGGCACGGGCGACGATGCCCGTGCCTCGAAAGTGCCCTTTTCTCTTTTTTTTTTCAATTTCCCATCTCTACTTTTCTTTCAACCGCATGAGTGGATTTCATTTAGAGAGAGAGAGATGCAGAGAGACGCGGGAGAGAGAAACATAGAGAGAGTACGGGAGAGAGAGATTAACGAAATAGAGAGATATATGGATTACGGGAGAGAGAAACAGAAGGGGGGGATAGATGAACCGAGAGAAACAGAGGGAGATTTTTTTCCTCCTCTTTTTTTTTCTAATTTTTTTTTTCAAAAAAATTCTTCAACTGATCTCTATCCACTTCTTTTCTTTCTTTTTTTTTGTTGTTTCTTTTTTTTCTCTTCTAGTAATCTAGAGAAAGAAAGAGAGACGACGTCGGGGACGTCGGGTCGTCGGAGACGCCGTTGTTGGGCTTTGATACCAATTTGACGCAGCGGGGACGTGGAAGACGGATCGACGGCACTCCGGGACGCGAACAGGACGGGACGGATAACTGCTATCTCACACAGCTCGGCCTCACGCCGGACGGTCTCACACCGGGCGACACACTCACACTCAAAAGAGAATGAGGGAAGGAAGAAATGCAAGAGGGATAGCTCTCACACACAAAAACACACTTCTTTAATTCATATCATCATACGTAATACATCCCTTGGCCTCCTATTTATAGGAAAGGCCTATTACACACATACCCTCAATCTTTTAAAAATAGCATATATATCCTTAGCCTAATAAAACACACTCACCTACCTAACTTTTGACTTATATGTTTTAACCAAATAAAATACACAGAACACACATGTTTATTGACTTAACCTAGCCTAATAAGATGAAAGAAAGAAATACATGTAGGAATACATGTATACATACACACACAAATACTCAATACGTAATATACTACCGTAGCCGTAAGCCGAGGTTTCAGGAAAGATCTCCGAGCCATAAGCTCGGTGCAGTCGGGTGCGACGTCGGCTCCGAGTAGGGGGCCCGGTAGTGGACCCGGTGGTGCGACGTCGGCTCCGAGTAGTGGGTCCAGTAGTGGACCCGGTGGTGTCCCCACCATGGAAGGCTTATGTAATGGAGCTCAGGAAACTGAGGCCTGAGGTGCCCAAACCCTGATGTATGTTATCTTGAAATAAATGCAGAGCCTTAATGCCATTGCACTCTCTTTCAGTCTCTCCCCTCCCCTTTTCTTTGTGACTGGAATGGCAGACGTCGGGTGATGGTCGGCCGTTACCGGATAGGATCTGGGGGACCGAAGCAACTACAGTATGCGAAGATGCCCTGAGATGTCATGGAGCTGAGGATTTCTCTTCATGTGGCGAGGAGAGAAGTAAACTGGGAGAGAATGGAAAGAGAGGCATGAATAAAGCTACATCGGGATCGAGAGGAGAGGAGGGCACGTGAGGCCCAAGTGATGAAGCTCTGGAAGAAACAGTGCTCAGACACGTCACTCCTTCAGAGTCACTGCCGATTGGAGGAGAGTTGGAGCTCACGGTGGAGGAGCTCCTGGGGTCGGTGTAGTCTCCATCGCAGAGTAAGGGGCGGCTCAGCCAATAGCCTCGGGTTCAAGAGCTTCGCGGCCATCGGGGTCGCGAGAGAGGCCAGTGGAGGGCGAGGAGCGCTACCAGAGAGGGTGAGAATGCACAATACGGTGAGACAATTGCAACGTCGCAGAGCTCTAGATGACCTCCCAAGGACCTCCCTCTTAGGAGAGGAGAGAGACGACCAAGGGGGTAGTGCGAGATTTAGCAAGTTGCTCATACACCCGCTCTCTTCTCACGGTGAACACGACAGTTTATATAGACGTATGAATGGAACGACATGCTCTCTTGTGACGGGTTTGCCCTCCATGCGTTCCTTCTCTTCTACGCCTCTTCTTTTCATGCCGTCCTCATGTGACGTGTTTAACAGATCTCCCCTGAGATAACGGATCGTGTCTCAGACTCATTGGGCATTTCTTTCGAGAGAATCCATCACAAATTTTAATGATGTACCACCGAATTCAAAGATGCCAACCGCCCTCCTGTCCTCTTTCCATGTAGACGAGTCCATTCCCTGATTCAAAGGTATCGACTTCCATTGTCCTTTCTCCTGTGGATGAGTCCACTCCCAAATTCGAAGAGGTCGACCTGCATTGTCCTTTCTCCATGTAGATGACCTCATCTCAGATTTATTTGAATCATGATGAATACAGGGAACCTAGATGTGTAGGGTGTGAATCAACCCGCTACGCTCCCG
Organism: Amorphophallus konjac; assembly: GCA_022559845.1. Lineage (NCBI taxonomy): Eukaryota > Viridiplantae > Streptophyta > Magnoliopsida > Alismatales > Araceae > Amorphophallus > Amorphophallus konjac. The sequence continues at coordinate 524,503,554 of CM040121.1, read as the reverse complement.
ACCTCGTTTACTTCGAGTGAAAGATGGGTGCTTTGTTACAAGGCCCATTGCAAGAGGAAGTGGGGGAGATCTGGATCATATCCCTTCAATCCTATAAATACTCCCCCCCGCCTACTTCACTTGAAAGCACGGAGTCGTGGAGACTGGTTAGAAGAGTGAAAAGTCGACACGAGGGAGTAAGAGTTTCACATTCTCTGAGATGGAGGAAGAGTCCAGTTTCAGGGTGGAGGGCGAGTCTTCCCGCTCCTCGAAGAGGAGCAGATCCAGTGGTAGTTCCAGGAGACTCGCCGATGTTGAAAGGCAGCTCAGTGAGAGGACCTAATCGGAGCTTGTAAACGAGCCAGTTTTTCCCTCTCATTCTTCATGATCCCTTTCTTCCTTTCTCATTCTTTTTCTTTTTTTATTTCAATGATGCACCCGCTTCTCACTTCCTGTGTAATCCACAGAGTATGACGAGGTCACATATCTCATGGGAATTAGTGGTGGCCGCCTATCGAGGCTTGCCTGACTTCCAGAAAGCTCGACTAGATGCGATGGGGTTTGGTGCATTCCTCCGGATCGAACCCATTAAGCTCGACCTCGCCCTCATCCAAGCATTACGCGAGAGATGGGACCCAGAGAGTCGTGCCTTCTTGATGCCCTGGGGGCACATGGTGCCCAGTCTCGAAGATGTGGCCCGAATCACTGGCCTTAGAGTGGATGGTGAGGCGGTGACCGGGGTCACCTACCCCGATTATGGCGAAGTGGCTCAGAAGCTTCTTGGTCTGGAATTAAAGGACCAAAAGAACAGGTCAATAGCCAAGGCATATATCATGGAGGCACTGGGGCTCACTGACACTCGTCACCGTGATAACGAGTCCTTGGAGGAGTTCATGGAGAGAGCGGAAAGAGGGTCCCGCGCTGTGTACTGCGTGGATGCCAGTAGCTGGGAGAGGTCAAACATGGACTTGAGAATATTCCTCCTCTTCCTGCTGGGAAAATTACTACTGGGTTCCAAAGGAGACGGCATCCATTGTCGTTTCCTAGAATTTTTGGTGGACCTAGAGAGGGTAGGGCAATATGCCTGGGGAGCCGCCGTGCTGGCGCATCTGTTCGCAAGTCTATCCCAAGGGACAGATCGAGAAGTGACTGTGAGTGGCTTCATACCGTTTCTCCAGGTAATTATTTGTTTATTTGTTAATGCAACTAGTCTATTTCATGAAATGTTGATGACATGTGACGACACAGGTATGGAGTTATTACTACATCCCAATGGGGCGAGCTCGACAGTGGCGTATGGCTGTGGCACCACTAGCTCGGAGGTGGCAACCCATTATGAGCACAGCCTCTCTATCTTACCAGCTGATGGTATTAAGGCGTGAGCTGCAAGAGTTCCCCGCAGAGATGGTAGGACTCCATTTTTTTTGTCTTTTCTTTTGTCTCTCTTTTTTTTGTTCTTTTGAGTGATTGAGGAGACATACGCATGCCAACGTAGGTGATCTGGAGGCCTTACTCGGGCTTAGTCGATGTCGACCAACCGTGGGTCATCGCAGGTCGCCCTCGATTTGGTCGGGACCTTTGGGTCCACTGCCTGAATAAAATCGAGCCACTCCGGCTACGATTGGTCATGAGGACTCTAGGGCTTGCCCAGGAATGGGTAGATATGACCGCACCACCCCGCGTCGGGAGGAAGACACGTGGGCCGGTAACCTGTGTCGACTGGCGGGTGCGCTTCCCCGAACAATATGAAGATTGGCAGCGGGGTGGCACGCTCGTGGAGTCGCACGCCCGGGATAGTGAAGATTATCTACGTCTCTATAGGGCAATGTATGCAGAGCGACTCCATCCTGAGGGACTCGTGGAGGTGTATCTCCTTTCTCACTTTTTGATCATTTTTTTATATATTTTTTTATCATTTTTTTTAAATGTAATACTGACTCCTATGACATGGGTTTAGGATGCCCGTGATACCATGATAGCGAACCTGCGGGCTCGCTTGGCAGACACGGAGGAAGAGTTGGGTGACACCCGTGAGGCTTTACATGTCTCGGTGAGTATGTATGCAAATTCCTAATTATGCCCCTAGATTTCTGGTGTTTAGCCACTCAATTGCCACTTCTCGCTATCATAGCGTGCTCGGCTTGACGCAACCCTACCAGCAGTAGGGGCAGAGGGTGCCTCTTCCAGTCTATGGATTCCTTCGTCGGAACTAGATTCGCTCCACGAGCAGCTTGCCCGTGTAACACAGCGTGCCGCGGAGGGAGAGGGAATGCTTTCCGCGCAGGTGAAGGTTCCTCTTATCCAAGCTTCTCTGCTTACGTCTCATCATACCCCTGAAATGACGGATATGGCAGGCCGAAGAGATGCAAGAGATGTTTACTTATGCATCACGAGGGAAGGCTAGGATAGCGGAGCTGGAGGAGGAATTGCAGCGTCGCTCAGATGACAATTTTTCTCAGGACGCCATGGAGCTGAGGATCACCCTTCAGCTGGAAAGGGATGACAGAGAGAGAGAACGTGCTGAGAGGGAAAAGGACAGGGAAAGAGAGAAGGCCAAAAGATCAGTCGAGAAAGAGGAGAGGAGGGCCCTGGAGGCCCAACTATTTGAATTAAGGACCAGTCTCGGTCTCGCCGAGCAGTGGCTGAAGGATGGCGAGGAACGCTACTGAAGGGCACGAGAGCGTGGCTTTCGTGTTAGTAGCTTCTTTGCTGCTCCCGCAGATCGACGTCGGGGAGTGGAGATAGAAAGATGACCCCAAAGCGGTAGAAGTACCGCTTTTCATGGTTGGATAGCACCTTCTAGAGTTCCTCGTCCAGAAAGCGGCGAGACGAGTAATGTAGAGAAGGAGGGTGGGAGCTAATGTAGGCTCTCTCTTGTTGTTTGTTTTTGTTGAGTGGGAGTGGAATAAAATATTTTGTGCTTGGTTCTCTGCTTCTTTCTGATCTCCCGAATCCCTGTACACATCTAAGCAAACAAGTTATCATTTCTGCTCTGACTTGCCCCTTGCTCAATAAACAAACGTGATTTTGAGTTATCCTTGATAACGAGTCAAGGGGCAAGCCTTTATTAACAAAGGCAATGATAAAAAAGGATGATGAATGCGACAGACAAGCACACGGATGCAAACGAGAATTTAAAATGAATGGTGCATACAAATGCGATCATGCGAAGATGTGATTTTTGTTGTTTTTGTAGGTGTATTCATTTTTTTGTATTTTGTTGTTTGTTTATTTTTTTTTGGTCTTTTATATTTCCATTTTTTTGCGCATGTACATTTTTTGCTTTTTTTTGGATTTGTTATTTTTTTGTTTGTTTTTGGTTTGTTTATTTTTTTTATTTTTGCTAATGCATGATGACCACTTGATATAACATCTAACCTGCATGAGAACGAGGGTTTCTTGCTAACCTCCCAAGCATCCTAAGTGCACGTCTAAGTTGATTTGGGCCTCTAGACTCCTCGAATGATAATCCCGCCGGCTAAGACTTACCCTGATGACAATACCGTCATGCCATGCTTAGGCTCCCAGTTGCTTCCGACCACAGGGATTCACCCAGAAAGTGTTCAAGGTAAATGATTTGCCCGACCCGGGTCTATTTCCTCACAACTCTAGATGATATGTAATGGAACACCTTGGAATACAAATGACCAACCGCGCGACGCTGACCCGGAATCAGACGCCGTCGCACCTATAGGTGACGCGCTTGCATTGGTCTAAGCCCGAGGTTAGACTAGAAGAAATTAAGATGGTAGATAAGGGTCTTGACCGGCCAGAAAAACGGAGACTCTTTCACGACAATGACTTCTGCTTTCCAAGATGGACAACCATACGTTTGTGTTGAAAGGTGGTTGCAGACTTTGGTGAGTTTCACCCTTCAGGAACTCCATTGAGCCTTCATCTTCAGAGGAAGAAGGAAGAGTATAGGGGGCAAACCTCCTGAGAGGACCGGCAAAACCGTTAACCCGGCGAGCCAGTAGGGGCGCATTTAACTTCCCCTTTCGGGTAACTTCAGACCAAATCTTGAGCATTTACATCTCGTGACCCCTTTTGTATAGAATTTGACTTTCAGTCAAAGGGGTTTCATTTGTGGGATCAGGCACGGTTACGACCAGGCTTTTCACTTGACTTTGATTTTATTCTTCTTTTCTGATTTTTCTTGACAGATTTTTGCGAGGGACATAGTATCTTGACATTATGGAATCCCTCTTGGGTGCCTACGGGGACACTGCCCTCTTCTCGTACTCTGACCCATGCTTGAGGAATTGGACCCTACTCTCACCCTAGGAGTTGTGTTCGTGTTTCCCATGCTCAGCGTTTTAAGGGCGCCGGCTGTCTCATTCGGTCGAAGAGAGAGAGAATGAAGATTTAAAGCGTTCTGGAGACCTTCTAGGTGAGGCCTCACCATGAGCGATGCTACCGATCTTTTATAGAACACATGTGTACATGCATGTTGTCTCCTTTTGAGGGGGGCATAAGCCAAACTAGCCGGACATGGATCTCCACGGCTCTGGCAAAATAAGACCCGGAACCTACCAAGTCTTAATAGGCCATATCCCAACACGGAGGTTGAACGCAATGACTTAACTACATGGTGATCTCCGGGCATTAGCATTTTGAATTTTCTATATATTTTTTTCTTCTTTTCATTTTTTTCCATTTTTTTTGTCTTTTGTTGTTGTATATATACATATTTTTGTTGTTTTCATTATTTTCTATATTTTTTTTTGTTGTTTTTCGTTCATCATTTTTTTGACACTATGTACACCTATCTAAGGATAGTACTTCCTAAGATAAAGCCCATTCCAAGGATGGGACAACTCGATCCCCTCAGCATTGACTAGCCTGTAGGCGTTACCAGGATGCACAGCCTGAACCACGTACGGTCCTTCCCAATTGGGTTGGAGTTTAGAACGCGGTCCACCAGGTTTTACAAAGATTCTTTTCACTACCATTTCACCGACTTGAAATTTTCTTTCAATGACCTTCTTTTGATAAAAACGTGAGTCTGTTTTGATATACTCGTGCATGCTCAGCAGCGGCCAGCCATTTCTCATCTAAGAGTTCCAATTGAGCAAGGAGTGAATCACGACGTTCGTCGAGGGGAAATTCCTTGTCCAACTGTACCCTGAGAGAAGGAACCAAGATTTCATACGGAACTACCGCCTCCATCCCATAAGTGAGGGCGAACGGGGTTTGCCCAGTGGGAGTACGGATTGAAGTGCGATAGGCCCATAGAGCTTCAATCAGCTTTTCTGACCAATCCGAGAACTTGTTTGACTCACAGGTCTTTTTTATGATTTTAATCAGTGTTTTATTAGTGGCCTCTGCTTGGCCATTACCTTGTGGGTAATAAGGTGATGAATGATGCAATGTAATTTTATACCTTTTGCAGAGGTCCTGAAGGTCCTGAGATATGAATTGCGGCCCATTGTCGGTGATAATTGTGCTTGGAATACCGAACCTGGCGATGATGTTCTTCATGATGAATTTGCATACTGTTGACGCTTTAACCTCCACGTAAGCTTCGGCTTCGGCCCATTTGGTGAAGTACTCCGTTGCAGTAAGGATGAATGATTTTTACTTAGTGAGGGAGTTAGGGTTACCAAGAGGACCGATGACATCGAAAGCCCACATGGAGAAAGGCCATGGGGAGGATACTGGATGAAGTGAAGAAGATGGGGAATGAATTTTATCGGCGTGAAGTTGACACTTGACACACCTGCGGACATAGATGGCACAATCCTCTTCCATGGTGGGCCAGTAAAAGCCTTGCCGAAGGATTTTCTTGGCAAGCATTTGGCTATTCACATGGCCACCGCACACACCAGAGTGTGCTTCCTCGACGCATTTCCAGACCTCCTCTTCGTCGAGACATCTTAAAGAACACCAGTAAGACTCCTCTTGTATAGCACTCATCCGAACAGCATGTACCTCTGTGCCACTCTCCTTATGGCTTTTCTATCTTCCGATGTGGCTTCTTCAGGGTAGGACTGATCTTTACAATACTTAGCAATTTCGTAAAACCATGGCTTCTCCTCATCAGCCAATTCTTCTTCTAACTCTGTCAACATAATTTCCTCTTCTCAAGGATTTCTTCCTGTAGGGCCTTCCTTGCTATCCTGTCCTTGATATTTACGTAGGAAGCATCATCGATTGCAGGGGCATGACGCTTGTAGATGTGAATGGACTCAAACCATCTTCCTAGAGGGAACCTTAAAGATGATGCCAACGAGGCGAGGGCATCGGCCAGAATGTTCTGATGACGAGGGACATGGACAAAGATCAATTTGGTGAACAGTTTGGCAAAGGCAGCAGTGAGTTTTTGGTATGGCTTGAGCTTGGGATCGCGAGTGCGATATTTGGTGAGCACCTGACGAAGAATGAGTTGACTATCACCTACGACTCGTAATTCGGTGATACGAAAAGAATGAGCGAGTTCCAGGCCAGCTAGGAGAGCTTCATATTCAGCTATATTGTTGGTAACTGGGAATTTGAGCTGGTATGCCAGTGGGAATGTAAGGCCTTCAGGCGACAGGAGGGCAATGCCGATTCCTTTCCCTTGGGAATTCAGAGCTCCATCAAAATGTAACGTCCACATGCAATCATCTGATTGGTTGATGGACATTAGTTCCTCATCTGGAAATTCTGACTGGACAGGATCGAATTTGGGGAGAGGATGGTGAGCGAGATGCTCGGCTATGGCATAACCCTTGATCGCCTTTTGCTGAATGTAGATGATATCAAACTGAGAAAGAAAGCTTTGTCAGCGTGCTAATCTATCCGTAAGGATAGAGTTTTCTAGAAGGAACTTGATAGGGTTCATTCGGGCAATCAGATGAACTTCATGAGCTAGAAAGTAGTGTTTCAACTTCTGCACTACCCAGACAAGGGCGGCACAATTTTCTCCATAGCCGTGTACTTCTGCTCACAGGGGTTGAGGAGTTTGGACAAGTAATAGGTCGCCCTTTCCTTGCCTGCTTCATCGGCTTGTGCCAGGACAGCTCCCACGGAGTCGTCCAGGACCGAGATGTAAATGATTAAAGATTTACCTGGCGTGGGTGGAATTAGGACGGGTGGATTGGCCAGATATTCCTTCAATCCTTCAAAAGTTTTTTGGCATTTAAAATTTCAAAGGAATTCTACTCCTGACTTAGTCAACTCGTAGAAAGGTTTGCACCTTTGCGAGTGCTGGGACACAAATCGACGAATGAATTGTAACCTTCCGATTAACCCTCGAACTTCTCTTAGATTTTTCGGAGGTGGCATATCCCTAATTGCTTTAGCTTTGTTGGGATCTATTTCAATACCCCTCTTACTCACAATGAAACCAAGCAATTTGCCCGACGAGACACCAAATACACACTTTTTTGGATTCATTTTCAAATTGAACTCCCTTGATCTTTGCAGCACCTTGGCTAGAACTCTCGGGTGTTCTGCCCTGGTCCTGGATTTCACCAGTAAATCATCCACATACACCTCTAAATATACATGCATCATGTCATGGAATATTGCCATCATAGCCCTTTGATAAGTAGCTCCAGCATTCTTCAAACCAAACGGCATGACTAAATAGCAGTAAGTTCCCCAAGGTGTGGTGAATGATGTTTTCTCCTGATCCTCTTCCGCCAAACGGATCTGATTATACCCCGAAAATCCATCCATAAACGAGAGAGTTTCATAGCCTGCTGTATTATCAACCAACACGTCAATGTGAGGCAAGGGGAAATCATCTTTTGGACACGCGCGGTTAAGGTCCCGAAAATCGATACAGATTCTCACCTTTCCATCCTTTTTCATGACCGGGACAATGTTTGCCACCCATTGAGGATATAGGACGACTCTAATAAACCTGGCTTTGTGGAGCTTATCGACCTCTTCCTTCATTTTTAAAGCCATTTGGGGGTGGAAACGTCTTAACCTTTGCTTTACCGAGACGGACCCTGTTTTAGCGTTAGGCGATGTTCGACCAGGGTGGAATCTAATCCCGGCATATCCTCGTAGCTCCATGCGAACGTGTCCCTATACTCCTTGAGACCTCGATCAATTCTCTTCTTCAGATGGTGGCAAATTATCACTTATGAGGATGATCCTAGGGTCTTCCTCGGTCCCCAGGTTGATTTCTTTGGTGGGTTCTTCTATAGCGGCTGATGGTTCGTCAAACCTCCTCATTCCGCTAGCATATGCGTCGCCGCGTCCTCATATTCTTCGTCCCCTTCTTCAATAGGGTACTCTTCATCTGTGAGCTCATAAACTCCATACCCCTCATCAATTGTATAATCCTCCTCACATTCTAACTCCGACAGATGGATGGGATTCTCTAGCAATTGAGGAATGGCTAGAAAGGCTTGACACCTATTGGCTAGATCTAGAAGGAATCGACGAGGAATTTCCCTGCCCTTGGATTTTCTTCTAGGTACTACCCTTGACTCGCTATTCCTAACCTGACTGACTTGTTCTACAGACGAAGAAGAAGTTGAAGAATGTACAGGAAGAGACCCCTCGATAGAGGGGTAAAGAAGGTCGCTCAAGGGACCTTGAATGAGTGGCCCGTAAGTCGGGGCACACTCGTGAGAGATGTAGGAGGTCTCCTCAAAGGAGATGCACTGTTGAGGAGTTTGAAAATCGACGTTTTTTTTTCATTTTCATTTTCAATTACAAAACAATTGAAAGAAATTAGAGAATGGGAGGAGGGAACTATAGCTAGGGGGTTGCATGGCTCATTGAGCAGATCATGGTTGAAAATTTGGCATGGGCTGAGAAAACCCGCGCAAGAATGTGAGCAGAGAAGGGGACCTGGGAATATCATCAGATAAACGTCGGGTCCAAGAAAGAGTCAGCAGCAACGGCTGGGAGAATGATCAGATAGAATGACGGAAAGCGATCCGTCAGTGGCAACTTCCTCTCGGCGAGGAAAACTTGAATTTCGGCAATGTCAACGACATCTTTTGGTACCTCGGAGATCAGAAGTGACCCCTCTAAGTCTGGAGGCGAGAACATCTGTTGTAGTGCCATGGAAATATCGTGTATATCGAACCACTTATTCCATTCACAATCCGGGTCATCGTGTTTCCCCTTCTTTGCAGCTCTCGAGCAACTTTCAGCTAAGTAGACAATATGCAATTTCCCATGTGAATGTTGTGGGTGATCCCCCAACTGTATCACCGGCCCCTTTCTGAAATGGGAGTACAAGGTCCACGTGAGAGGTTCCTCATATGCTTCAAGTGGTCCTTCAAAGCCTAGGCCAGCTCTAAGGGTTAGCTTTATCTTCTTTGGCAGCCTCAGTCTCCCTTGTAATTGTGCCCCCAAACCTTTGCCCTGTTGGTAGCCAATGTTTCTCATGATCTCCCATCCCTTAGAATGGGAAGGGTGACATGACTTTGATGCTGAAATGGCTTTTGTGTTAAAGGGTGCGACGAGGGTCACACACATCTAGCAGTGAAAGAATTGGCCGGTGAGTCGGCCAAATAGAAGGCAATGAGGTATTAATAGCATCCACTGTAGAAAAGATGGGCATGCTATTTACCTTGATAATCCAAGCCTTGTATGGAAACTTTAAGCACTGATGATTGGTGGAAGGCACAGCATTCATAACCTCAATGTAAGGGCGGCCTAGTATGGCCTTGAATGTGGGATCCATATCAAGGATATGGAATTCCGCAAAGACTGATGCAGGGCCCAATTCTACATTCAAGATGACCATCCCCATTGGCGGCTTTTTGCTATTATCATAGGCCATAACCGTGATTGATGAAGGCCTTATCTGTTCCGTGTCAACCCCACATGATTGGAGGGTGATCATAGAGATCACGTTTATAGACGCACCAGTGTCCACCAAACACGGGTCTACAGACACCCCATTGATCTTGACTGCAATACACAAAGCATATTTTCGAGCCTCCTTGGGGGCAAGCTCATGGTGGTGAAATATAATAGCCGGTTGTGTATCAGTTGGCGTCAATACTGACGAGATCTTCTCCACTGGGAGATCCTCATTTACCATAACCCTCTGAAGATACTCCATCAAGGCGTCCTGATGGGTTTTCGACCTCTTGATTAGCTCGAGAATGGAGATCCGAGCTGGTGTTTTATCCAGGTGTTTCAACAGGTCATATTGTGTCCCAGGGATAGACTCCTCTGGCTGTTCTTCGGTGTCTTTCTCTGGCTGAGATTGCTCGGGGACCTGGCTGTTTTGGGAAAAATCCGATGGAACATCCTTCCACTACGGAGCACCATGGCTTGCGGTTTTGGCGGCACCTTTATAGAGTTAGATATGGGGTTTAGCAGGGGTTCGAGGGGTAGTGGTGGAGGAACAATTGATGAAGCAGGGGCAATAATAGGTGTAGGGGCTCTGATGAGTGGTTTGTTAGGTGGAGGCATGGTGGGAGTGGATGAAGCCTCAGATGGACGGTGAATGATAAGGGGTTTAAAAGGTGGAGGCATAGTAGAGGTTGATGGTGCCCCGGATGGGTGATGAATAATGAGGGGTTTCGAGGGTAAAGGGGTTGTGGTGGAGGTAGATGGTGCCTCGGAAGGGTGTTGGACAATAAGGGGTTTATTTAGTGGAGGCGGAACAAAGGTGGATGATGAAGTGGAAGCGTGAGAAACAATGAGAGGTTTTGAGGGTAACGGTGTTATGGTGGAAGTGGAGGGCACCTCGGAAGGGTATTGGACAATGAGGGGTTTGTTTAGTGGAGGCGGAATGAAGGTGGATGTCGAGTGGAGGCGTGAGAAATATGAGAGGCTTCGAGGGTAACGGTGTTATGGTGGAAGTGGAGGGTGTTTGCTGGGACTCGAAGGAGGTCATCAGCAGAGACGCGGATGAGAGGACGTGATAGCAGTGGAAATGAGTGAGGTATCACTGCGGGTTATGCTACGGGTGGAGGATAGACAGGTGCGGGACGAATAAGGCGTGGGGATTGGATAGGAACGTGATTGGTGACAAGGACAGAGCCGCTTTCCGTATGCCAATCTTGCCCTCTTCCAACCTTCGGGAAGGAAGAGATGGGGTTGACTTGGTGGTTAGGTTGTTGGTGCTCCGGTAACGGATTTTGGAGGATGCCCATGTTTGGCTGTTGTTGTGGTGCCTGCTGAGGCTGTTGTTGTTGTTGTTGTTGTTGTTGTGTTGTTGTTGTCTAAGAGGAGGTCTCCTGGCCTTCATCATGGTGACGCATCGCCTCATTTCATCCCAATCTATTTGATGTTCATCGTTCATATCATAGATATAATCTCTGAAATGAAAACAGTTTTCCACTGTATGACCCGGCTGTCTATGGAAGACACAATATCTGGAAGTGTCGACGTTCGTGGGCCATATGGCTTTTTCCTTAGGCAAGGTGAGGAAATTAGCAGCCATGAGAGCATTAAAGATGTCTGATAAGACTCCGGCAAAGGTGGGTAGTGAGCTCTCCTAGGGCCGATCGGCCTTCTCTGTTGTTGGTGGCCATAATCCCCGGGTGGTGGAACCTGATTATATTGAGGAGGTCGCTGTTGTTGTTGTTGAGATGGAGGGGTTGAGGCATATTGTTCTGGAAGAGATTGTTTTGTGGGGGAGGACGATAGGGTTGCTGACCTTGTTGGTCCTGATGAAAGGGGAATTGTGGAGCTTGTGGGAGCCTAGGGTTAGCTTGCTGGTTGGGATAGCCAACCGCGCCCACTTGTTCATTTGTTACAACCCCTTCTGTCACCCCACCTTGGGCACCCGTGCCCGGCTTCCTAAACACCTTTGGCTTTGGTGGCTCGAACATATGCATGAGGGGAGAATCTTTCAGCTGTGTTTGGATATATCGAGCTCTCTCATACAGTTCCTCCATAGTGGTGAGCTTGTTCATTGCCAGGACGTGTCTAAATTGTGGAGTGGCATTAGACACGACCATCTTTACTTGCTCTGATTCTGAAATGGGGTCTCTCACTTTCTCTGCCAAGGATCTCCATCGATCGGCAAATTGGATGAAATCTTCGTCCGGCTTCATTTTTTCAGCCACTAGGTCGGTAATAGAGAAGGAGGGACCGACCCTATCCCGATATTTCTGTAGGAATTTCCGTTGCACTACGTCGAAGTTCTCAGCCTCACTCGGCTCTAGGGAATAGAACCATTCTAAGGCGGGACCATCCAATGATCTCCTGAAGAGGTATGCCAGGATCTTTGATCGTTCTGCCAAAACGAGGACTCATACATAAAGTCCTTCAGATGAATGAGGGGTTGCCTATGCCGGTGTACCGTCGGTACGTTGGCATTTCAGAAGGAGGGAGATGGAATACTGGAAGGATTGGTAAAGAGATCTCAGGCGCGGATTTGACATCCACGATCTTTTTGAAATCTCGGAATTGTTCATCCATCTTGTTCATCCTATGAAGGAGAGATTGAGTGACCTCATTGTAAGGAGCAGGTTGTGGTGGCCACTGAGGCCTTGCAGAAGCCTGAGAAGGGAATTCCGGATGAGAGAGACGTTGTGACATATCAGCAAATGGAACTGACTGAAATGTCGTATGAGGAATTGGTGGAACTTGAGATTGGGGAGGTAATTGGAAAGAGGGAGGTTGCAGACGTGGCATATCAGTAAATGGAACTGACTGAAATGTTGGATGAGGAATTGGTGGAACTTGAGACTGGGGAGGTAATTGGAAAGAGGGAGGCTGCAAACTTGTCTGCACAAGAGGGAATGAGGAAGGGATTGCCTGTGCGGGCTCTTGAGTAGGGAGAGCAACTGGTGTTGGATTTTGAGGAGTAGAATCAACAGATTTCCCTTTTAAGACGGCCTGAAAGGCTCGGATCTGATCGGAATTGAGCTGTGTGTTCGCGAGAACACCTAGCAAGGAGGAAATATCTTGTGGCGGGGATGCTTCCCCGACGGTGGCTCGCACCTCATATGAGGGCTCACGGGAGGAACCTGCGTCCTCAGCAGGGACATGTGTCCCCTGGTGACTCGGGGTCGGATTCTGACCGTTCCCGGACATTTCTTGATCTTTTCGGAACATGAGATTTTGCCGGAACGCAATATCATACACACTCAAACCAATAGCAAGATTAACAGACAAGTTGATGTCTAACGCCTTTTTTGTGTTTTCTTTTGTTTTCCCTTTTTTCTATTTCTTTCTAATCAGAATGTAATAACATACACACTCAAACCATTAGCAAAGATTAACAAACAAGTTGATGTTTAACGCCTCTTTTTTTTCGTTTTCTTTTGGTTTTCCCCTTTTTTTTCTCTTTTCTAATCTAATGTTCACACCACAGGAGGGACCTTAGTTGCAATATTGATTTCCGCCGTGTGATCTAAGGACACTCGATTCACCACGAATGTGTTAACTATCTCCAGGGAACTTCAGTGGTACAACCAGCCCAGTGAACGAAGAGGGAATCCTTCGATGTCGGGGACTTACGGAGGTCCCAGTGAAGGAGATCCTAGTCCGTCGAGAGGAATTCCCGACGGAGAGTCCTTCCTTCACCAGAAAAGGTGATCCTAAAAAAATGGAACAAAAGAAATAAAAATAAAAGGGAGATGATATGCAATGCAGTGCTGAATTTAACAGGAGATATATAAACAGACAACAAATATATGCAATAAAAGAAATTAAACAAACATCACAACACTCCTTTTCTGCAATGATACAAATCTCTTCAGACTTCAAGGGGATTCTGGAGTAAGGCACGTAGTGCACGAGGGATGTAATTGAAATGCCAAGAGTGATAGTGAGAACACGAATATAGCGCACGCGGGCGCAATCAGGAGGGGGCACACGTGGGTGCCAAGTGGAGGGGCACACGTGGGTGCCGAGTGGAGGGGCACACGTGGGTGCCGATGGCAAGAGTGCTACTGGGAGCACGAATGTAGCGCACGCGGGCGCAATCAGGAGGGGCACACGTGGGTGCCGAGTGGAGGGGCACACGTGGGTGCCGATGGCAAGAGTGCTACTGGGAGCACGAATGTAGTGCACGCGGGCGCAATCAGGAGGGGCACACGTGGGTGCTGAGTGGAGGGGCACACGTGGGTGCCGATGGCAAGAGTGCTACTGGGAGCATGAATGTAGCGCACGCGGGCGCAATCAGGAGGGGCACACGTGGGTGGCACACGTGGGTGCCGAAAATATTTGGGTAACCAGAGAAAATAAAAGAGGTCCCACCGTGATCGCCAAGAGATGTGGACGGGGAAATCACACCGACGTCGGGATCCACAAGAGAGAAGGGGTGGCGGACGAGATCGTAGCAACGGAGAGGGAAGGAAAAGAGGAATGAGGAATGGATTACTGGGTAATATGAGAAAAGTGGTGGGAAGTATGACTTGCAAGAAACATCCTGGTGGAACACAAAGAAGATAGACTTATCAGACTCCGATACGTGGCGGAGATAGGGGTCCGAAGACCCTCTCGCGCAAACTGACCCCTTCCCGGTAAGCGTGACTTACCGTTCTGCGAGCAGCTTTTCATATACCGAGGAGTCTGAGAACTTACGCAATAGGATTTAAGAGACACGTAGACCGAATTTGTAACGATATGCCACTACTCAGACAATTATAAGAACACTATGAACAAAAACATACCACCGCAGGACATTGGTCTTTGCGGGGTTTTTAACAGCAATACAGCAATGCCAACAGTAATGAATATGTGGACATATAGAAACCACCGCGAGACATTGGCCTTACGGGATTTTTACTACAATATAAGTAATAAATATAAGTATATACATAAGACCACCGCGAGGTATTACTCTCCGCGGGGTTTAGACAGAAATTAAAGTAATAAAATGACAGAATGAAAAGGCTTCGCGAGGAATTACTTCCGTCACGTACACCTTCGCGAGGAATTACTTCCGTGCAGGGTTTCGACAGAATTAAGGAATAAATGCAGAATGAAAGAATTAAAGGAATAAAACGATAGATGAAGCTTCGCGAGGAATTACTTCCGTCACGTGCACCTTCGCGAGGAATTACTTCCGTCGCAGGGTTTAGACAGAAATTGAAAGAATAAAATGACAGAATGAAAAGGCTTTGCGAGGAATTACTTCCGTCACGTGCACCTTCGCGAGGAATTACTTCCGCCGCAGGGTTTAGACAGAAATTAAAGGAATAAAATGACAGAATGAAAAGGCTTCGCGAGGAATTACTTCCGTCACGTGCACCTTCGTGAGGAATTACTTCCGTCGCAGGGTTTAGATAGAAATTAAAAGAATAAAATGACAGAATGAAAAGACTTCGCGAAGAATTACTTCCGTCACGTACACCTTCGCGAGGAATTACTTCCGTCGCAGGGACCTCTGCGAGGAATTACTTCCGTCCACGGGGTTTAAACAAAAGGAGAAAGTGACGGAAAAGAAAGGGGGAGGGGGATGTGATCGCCAGGGGCTGAGAACCCCACAAAAAAAAACTGTGATCGTGTTCGCCGTCAGAGTAAGAGCAGTGCGGGTTCTCTCTTCCTCTTCTGTCTGCCGGCCGACGAAGAGGGCTTCCTTCGGTTACCCTTAGACAAAGAACAAACAGAGTAGAACTGGTTGGTGAGAACGACGGTGGTGTAGTACCGATTCTTTAAAAAATGACACTGAAAATAGCATAGATGAGTACGCACCTGGTTGGTGGTATTTAAAACCCGTTTTGAACTAAAGAGTGGGAGATGATGTGATGAAATGCATAAGTGTGAAGACGCTCACAAACCAGGCCCTCTCGGGGAGAAAGGCATGGCACAGATGCTAAAATGATGCATGCAATATAATCGACTGACTGATTAAAAATAAAAGGGAGAGAAAAACTTATCGGAGGAGGCCGACGACGGACTTTTGGAAGGGTTTCAACAGCACAAGCATAGCACGACCAAGGAGCTTCAGAGCGGACTTCAGAAACTAGTTCGGTCGAACACGAGAACACACATGTATATATATATATATAAGGTAAGAACATATATATATATATATATATATATAAGGTGAGAGAAGATGGTTAAAGATATAAGTAAATAGATAAATAACAAACTAATGATATGTGGAAAGATAGAGGGGGATTAGGGAATGAAATAGAAATCAAGAGAGAGAGAGAGAAAGCTCTTTTTTCTTTCTTTTTTAGATTTTTTTTGTAGTTTTTATATATATACGATATATATGTACCTAAAAGATATATAGGAGATATATATATATATATATATATATATATGTATGTATGTATTATGTATATATATATGAGAGGGTAAGAGAGAGATAGAGAGAGAGGGTGAGTTGGAGAGAATAAAATAAATAAAAAAAGATGGAATTAAAAGAGAGATAGAGAGAGAGAGTGGAGGGAGGAGAGTGAGACGCAGAGAGGGAGAGAGAAGAATCAAATAAAACAAACAAACAAAAAAGATGAGGGAGAGAGAGATGAGAGAAAAGAAGAATAATAATAAAAAAATAAAAAGAAAGGGAGAGTGGGGGAGAAGTCGAGAGAGAGAGAGGGAGAGGGTGAGAGCAGAGAAAGAGGGAGAGGGTAGAGTGATGATGAGGGGGGAGAAAAAATAATAAAAAAGGGGTGAAAGAAAGGGAGATCGAGAGGGAGAGAGAGGGTGAGAAAGAGAGAAACTGAGAGAGGGAGAGAGAAACTGAGGGAGGGAGACGGCGGGGTGAGGAGGAAAGAGAGGGGAAAAAAGAGAGGAAGAAAGAGGGTGAGAGAGAGACGATGGGGGAGAGAGAGAAAAGAAGAGAGAGGGAGATTAAAAAAATAAAAAAAAAGAATGAGGGGGAGAGAGAGGAGAGAAGCAGAGAGATCGGATGGGGAGAGAAGGGGGAGGAAAGTAATAAAAAAAGAAAATGAGAGGGAGAGAGAGAACTCGATGGAGGGGGAGGAGGTAGAAGCAGAGAGAGGGAGAGAAACGCAGAGAGGGGAAAGAGAGAGAGAGAGAGAGAGAGAGAGAGAGAGAGAGAGAGTCACGGCGGGAGGTGGAGAGAAAAGACGGGGGGAGAGAGAGAGAGTCGGGGGAGACGCGACCGCGGCGGGAGAGAGAGGGAGAGGGAGAGAAGAAGAGAGACGCGGCGGGGGAGAGGGTGGAGGTGCTCGGCGGGGAGCGTCCGACGGCCAGGGAGGACGACGACGACGGCGGCCGGCAGGGTGGACGACGACGGCGGCGTAGATGGGGCGTGGAGATGCTCGGACGGCAGCCTGCGGCAGCGTGGGGATCCTCGGACGGGCGTGGTGGTGCTCAAACGGCAGCCTGTGGCAATTGCGGACGGTGACGGGGTGGCGTGGACGGTGCTCACGGGTGACGTGGGAGGTGGCCGCGGAGGGTGCAGCAGCGGTCGGAGGGGGGTGCTCGGACGGCGTGAGGTGTGGCAGCGAGAGGGAGGCCCGCGGGCTTCACGGCGGTGTCGATGACGAGGACGTGATGGTTGGCGGTGGCGATGCTTCCGACCGAACGGTGTGGCGACAAAGGAGATGGCCGGAGGGGCAGCGGCGTGGTAAACGACGGTGACGAGCCAAGGTAGCCGGTGGGGTGGTCGCGGCTATATGGGGGCTGGAGAGAGTGGTCCGGTTGGAGGTGGAGCTTAGCAGGGAATGGGAAGGGGAGGAGGGAGACGGTGGTGGTGGCTGTGGGTTAGCAGAGAATGGGCAAAAAAAGGGGGGGAGTCCGGGTGTGGTGGTTGCTGTCGTGGGTTCATGCAGAGGGAAGTGAGGTGGAGGTTGGCCAAAGGGGGTTGGGTGTGGTTACGTGGGAAGTGGAGGGGGGTGGAGGTGGCTTCGATGGGAGGGGAGAATGGGAGAGAGAGAGAGAGAGAGAGAGTGGGGTCGGTGTATTGAATGGGGGAGACCAGATCCAAGAAATGAGGAGGGATTTTAAGGAGAGGAGTTAATAAAAAATAAAAGAAAATATTTATTTTAGTTTAAAGATGGGCTCAAGTCATTTTATATTTATCAATAATTACATATATGTTTATTTATACAAAATAAATGATAGGCCACCTATTTAGTGTTATTATATATTTTATCCTCTTTTTTGTTTGTATATATATATATTTATATATTAATATATGTATATATTTATGTATATATATATATGTATATATATATATATAAAAGGTAGAATGGGCCAAGCCCACTAAAATTTCTCTTTCATGTATATATGTATATATAGGGGAGAATGGGCCGAGCCCATGAGGGTTGATTTGTTTAATGAAGAAAAGGTCTTTGAACAAGAATGGGCCAAGCCCATGAGGGTTGATTTCCTTTTGAAAAGAAAATTTTGTGAACAAGAGTGGGCCAAGCCCATCAAAATCTTTATTTGTCCCCCCCCCTTCCTTTTTAACATTAAGAGATGGGTCGAGCTCATTGATATTTTTATCTTCTTGTATAGGAGAGGAATGGCCACAAGCCCATTAGCGAGGGTTTCGTTCATTTTGACAAACAACACTTGACTTTCCGCGAGATCGAATAAAAAATTGGAAATCATTCAAATGGTTTAACTGTGCGAGCCGCTTTGAGGCGTCTTGGCATAATACGGGGTTTGCTCAGCATAATGTTAAAATGCCGTGTCTACACCTGCGAAGGGTTAAGGATCTTTTTCTGTTTTATGGAGGAGATGACCTACAACTTAGAGTTTACACAGATTCTAGTTTCCAGTCAGATCCAGATGACTGCAAATCCATGTATGGATTTGTATTCTTGTTGAATGGAGGGGCAGCCATTTGGAGAAGCTCCCATCCCATTATTTTGTGATAATAATGGGGCCATCGCCCAGGCGAAGGAACCGAGATCTCACCAAATGTCGAAGCATATTCTCAGACGCTTCCACCTTATTCGGGAGATTGTTGATTGAGGAGATGTGATGGTAGAGCGTGTACCGTCAGAAGATAACATAGCAGATCCACTGACTAAGCCTTTGACACAGACTGTATTTGAGCGTCATCGGGATAAGATGGGCCTCAAAGTTGTGGGCAATTGGCTGTAGTTCAAGTGGGAGATTGTTAGTGTTGGTGTGATACATGCCAATTTAGGGTCGGGTAGACCCGATATATGTACGATCTTGTTCATTATTAATAAAGTGGTGTTTGAGCGTAAATATGCGATTGTGTATTACTTTACGTTGTCCCTAGGATATGTGATTGTAAAGTCAGTTCGAGATAGGATCTCGAATATGAGACTGACTTTACATGGATACATA
Organism: Amorphophallus konjac; assembly: GCA_022559845.1. NCBI lineage: Eukaryota > Viridiplantae > Streptophyta > Magnoliopsida > Alismatales > Araceae > Amorphophallus > Amorphophallus konjac. The sequence continues at coordinate 524,484,462 of CM040121.1, read as the reverse complement.
CCTTAAACTGTTCCTGGTTGGAGGGTAATCACTCGGGGACTTTGATTACCTATTAAACCAGTACACATGATGTGTCACTGACCAGTCTCTTGGTCATTGGTGCGGGGCACCAACACATAGTATAGGTGTATGTCCTTGGAGGATGTACACTGAACTGATCCGCTATTGGATCTTCAGATGGTTGATTATACCTTAAGTCAACTGAAGATCCAACTGTCTCAGTAGCATCATTGGTCCTTTGACCTGAGACATTGATCGGATCTTACACGAGGACTGGAATAGTTTAATTGCTTAGCTAAGTGACTTTAACCATAAGTCATGAGTTGTCGAGTCATTAACCACTCCAGGATGCGTGTGAAGATCATCAATGGTCAAGAGGGGATCACTCACTGTCGGGTATATATCAAACAGTTAATGTGTCATGACATTGACGCTCCATTAAATCCCTGGCCAGGGTCGTGTGAGTTCGTTTAGAACGGATGTCATACACTTTAAGGAGGTCATAGTTAAATGGCACGATCATGGGATTTGACAGAAACCATACCCTCGATCGTTCTCGACTCATAGAAGGAGCGAGGGATTATATCGATGCGGTAACTGTGGACTCACAGGTTCCAGACAGGCTGGTTTTAAACCCGGCGTCCTCTAGGATCACGCGGATTTGCTTGACCCAACGTGATCGAAGGTTCGGAATAAATTAAACTATTATTCGGCTCTAGTAGAAGCGAAGAATACGCTTAATTTACTTCTAATTGGGAATTAGAAGTTAATGGGCCTTAAACTAGAGTGACTATGGACCTAGAGGATCACACACAATAGATTCTTGGGTGACGGATTATTATTATACAAATGTATGTATTATTTCCATTTAATTCTTTTTGGAAAGGAGTGTAAATGGAGATTAATACATATGTATAATAGTAGATATGATATATATATATAATTTTGGTCTTTTGGAGCCTTTTCAGAAATGACTAAATCTCTATATATATGAATCTTACGTGAGCTCATTCGAGCCTCTTCCAACCCTTTAAGCTAATCAAGCATTAAGGCTTAAAGGGAGATGATTAGCTCCTCCCCCCTTTCCTCCCTCTTGCACTCTCTCTCTCTAGAAGCTCTCTCTCTAGAAAGGGAAGCTAAGGAAAGATCGGGGCGGGGAGATACCGTCACTGCGCAAGGATCCGTGTGGATCAGCTCTAGAGGCCGCGCATCTGTGCGGCTCGATATTCTGCATCGGGCATAGCGGACAGCGTCGTTCCGCGCAAGGTGAAATACGCAACCCGTAGTTAGGGGTTGGGGTGATTGAAACACCGATTAGAGCACAGATTAAGGTTTCCATAGCACCGGGATAGGGCGAAATGAATTTTTGTTATCCGCTGCGTTGTCCGATAGTGTTGTGCGAAACCTTACAGGGGGGAGACAGGCAACGCTCCCCGCCTGCGGCCCTCGAGCTGGTGATGGAGGGCGGCTTGATCCTGACCCAGATGGGGGCCACTCTGGCTGAGACTTACGCTCGGTCGGAGTCAGAGCGGGCAACCCTTGCCTGGACCCTTGGTGGGTCTGACAGGAAGGTGACTCAGCTCACCGAGGAGCGTGATGGGCTTCGACGGGAGCTCTCCTCAGTTAGAGAACTGGCGCCGGCGAGCCAGGTGGAGGCTCGGACACTCGCCGAGCAACTGGCTCGTGCCCGTGAGTCGCTCGAGACGAAGAGCAGGCTTCTGGAGGAGGAGCGTGTGGCCCGCGTCGAGCTAGATGGCCGGTGGGAGGCTGAGCGCGCCGAGCTGGTGGACCGAGCGGAGGAAGCCGCGCGCCTTTGACGGGAGGCCGAGGCTTATCGGGCTGAGGCCGAGAAGCAGACGGCTGAGGCCGAGCGGAGGTTGGCCGAGGCGGAGCGGGAGAAGGCCGAGCTCGCTGGTAGGGTGCGATCGGCCGGTGCGGAGGCGCTCGAGCAGCACAAATGCTCAGAGGCCTACCGGGTTGACCTTAAGGAGGCTGCCCTCCCCTCCTATGAGTCAGCACTTTACTGAGGCATCCGCAAGGGATTCAAGCAAGGCTACGACCGGGCCATCTCTTATGCGGAGGAGCAGGCGTCCGAGACTGTCAATTTCCCGTCCGGGCAACGTTATGACTCGGATTTGTCATCCTCCGGTTCCTCTGGTTCGATGTCGAGGGGTGAAGGAGACGAGGGGGACTCGTCTTCGTCCGAGGGGTCGCCAACTCCGGATGCCTCGGGAGGGCGCAACCGAGGCAGTTCCCACACCGGTGGGGTCAGTGCCAGGGTCGGCCATCGCCGAGGGTGCTGGGGGCAGACTGTCCGAGCCTTCCGCTTCCGAGCCTCAGGATGGGCCAGAGCCCCAATGTATCTGTTTTGCTTTCTCTCCTTATACGTTTTCCATTTTTTGAAGAAAAAAACTTCTCTTTTTATGTAGAGGAAGGTCTAAAATGTAAGACAGTAGCGTTATGATGAAGACTTAACTCTTTTGTACCGCTATTACCGTGGTTTGACCAGCGTATCCGCAGTAGTTGAAAAGTGCCGATACTTTCTGCGAGGATCCCGCACGATGGTTGGGCGGGCGTCTGACATGGTGTCTTTCCATTTTCTCATACTTTGAATGCTTGGCTGCTTCGTGTGCCTCGCTGCGGCGGAGCTGAGGAGTTTGAGGTGACCGTTCGTAGGGAGAGGTCCCTTTAGCGTGTTTTCGAGGGGAGAATCATTTAAGGCAAATAGCCTCCCTTCGCCTATAAAAGGTCTGAAGGGCGTCTTCTCCTCTCCATCGCTTAGGGTTTTCCCTGACAGTCTTTCCTCCCTCCTTCTTCACGAAGTGTTTTACCGTCAGATTTGAAGCATGGAAGACGCTCTGGAAGACAAAGCTGAAGACGATGGAGGGCAGAGAGTAACTTGCTGCTTCGGGTCTTAAGGGGGTTCGACGGCTGGTGGACAGGTTAGAAGGGGGTTTGACATGTGGAAACACGTCCCCTTCTTTTATCGGTTCCGGCAGCGCTTGTGGGGAGAGATGTAATGACGAACGGATGGGGGAATCAGGCACCCCTTTCCTCGTCCCTGCCCGCTCGCTCTCCAGAGGGGATCTCTCTCAAGACTTCTTTCCACTTCCGGCTTCTCCCCCCCTCTCCCCGCAGCCTCTTTCTCTTCTGCTCTTCTCATCATTTCTTTCACTCTTAGGAGGGTGCCTGCACTCCCTACCTTCCAAAGAGTTGGCAGAGAGGAGGCTGTCTCTTGCATCCCTCTTTCTTCTCCTTCATCTTCTTTGTGCAACTTGGAAGGTAGCCTTCCTCTTCCAAGTCCCTCTGTCACCTTTGTCCCGAGTTACCCGAGCCGACAGTGTCAACTATCTTTATCCGAGTCAGTTTTCGCACTAGGCAGAGTCAGTGGTTGGGCGCAGGAAGGTTAACCGAGTCAGTCGAGCGATGGGCTCGTATGGCGGCGTCAGATGGATTTTTGCCTTTTTGACATGTATTGTGTTGGCTTCGGCCTACTTGATGTACATCAAAGTTTAATAAGAAGAGAAGAATGGTATTTATTCTATTTTGCTTACATGTGTATGCTTGCCAAATGTTCAAAAATATAACTTGCGTAATGTAGTCGCGCTCCACGTCCGGGGGATGGGTTCTCCTTCCATAGTAGATAGCCGGTACGCTCCTTTCACGAGCGTCTCGACCACTCGGTAGGGGCCTTCCCAACTAGGGGATAGTTTTCCCGCCGCCTCAAGTGGTCGAGAGGCTTCGGCTTTCCTAAGAACGAAGTCTCCCAACTGGAAGTGTCTGTTTCGGACTTTGGCATTGTAGTATCGAGTGAGGCGGCGTTGATATTACGTTGCTCGGATGCTGGCAATCTCTCAGACTTCATCTGCTAGGTCGAGGTTTTCGAGCAGTTTCTGGTCCTTTGCCTCGGGCGAGAAGCGGATGACTCGGAGGGAGGGATTGCTAATTTCTAACGGAATCAGGGCCTCGGTGCCATACACCAGCTGAAAGGGACTCTCACCGATTGCCGTTCTGGGAGTCGTTCTTGTAGACACGCCAAAATTGACGTTACTGTGAGTACATCTCATATTACCTTGTAATGCCCTAATTTGACCCTCAAATTACCTTTGTTTGAGTGATTTTTCTCACTTTTCTTAGATTTCTTCCTTTTTTTCTCCATTTTCTTATTTTTTCCTATTTTTTTGGATTTTTTTGGATTTTCTGGGCATTTTTCACTATTTTTATGAATTTTTCAGATTTAACGACTTGACGTGGGGCGTCTTTTAAATAGCGGCTTATCCTTGGGCGTTTCTTGAAAATTGACGCCACTTCCATCAGGCGTCAATTCCTCTCATTTTCCTATTTTTCTGGATTTTTCTGAAGATTTTTCGGATTTTTTTATGAATTAACGACTTAACCAGAGACGTTATTTTGATTTTTAATAAAATAAAAAATTAAAAAATCGGAATTCACGACCTATGCACGGTCGTCTTTTTCAAATTGATTTTTTTAATATTATTTTCAACCCCCTTCCAAAGGTGATTTGGTGGACTTACGGTGTCAGAAAAATACGCAAAAATAGTCATTGGAATCAGCACAATGTGATGCACATCCACCTAAAAAATGGTAAAATAATATTGAGAAATAAAAAATAACCCTATTTTGAATATTTTGAATTAACGACCTTGATTAGGTCGTCAATTCTTTTGACTAATTTTAACGTCCTTGTGCAAGGCGTCTTTTTCAATAAATTCGTGTTAAATTAAAATAACGTCTCTTTGCATGTCGTCAATTCCAAAATTGACGTTTTCTCCCTCAGGCATCTTTTACAAATGTCAAATAAAGGGAAGGTTTTTTCTAAAAATTATATTTTTGAATTAACACCTTTGTTAAATGCGTGTTTTAAGTAATGCCCTTGGTCAGGTCGTCAATTCTTGAATTGACGCCCTTGTTTAAGTCGTGTTTCATCTTTCGTGTTCTAAACGAACGCAGCCCTTTCCCAGAGAGTCATTGCCTTCGTTGGTCACCTTCTTCGATTGGGATTGGAGTCTTGCCTCCGAAGGACTCTTGCCCTTCTTATCTTCTCTTCAACCTATTAATAGAGACTTGGTCTCTGTTAACGGGGTTCGGTTCTCTTCCTTCCCCTCCGCTTTTCTTCTTCCTCTGTTTTCTTCTGTTTTACAGGTTGCTCTGCTGCGGCTGGCTCAGGAGATGCTGCGAACTCCATCTGCATCCTTTTGAAGCTTCCTCCCCCCTTGAACATCAAAGCCAACGCACAGGCTCCTCCTATTTTTATTTATTTCTTTTGCTTATTGCTTTGTTTATGTGCATGCATGCCCATCTCCTATTGATTTTTTTTCATTATTCTCAACCGTGTTGAGGCTTCCCATAGTGCATCTCCTACACTCTTTATTTTGCGTATCATCATATCATTCATATTTTCCCACACCCTCTTTGCATAGGGGTTTAAGGGCAACCACCCTTAAGGTGTGTTCTACTCCATGTTTTCATGTTCATATCCTACTATGAATTTGATGTTACACTCACCTTGATTTCTAATCCAATCTTTATTGGTGTTTGTCTTTGTTTTGCAAGGGTAATCAAATCGAAGAACTCTCTTCATCGGCCGGCCGATTGGAAGAGAAGGAAAGAGCTCACAAATTCCCCGCACTTAAGGTATTTTTCACGATCCCTCCTCCATGTTTATTATTTGATTATATTCTTTGAGGCCCTCACGTCTCTGGCGATCACATCTCCATATTTGCACCTCGTGCATGCTTTTCTCATTCATATCTTTCATTATTTTTATTCTAAGTGGATTTCTAATTAGAATCTACAAATTGGCGATCACGGTGGGACACCTTGTGTTCTTCTTTTTACTACCCTTTCCCTTAGGCACCCACGTGTGCCATCTCCTTTTTTTACACCCACGATGCGCCTCCCTTTGTGCTCCACGTAGCACCCTCCCCACTAGTGATTGGCTAGTTTGTTAGAGTTTTTTTAGAAATTCCATTTATCCTCTTAAAAATAAAAATTGATGAGCATGTTATCGTTTTATTGATTGCCATATGATCGTGAGTGTATTGATATTTCTGGCCGTTGGAGGGTTTTTGGGATAGGAGAATTAACGCCCTCCACAAGGGCGCCTTTTTATGTCACGCCTTGCCCTAGGGCGTCGTTTACACGTGTGGCGCCTTCTGTGAGGGCGTCTTTTTATTGAGTAGCGCCTCTGGCGCAGGCGCGTTTTGTTTTGATTGCATGTGCACCACTCGCATTTGACGCCCTCTGCAGCAGGCGTCCTTTTTATGGATAGCGCCCCACACCAGGGCACGTTGTTATTAGTAGCGACCTTCCACAGGTCGTCTCTTTCCTGTGATTTATTCGTGCTTCATTGATTTATATTGATTATTTAGCTCTATTGGTGATTTGCTTATCTCCGTGCACGTATTGCATTCATTCATTCATATTGGTTTGGGAGACCTCCTCTCCTCACATCTTTAGGAGCTACACACACCCCTTGGTGAAGGAACGACCCTCCATTGAGCACTCCGTCTCTTTGGACTGGAAATTTCTAAACCAAGCCTCCATAAGTCCCCGCACCCGTGGATTCCCTCACGGACGCTGGGCAGGTTGTGCCTGTGAAGTTCCCCGGGTTTAGTTGGCCTATGCATGGTGAGAGAGGGTTCCTAGTTGGCACAGAAGTTAAACCTCATTTGAAACTAGGTTCGCCCCTTGAGTGAGCATATCTATTTGCAAAAGTCATTAATCCACCAAAGTTCAAATCAACATTCCAACTTGTGTGTTTTTACAAATTATATTGCTTGAACTTTGCTTGTATAATGGCTCACCATGGTAAGAAAACCGACATGTTTAATTCAATTCATGAGGATGCACAACCGTGCACATCTTATTCTCCTCAATCTCAACATGTTCGACATTATTCTCACCATATTTTCAAGGGACCGCATCCTCATTCTTATGGCCATGCCCGACCCATGGGCAGTGTCTAATCCCATGGTCCCTCACCTCAAGCGCGAGCCACTATCCCCTCGGGACCGTCTCCTCCCAACGATGAGAAGGTCTCCCAAATCATTCATGCATTAGATCATCTCACCCCTCAACAGATCCAAGCCCTTAAGGCCGCTGTTGAGGGTACATCTCATTCATCGCATTCTTCTCATCCTCCTTCCAATCCTACACGGGTGGCCCATCACCCACCTCCCTCTCCTACTCAGGTTCCTAATCGGGTAGCCCATTACCCATCCCCTTCTATTCGCCCTCCTCCTCGGGTGGTCCGACACCCGCCTCCTTCTATTCCTCCTCCATCACGGCCACGAGGCCCATTTAGTTCTTGCAATCCGGCCCATCCGGGTTCTTCTGCGGGTCGGCCCATTAACTCCCCTCCGCGGCCTTTTTATGCAGCCCCTCCTTCAAGGCCCTGTCAACCTTCTATTGCACAAGTCACACCCCTCCAGCAAACTCTTATTGACAAAATTACTCTGATGGAGGAACAATTAAAGAGGGTTATGAGCCCGCGGCCCGCTCCTCCTACTCCGGTCAATCCTCTCCATGCCGCTTTGGATAATATTACTAAGATGGAGAAAGAATGGAAGGATAGGAGAGATGATTATGGTATCGGCAGCTCAAGCAAGCAACAGCCGACAGATTTCGACGATCAAGTGGACACCGTCCGCCCTCCACCCATCCGCACACTTCATTCATATGGCCTTCCACCTCCACGTACGCAACATCATTACATTCCTCCATCCACATATACGCCTCCACTACGGTGTCCACTTGCATTTGATGATGAAGAACCGGCAATTGAAGAACTTGAAGCGGTATACGATGATGAAGCTCCGCAGGCATCCCTTCCGAGTTTCCTTCGCCATCCTCTTCCTCCACTGTCAGAAGACCCCTATGCTCAGGACTATGCCACAGTCCCCGATCCAACCCCCATTTATGAGACCTCTTGGTGTTACGATGATGGGTCGATACTCCAATCACCCATACCGCCGCACCATGAGTCTCCTTCTCACCCCAATACTTGGTGTTACGATGATGGGTCGATACTCCAGTCACCCACACCGGTGCATCATGCGCCTTCCTCTATACCTGACACCTCTCGCCCCGTCCGACATTTTCAGTGCACCAAACCCTTTCCTTTTACACCATTAACCTCTATTCCATCGGCCTCCGCCAAACCTCCACTACTCTCCACTCCACCGGCCTCCGCCGAACCTCCATCACCCTCCACTACGCCGGTCTCTGCCGAGCCTTCTGTTACCCCTCCTCTTTGTTCGCTACCTAAGCCGTCCATTATCCCTGTAACGCCAAAACCAGCTTTGCCAGGCCTTTCCCCTATTCCACCACTTAACCTATCACCCTTACCCGTGGCTAATCCTGAGCAAGGTCCACCCCTTTTTGCACTCAAGCCAACCCCTGCTGCTTCCGAGCAAAGGGGGAAGCTCGACGTGTTTGAACCTTCGCTTCCACTCACCCTTTCTCCAACACCTTCCACTATACCTCCACCATCCATGGAACCTTCCGCCTCCGCTTCACCCCCCTTTACTACTCGGAACGGGCGGCCTTCTGAAAGTACTTGTACCGAAGATGAGCAAAAGCCGGGTAAGAAGAATTTGGCCACTACCGTGCTGTTCAAGATGCCAGAATTTATTTACCGGATGCCAGTCCAGGTTGTTGTGCCAAGCATGGTCGAAGAAGCCAAGTCGCCGCCATTGCTCAGAGAAGAATGCCAAGTGTCGATGCCATCCAAGGGCCGGGCATGGCACCCCTTGCTCCAGTTTTCAAATCTTAAATCCATTCTTCCATAAAAGGGGCAAATTCCTATTCCGTTCAAATCAATGGGCATGGCAATGCTTCCTGTATCAACTTTCCAACTCCCTTACATTATTGATCCTTGCCTTCCAAGGGGGTTGTCATTTATTTCCATTGGGCCGTTTGATTATACACTTTCACTGCCATGGAGGGGCAGTTATCTTAGTGCTAAGGGGCCGTCCCTTATTTGTTCCACCTTCTATGCATCCATTTCTATCACTTTTTCTTCATGGGCCATCCCCGGGGTTAGGAGGAGGATCTCGTCCTCTCACCCTTCACATTCTCCATCTTCTTTGCATCTCACGCATTTTGTTGCATTCGCGCATTCACTGCATTCATCGCATCCATCTTTTTGCATACACCTCCTGATTCCCGGGTTTCCAAACCCGTATCTTCCCCGCCTTCCGGCACCTCCGGATATTCCAAATTTCCCATCTTATTCATCTTCATCCTCGGGATCTGTAGGTCCCCTTACATTGCTCGGGCGTTGCCCCCTCTCCAATCTCTTCTCAGGGCATCGCGTCCCTTTTCAGCTCTTGCATCTGGACCCTCCGGATTTCTCTCACTTTCTCCCAGGGCATCGCGCCCCTTTCCACCTTATTCTTCCGGAACCTCCGGACTTTCTCCCAGGGCATCGCGCCCCTTTCCACCTTATTCTTCCGGAACCTCCGGACTTTCTCCCAGGGCATCGCGCCCCTTTCCACTTTATTCTTCCGGAACCTCCGGACTTTCTCCCAGGGCATCGCGCCCCTTTCCACCTTATTCTTCCGGAACCTCCGGACTTTCTCCCAGGGCATCGCGCCCCTTTCCACTTTATTCTTCCGGAACCTCCGGGCTTTCCCCTCGGGCATCGCGCCCCTTTCCATCTTAATCCTCCGGAACCTCCGGATTCTATCTTCTTTGGGCATCGCGTCCCTTCCCTTCTCATTCCTCCGGAACCTCCGGATCCTTCATACCTTTCCTTCGGGCACGACGCCCCTTTCCATTTTCTTCCTCCGGAACCTCCAGACCCTCCATATTTCTTCCAATTCATCTTTCTGATCTTCCAGAATATCACATCATTCATTTTCTTCTTCCCTACCCATCATCTTTTTCCCTATTTTTTCCCAGGGCATCGCGTCCCTTCTTTCGTCATCCCTCCGGAGCCTCCGGATGATTCCTCCTATCACGATTCTCCTCCTTTACTTCCGGACCCTCCAGATCCGCCTCTTTCCATCTATCAATTTCTTCTTCTGATTCCCCCTAATCTTGGGTCCGACCCAACTTCTCCCACATCCACTGCCTTGGGCATCTGCCCTTTCTCCCACTGCTTTCGAGGCTTTAGTCCTCACTCCTCCTTCTAATTCTCCCCTTCTTCTGTAGACTGTTCCATGTGATCAGGGTCTCCGCGCCTTAGCGAGGGAGTTCTAGCCCTCGCCTCTTTTCCTTTTCTCCTTATTCGTCTGAGTCTGGTTTTGGCACCACTCCTTCTTGTTAAGCCACTTTCAAACCCTTTACTTTCAAATCCTTTGCTTCTGCTAAAGAGGATTATCCCACGATGATCAACCTCGTCTCTGACAGCTGCTTCTACAAAGGTTGCAAGGTAACATATTGGCGTAAGTACGCGTTTTTATGATATCATTTTCTCATTACTTCACGCATGATTTTCAAAATAAAGTGCTTCTTAACAAAATCAAAAGTGGTGTTTTAAACCTTTATCTTAATTAAATCATTCTCAAAAGAGTCTTTAGGCTTGCTTTTACAGCACTTTTGGTTAATAAGAACCCATGCTGGGAATTCAACATTCTCTCCTCGCTTGTTAAGAGTAACCCTTAGCTGGGCATTCCACACACTTCACGGCGTCCTTAGCCGGCTCCTTTGGTTAAACACTATTGCTACTTTGGCCATGCCATGAGTATATCTGAAAGTCTTTTTCTCTTCTTTACTCGGCCGAATGCAAGTGCAAGAGGTTGACGGATGAGATGACCAACCTAGGTAATCCCCAATACGAGAGGAGTCTCAAATAGGGGCAGTCTTGACCCAAAATCAATATGAGTTTTCATATGAGTTTTCATGATATACATCTCGCCAAAAGGGTTATTATGAAAATCAAGTCAAAATTTCGATAAAAGTAAAATTGTGAATTATGGCATGTCAAGAGTGGCAAAGTCCCCGCAGGGAAAACCCTGGTCGTATGCATGTCAAGGGTCTAAAAATCAAAGGCACAAAGCTCCGGCGCAACAGACTACCTCTTTGAGGGTTAACACCTTGGAAGGAATTCAAGTCCCGGCATCTCCCATCCTGCATAAAGCTTATCCTCACTTATTCTTCTCTTCTCCCTCCAAGACCGAACGTTTCGCAGGTATGGCCTTGGTAGGGGCACCGTTAATCAAGGGTAGCTGGTCATAGGACGCCACCTTTAAATGCACGCTCGGCTTTGGGTAATTTTAGCGAAAGGGGAAGGAACAAGGACCCCTAGCCAGTGGTTCAAAAACACCCTTTGATGCTGCATTAACAATGTCTAAACAAAAAAAACAAAAAAAATTAAAAGAAGAAAAAAATAAAAAAAAACTTGAATATTTCCTAAGTCAAAATCCAAAAAAAATTGAATATTTTCTAAGCCAAAATCCAAAAAAATTTGAATATTTCCTGAGCAAAATTCAAACAAAAAATCAGATATTTCTTCCAAGATTCATAAAAATTGAAATATTTTCTAAAATCCATAAAAATTTGAATATCTTTTTCAAAACTCATAAAAATTTGCATATTTTAAAATCCAGAAAAATTACATTGTATTGTCTGATGGTATTTTGCAGGAACAACTTTGCAAGGACCAAGAGCACGGGATGAGTCCTCTCTCCACTTATTGCTATCAATCTATTGATTCTTCCCGATATTCTCATGACATGCCACCCTGGGCATTTTGATTATCATTTCCTCATATCTCCTGATTATCATTCATCTCCAAATCATTTAATCAACTCCTGCTGATTTCACCCAATCACTCCGCCGATGGGCATTATCAGATCTTGATCATTCAACTCCAAATCTTGATTAGCCAAGTTGTCATCCTCATGATAAATGACAAACAATGATGCTATGCTATCTATGCTTTAATGATGCTATCTATGTTATTCATGCATTTCACGCTGTGCACACTTAAATGCTATTCATGATATGATACATACATGCTATTGATGCTTTGATTCATGCTATACTTGCTATGCTTAAATGCCTTATTCATTGCTTGTTATCTTTTATATCTTGGCTGATGAATCTTTGAGCGCAGGATAAGAAGTTCTTGGTCCCACCGACTGGGCATCATCATCCAAGCCCCACGGTGTTTGCATCTCATTTCTTAAGTTCCCCCATGCTCATTACTATCACCATCCCCCCTGTATGCATTTTACTATATGTTACATACGCTATTAGATTATATCAAGGACCTTGTGGCTTTGGTAAATCTGAAATTTGAGTTCCCCTTCATCAAAACGATGACGATTCCAGAGGCATCTTAGTCATACGGATAGGCCGTTGAGCCGTCCAAGACTGGGGACGATGGTTCCCTTTTACGAGTTGGTGCGCGGATAAACGGGCTTCGGCTTAGTATCGGCTCGCAGAATGGGTTTCTTGACCCAGTCTTGACAGTTTAACAATATTATCCTTGATTATCTTATATTTTCATTTGTTTAAATTTTTCCTTTTAAACCCAGCATGCATTCATGCAGGACTTTGATAACATTGAAAAATTATTCTGATGAGCTGATTTGGAGAGTCAAATTGATCTTAATCTTTCAAGATATGAGATATTCATTGCTGATGGAATCCTCAGTCCGTTTTGTCGCTATTTTGGGTCATTTTCTCGAAAGCTCCTTGTTTGGATTTCTATCGTCTTATTTCAATCCTTTTCCTTTGATCCACCTTGGCTGCAGCACGTCCACATTGGCTGGTAACCGCTCCCCAATGGTGAAACCTACAGGTTTGTGACCTGGGGTACTTCCACCGCGCTGGAAGTTGATCATTCTCCTTCGTGCCCTCGTGCACACTCCCCTTTTTTATCCAAACATCGTTGATTTCATTAAATTTTTCGAGATTGCTTCATCTCGAGCTTTTGATTTCATTCTCATCAAGTGATGTTGATTGCGTGTCTCATCACACCTTGGCATCTACTTTTCAGTTTGCTCTGCTCCCTTGCAAAGCAGACGCCAAGGTGGGGCAGCTGTAGACACGCCAAAATTGACGTTACTGTGAGTACATCTCATATTGCCTTGTAATGCCCCAATTTGACCCTCAAATTACCTTTGTTTGAGTGGTTTTTCTCACTTTTCTTGGATTTCTTCCTTTTTTTCTCCCTTTTCTTATTTTTTCTATTTTTCTGGATTTTTCTAGATTTTCTGGGCATTTTTCACTATTTTTATGAATTTTTCAGATTTAACGACTTGACGTGGGGCGTCTTTTAAATAGCGGCTTATCCTTGGGCGTTTCTTAAAAATTGACGCCACTTCCATTAGGCGTCAATTCCTCTCATTTTCTTATTTTTCTGGATTTTTCTGAGGATTTTTTAAATTTTTTTATGAATTAACGACTTAACAAGAGACGTTATTTTAATTTTTAATAAAATAAAAAATTAAAAAATCGGAATTCACGACCTATGCACGGTCGTCTTTTTCAAATTGATTATTTTAATATTATTTTTAACCCCCTTTCAGAGGTGATTTGGTGGACTTCCGGGTGTCAGAAAAATACGCAAAAATAGTCGTTGGAATCAACACAATGTGATCCACCTCCACCTAAAAAATGAGAAAATAATATTGAGAAATAAAAAATGGCCCTATTTTGAATATTTTGAATTAACGACCTTGATTAGGTCGTCAATTCTTTTGGCTAATTTTAACGTCCTTGTGCAAGGCGTCTTTTTCAATAAATTCGTGTTAAATTAAAATAACGTCTCTTTGCATGTCGTCAATTCCAAAATTGACGTTTTCTCCCTCAGGCGTCTTTTACAAATGTCAAATAAAGGGAAGGTTTTTTCTAAAAATTATTTTTTTGAATTAACGCCTTTGTTGAAGGCGTGTTTTAAGTAATGCCCTTGGTCAGGTCGTCAATTCTTGAATTGACGCCCTTGTTTAAGTCGTGTTTCATCTTTCGTGTTCTAAACGAACGCAGCCCTTTCCCAGAGAGTCATTGCCTTCGTTGGTCACCTTCTTCGATTGGGATTGGAGTCTTGCCTCCGAAGGACTCTTGCCCTTCTTATCTTCTCTTCAACCTATTAATAGAGACTTGGTCTCTGTTAACGGGGTTCGGTTCTCTTCCTTCCCCTCCGCTTTTCTTCTTCCTCTGTTTTCTTCTGTTTTACAGGTTGCTCTGCTGCGGCTGGCTCAAGAGATGCTGCGAACTCCATCTGCATCCTTTTGAAGCTTCCTCCCCCCTTGAACATCAAAGCCAACGCACAGGCTCCTCCTATTTTTATTTATTTCTTTTGCTTATTGCTTTGTTTATGTGCATGCATGCCCATCTCCTATTGATTTTTTTTCATTATTCTCAACCGTGTTGAGGCTTCCCATAGTGCATCTCCTACACTCTTTATTTTGCGTATCATCATATCATTCATATTTTCCCACACCCTCTTTGCATAGGGGTTTAGGGCAACCACCCTTAAGGTGTGTTCTACTCCATGTTTTCATGTTCATATCCTACTATGAATTTGATGCTACACTCACCTTGATTTCTAATCCAATCTTTATTGGTGTTTGTCTTTATTTTGCAAGGGTAATCAAATCGAAGAACTCTCTTCATCGACCGGCCGATTCGAAGAGAAGGAAAGAGCTCACAAATTCCCCGCACTTAAGGTATTTTTCGCGATCCCTCCTCCATGTTTATTATTTGATTATATTCTTTGAGGCCCTCGCGTCTCTAGCGATCACATCTCCATATTTGCACATCGTGCATGCTTTTCTCATTCATATCTTTCATTATTTTTATTCTAAGTGGATTTCTAATTAGAATCTACAGTTCTGTGTGACCAAAGTACGTTCGGTAATTTCTCAAGCCAGCTGCGCTTGGCTTTGCTGAGCCTAGTCTTAATGCCTTTTAAGATAGTCTTATTGGCATTTTCGACCAGCCCGTTAGCCTGAGGGTGGGTGACCGAGGTGAAGTGATTGCGGATATTTAGGTCGGCACATCTGTCTCAGAAGTAACGAGAATCAAATTGCCGCCCATTATCGCTCACTATCACCCGGGGGATACCGTAGGGAAAAATGATCGATTTCCAGACGAAACTCCACACGACTGTCTCGGTGATCCTAACTTCGGCCTCGATCCACTTGGTGAAATAGTCAATGGCGACGATCATGAACTTCTTCTGGGATTGAGCTGTAGGGAACGGCCCAAGGATGTCGATCCCCCACCGAGCAAAGGGATAAGGCTCGGCTAGGGTGACGAGCTCCGTTGCCAGCTGATGGACCAAGTGGTCAAATCGCTGGCATCGGTCAAACTATTACACGTAGGTCGAGCAGTCGCGCTGCAGAGTGGGCCACCAGTAACCCTGCCGAAGCAAGATCCTGGCTAGCTTCATCAGTACTGATGCACTTCAGGAGGGGACCGGAGAAGGATCTGTGGTATAAAGTGCCGTCCAGAACGACGAATCGCCGAGCTTGGTACTTCAATCTCCGGGCCTCCTGAGGGTCGGGAGGCTCCTTGGAGTCTTGGAGCCACGACAGATAGGGGGTACGCCAGTCCCTTGGGGAGGCCGAGTCAATAGCCATGAGCTCTGAATCAATGCTCGGTCGCTCTAGCTCTTCGAGGAGGACCGATCGAGTACCCTCTGGGTCAAAAGAGGAGGCCAGCCGAGAGAGGGCGTCCGCCCGGGAGTTTTCCTCCCGAGCTATTCGGACTACCTCAAAACTCTCGAACTATTGTGCCACGTTCTTGACCAGCTGGAGGTATTTGACCATCGGTTCTTCTCGAGCTTCGTAATTGCCGTTGACCTGGCTAGCGACCAGTTGGGAGTCAGTGTGAATCCTGACTCGCTCGGCCCCCAATCACCGGGCCATGCGGGCTCCCGAGATAAGGGCTTCGTACTCGGAAGCGTTGTTGGATGCCTGGAAGTTAAACTTCAAGGTGTATTGTAGCTCTGCTCCTTCGGGGGACTTCAAGAGGATACCGGCGTCGCTCCCGGCCAAGTTGGAGGATCCGTCGACGAACACTTCCCAGGTTGGCCCGGGTGCGGACGGAGATTTTTCTTCGGTCAGGATGGTGCTCTCGGCGATGAAGTCGGCGAGCGCCTGTCCTTTGATGGCCGAGCGAGGTCGGTACGAAATATCGTAGGCCCCGAGCATAATGGCCCACTTAACGAGGCGTCCCGAGGCTTCAGGGTGAGTGAGGATCCTCTTCAGTGGTTCGTCGATTAGCATGATGATGGAGTGCCCTTGGAAGTAGGGTTGAAGGCGCTTGGCCGAGGTAACCAACACTAGCACGAGTTTCTCGGTTGCGGGGTTGATGAGGGCATCTCACGACACTCCCTCTAGCTCGGGTCGCCTGCACACTCTTGATGTGGACTGACTATTATCTACACTTGTTATCTTCATTTCCTTAGTTTCATTTTATGTATTTTCCTTTTATTGAGTCCTATCTTTTGTATTTCCCTTTATTGAGTCATGTGGTTCTAGTCCATTTCCCTTGTTATGCTTAATTGGGCCTTATTACCTTAGTTATGGGCCCATAGATTGAGTCTAGGATATGCTCGGTCTTTTGTCTTATTGTCAGGGACATTTTGGTCATGTAAAGAATGGTTGCCTATATATAGGCCCATCTCTCCTCATGTACTCAACTTTTGATGAATATTGCAATAGCATTTGCCACCTCCCTCTCATTATCTCTCTCATCATCTCCCTCTCTATCTTTCTTCAAGAAGGGGGCGGACCCCTCTCTCTCTCCTCCCCCTCCCAACCACTTCCAACCCCCACCTACCTCCATTAACTCCCCACAACTTCTCATAACCCCTCTTTACTCCACATCTAGTCCCAATAACCCTCCACCAATCTAAGCCCTACTTCCCAACCACCACCTACCCTCTCCACTTCCCTAAGCACCTCCCCACCTCCCCAAGGTTGAAGGCCCTCCTCCCTAGGCCCATTTTGAACTTCCCTCCCATCTCCCTTCCCCCAAACCACCCTAGGTCGAATTCCATCTCCCTCCCAACAGCCAAGTTCGCCCCCCACCTCCTCTCCCACTCACCTTCTCTCTTGTGCCCCCCATCTTCCCACCACCACCTCTTGCAGCTCCAGCCCTCTCTCTAGCCCATTTTCGTCCTCCCCACCTTCTTCTCCCTAGCCTTCACCACCCCTAACACTCCACAGCTCCCTCCCATAGCCATTAGACACCCCTCCCACCTCTTACTCTCTTGGCCATCCCCTTCCCCACACCCTCATCTTCTCCTCATTCTGTCCCTGTTTCAGGCAGCAGGGTTGCAGTGACTTGCAGAGGCAACCACGACCGGCTCTCAAAGATTCAGGTGGCAAGGCCTATATTTATGGAATCGTTTGCGAGTTAGCTTTCCAACAGTGGTGGTCTCGCCGGCTTCCGAGGTCAGAGCTGTTCGTAGGAGCAGAACTCGTCCGACTGCGTTTGCTGCCACTGTCTGAAGACCTGAAGCTGAAAGCATAAGCCACCACGGTCCGTACGGGAACGATCTGAGTGCCATTTTCGTAGGGCAGGAACTACGTCCAGTTAGCTTTCATCTCCAATAAGAAGGACCTCAATCGGCCACCGGAGCTATCAGTTCGGATTTTCTTCGCTGGAGTGTGCAGACTGCTCTCTGTGGTTCCAGGTTCGACCAGTCCCCACTTATCCGGCCACCACTATCTTCCCCGACCTCGTATTGTGGCCCCGTCAATTTCTGCTCGAAGCTACCCCGACCACGATCGCGTCACCACCAGTTTCGTTCCAATTGGAGTTCGGGAGCGCCCGCAATACTTTCTGCAATTTTCTGCACTAGTCCTACACCAGTCAGAGGCAGAACGTTGCTGTCCTGCTCCAGTCACCGGTCCGGTCAGCCCCGAGTTTCAGAGCTTCCCCAAAAATTTAGACATCATCACCTGTCAGTTGGGAAACTTTTGGCACCAGTTTCATCAAGTTTAGAGTTCCGTGGAGTCCGTGGCAGCGTCATCATCGACACCCTGTCCAGCGAACCTGAAGGTTGGCAGAACCGGCGGAGTTCGGAAAGTCGGGTTTCCTTTGCATAATTCCCCACCCCGCTTGGCCGGCTGAAGGCCCCTCCCTGCGTGGAGGTAGTTTTGGATGTAATAAGCTTAATCCCCACCCCAAGATCACCCCTCCTGCGAGAGGCGTAGTGCTGTACTTCTTTCACTTTCAGGTCAAGCGACACCGCCGCGGCGATCGGGTGTATACCCTCGCCTCCCGGCGCGCCCTCGTCTCCGAGCGGGATCGGTGTTTACACACCGATCAGGTGAGCATCTGATACCATCCTTGATTGCCTCATTTCTGCAAATTTAGTATTGCTTTGTATGCCCGTCGGACGGTGAGAAGAGAGCCCGATCTTGTAAGCTACTTTGGGGTGTGACCACCGCGGACCGGGAGTGAGTGCCGCCCAAACCCCGCCCTACGGGCTAGCCGCCCATGAAGTTGGGTAACCCAGATCCTTAGGGGTCAGCCAAAGCCCATTAAGTCACTTAGAGTCATTGGGTCTCACCTCGAACCCTCGCCATCATCCCCCGGCCCCTCCGGGTGATCGCGTGTGCCGTGAGAGTAAGCCGCTATTGTGAGAATCATTGGAGTGCTTGTATGCTTGCGGGTCTAGGTCCTAGGATCTTCAATTCATACTTAGTCAACCTTGGGCTGTGCCACATCAAGTGGTATCAGAGCAGTCATATGCTTGTCCTTACAAGTCTAGTCTTGGGTCACACTAAGTCTTTCATAGGTGCATCCGCACACCCTTGCATAGCCCACCCAACTTTGCATGACCACTTGTAGTGGAACTCATTATCAAGTCAATCCATCCTCTTCCAATAACACTATGAATCCCAATCCCCAAGGGAATCCCACTCACAACGAGCACGAGCTTCCCGACCACATGAGGTTTCTTGTGGAAGGCATGACTAACATTATGGGACGGCTTGATGATATAACGGCCCGGCTTGAACAAATTGAGGAAAATAGGCCTGCCCCAAGGGTAGGAGATAGGAGGGAACCACCTCCACATGTGGAGCCAGCCATAGGAGAGCTCAACCTTGACCACCCTCCCGAACCGGAAAGGGACCCACCTCCTAGAAGTAATGAGAGACTCCCCCGGGACAACCCGGATGACCAACTAATGAGACTTGTGAAAGTCGATGCACCCACCTTTGATGGGTCTCATCATCCGAGCATCTACTTAGATTGTGAGGCAGCCATGGACCAATATTTTGATTGGTACCCAATGACCGAGGATAGGAGAGTCCGGCTTGCAAAGATGCAATTAACCAAACTAGCCAAGACTCATTGGATGAATGTTGAGGCATTAAGGATAGTTAGGAGGGAAGCTCCCATCACCACATGGGGGGCCATGAAAGACCAACTCAAACTCAAATATGTCCCACCCTCCTACCATCAAAATCTCCTAGATGAGTGGCAAGCCTTGACCCAAGAGGGAAAGACCGTTATGGAGTACATTGAGAAGTTTGACTACTACCTTCTCAAGTGTGGAGTCCAAGAGGACCCCGCCGTCACACTCTCCCGCTTTAGGAATGGACTTCAATTCCATATAAAAAAGGAATTATTCATGCGTCAAGTAGTCACTTTAGAGCAAGCCTACCAAGTAGCTCGGGATGCCGAGAAATTCTCTCGGTATACACGAATGGTTCCCCCTCGGGGGATGGACCCCAAAGCCATGGCACCTCGGGCCAACCCTCCACCTCCCCAAAGAGGTCTCCTTCCCACACCCATGGGAGCTCCTCCCACTCGGGTCACTCCTCCTAGTGGCACTCCACCACCCCGCCCCACAAGTGGGCCCCTAAACACAACTCCCAATAGGCCCAATCCGACACCCACTCCCCCTCATACTAAGATGACCCCAAACCATCAAAGTGGTCAGCAATGCTTTAGGTGCTATGGGTATGGACACTTTACCAATCAATGCCCCACCAAGGGAGCATCTAACTTGCTCATAGAGGAGTCCAACCCCCAGCCCCAAGCTGAATTTGAAGGGGAAGTTGAGATATATGAACCCTCTCTTGAATGGGAGGAGGAGTACGAGAACCACTACATAGAGACCAATCAAGAACA
The DNA here is from genome assembly GCA_022559845.1 of Amorphophallus konjac. Taxonomy (NCBI): domain Eukaryota; kingdom Viridiplantae; phylum Streptophyta; class Magnoliopsida; order Alismatales; family Araceae; genus Amorphophallus; species Amorphophallus konjac. The sequence continues at coordinate 524,464,386 of CM040121.1, read as the reverse complement.
ACTCCCTCCATCCGCCGACTCCCACCTCGGAGTGGTTAGGTGCACCCTCACTCAAACCCAAGAGCATGATTGAAAAAGAAACACCATATTTCATACCTACATCCGGATAGGGAGCCATGTTAGAAAGGTCATCTTGGACAATGGAAGTAGTGTGAATGTGGTGTCAACCGACACCGTCAAACTTTTGGGCCTTACCACCTCCCTACATCCACACCCATATCGGGTAGCATGGATTGATGCCACCTCCATACCCGTTAGTGCTCGTTGCCTTGTCCCCATTACATTCCAATCCTATCAAGGCCAAGTATGGTGTGACATCCTACCAATGGAAGTTGGGAGTATACTCCTAAGGCGGCCTTGGATCTACGATGTAGATGCCACCTTCCTTGGAAGGACAAACACTTGCATCTTCACTCGTGAGGGAAAGAAAATCCAACTCAACCCTTCTCCACCCCGCACCCTTCCCAAGAAAGTATCTCCCTCCCTTGAGGGATCCCCTACCCCTCCCACTATTCCAAACCCACCAAACCCCACCCTATCAAGCCTTAATCCTAGTACCATCAATGAGCCTCCTAGGAGCCTACACCTCATCACTAGGAAAGAGCTTGAGGAAGAAGTCAACCACGGAGAACAAGTGTGTGCCATTGTCATTTGCCTTGGGGAATCCACCCCAACTAACCCACACCCAATAGAAATTCAACAACTCCTTGAGGACTTCCATGATGTGTTTCTCGAGGAACTTCCGGACAAACTACCACCCATGCGCGATGTGCAACATGCCATCGACCTCGTACCCGGGGCCACCTTGCCTAACCTCCCACACTACCGCCTCAACCCCACTGAGCATGCCGAGCTCAGGAGGCAAATTGAGGAGCTCATCAAGAAGGGCTTCCTCCGGATTAGCAAAAGCCCTTGTGCCGTCCCAGCTCTTCTCACACCCAAAAAGGACGGAACTTGGCGCATGTGTGTGGATAGCCGAGCCATCAACAAGATAACGGTCAAGTATAGGTTCCCCATCCCTCGGTTAGATGATATGTTAGATATGCTAGCTGGAGCCACCATCTTCTCCAAAATTGACCTCAAGAGTGGCTACCATCAAGTTCGCATTAGGCCCGGGGACGAGTGGAAAACCGCCTTTAAGACTAAGGACGGTCTCTATGAATGGCTTGTCATGCCTTTTGGCCTTTCTAATGCGCCAAGCACCTTCATGCGCCTCATGACCGAGGTCCTCCGGCCCTTCATTGGCATCTTTCTAGTTGTCTACTTTGACGACATCCTCATATATAGCCAATCCAAGGAAGCCCACCTCGATCACCTCAAACAAGTGTGCACCATTCTTAGGAAGGAGAGTCTCTTTGCTAACCCCGGGAAGTGTCATTTCTTGACCAATCAACTAGCCTTCCTGGGATTTATTATCTCATCCCAAGGGGTATCCATGGATCCCGAAAAGGTCCAAGCTATTCTTGAGTGGCCCGAGCCCAAGACCCTTCATGAGGCCCGAAGCTTTCACGGGCTAGCTACCTTCTATAGGAGATTCATCCGTGGGTTTAGCACAATCACCGCTCCTATCACGGATTGCCTCAAGAAAGGCACCTTTGTGTGGACTAGGGCAGCCTCCAAAGCATTCCTAGAGCTCAAGGAAAAGATGACCCAAGCCCCGGTCCTTTACCTACCCGACTTCTCGAAAGTCTTCGAGCTCACTTGTGATGCATCCGGGGTAGGGATTGGGGGCATCCTCAGCCAAGATGGTCACCCGGTAGCCTATTTTAGTGAGAAACTTTGTGAGACTAGGACTAGGTACTCCACATATGACAAAGAGCTTTATGCCGTGGTTCAATCCCTTTGGCATTGGAGGCACTATCTCCTACCCAAGGAGTTTGTGATCTTCTCGGACCATGAGGCTTTGAAGTACCTCAACACCCAACAAAAGCTCAATGCCCGCCATGCCCGATGGGTAGAATATATTCAAGCTTACACCTTTGTCCTCAAGTACAAGATGGGTAGTGAGAACCGCGCCACCGATGCGCTAAGTAGGCGGGTAGCCTTACTCTCCATCATCCAGGTGGAAGTAACCGGGTTTGAGAGAATCAAAGGGGAATATCCAAATTGTCCCAACTTTGGGACTCACTACAACACCCTTTCCACTCAGCCCCACAAGGAACATGAAGGGTTCATACTTCAAGAAGGGTATCTATTCAAGGGAGCTAGGCTTTGCATACCCCGGACTTCACTTCGGGACTTCTTAGTTTGGGAGTTACACAGTGGTGGCCTAGCTGGTCACTTTGGAGTCCAAAAGACCATAGAGTTAGTTGAGAGGCAATTCCATTGGCCTAGTCTCAAGAAGGATGTGGCCCACATTGTGGGACAATGTCGCATTTGTGCCTCAGCCAAACAAATGAAGTAAAATACTGGGCTTTACACACCCCTACCCATACCAGACCGACCTTGGGAGGATTTGAGCATGGACTTCATCCTTGGCCTACCTAAGACCTTGCGCAAACAAGATTCCATCTTTGTAGTGGTAGACAGGTTCTTTAAAATGGCCCACTTTATCCCATGTTCCAAGACCTCCGATGCTTCTAGGGTCGCCCGATTATTCTTTGATGAGGTGGTCCGACTCCATGGATTACCTAAGACTATTGTGTCTGATCGGGATGTGAAATTCACCAGTTATTTTTGGAAGACTCTTTGGCACCTGATGGGAACCCTCCTCAAATTCTCCACTGCTTACCATCCTCAAACTGATGGCCAGACTGAGGTCGTCAACCGAAGCCTTGGGAACTTTCTCCGTTGCCTTGTAGGGGACCACCCTGGGAATTGGGATCTCCTCTTATCTCAGGCCGAGTTTGCCTATAATGATTCTGTCAATAGGTCCATAGGCAAGAGTCCATTTGGGGTTGTACATGGTTATAGGCCTAGAAAACCTTCTGATCTTATTCCCCTTCCCCCACATGCTAGAGTGTCAGTCTCAGCTGAGTCCTTTGCACAGCATATCAAAGAGTTGCATGATGACATTCGCAAGCATATAGGAAAGAGCAATGAGGCTTACAAAAGGCGGGCAGATGCTCATCGGCGCCACTGCGAGTTCCAAGTGGGAGATTCGGTGATGGTGAGGACGGAGCGGCTCCTTCCAGGGCCTGCCTCCAAGTTGAGGGCACGGGGTTCGGGACCCTTTCGAGTTCTGAGACGACTTGGCAGTAATGCTTATGAGCTAGACCTACCTGAGGGTTTTGGGGTACACCCTACTTTCAATGTGGCGGACCTGGTACCCTACAAGGGCCCCGCGGTGGAACCCAGTGATGAGCTTGAGCCTTTACCCCACCTTGAGAGAGACACTCCCGGAGGGACTCCACTTTCTAGCTTGAGAGACCGACGAGAGCAGATAGAGGCAATACTGGATGAGCAGAGTATCATTACTAGGCACAAGGTGTATCAGCGCTACCTGGTTAGGTGGAAGAACCGTCCCCCGATAGAGGATACGTGGGTGAGTCGGGAGGATCTGCTGCGCTTGGACCCCGACATGCTGGAGCATTACGACAGCCAGGCGGACCCATACTCGACGGGGTCGAGTTCTCCCCACCCTGGGGGATTTGATGAGGGCATCTCACGACACTCCCTCTAGCTCGGGTCGCCTGCACACTCTTGATGTGGACTGACTATTATCTACACTTGTTATCTTCATTTCCTTAGTTTAATTTTATTTATTTTCCTTTTATTGAGTCCTATCTTTTGTATTTCCCTTTATTGAGTCATGTGGTTCTAGTCCATTTCCCTTGTTATGCTTAATTGGGCCTTATTACCTTAGTTATGGGCCCATAGATTGAGTCTAGGATATGCTCGGTCTTTTGTCTTATTGTCAGGGATATTTTGGTCATATAAAGAATGGTTGCCTATATATAGGCCCATCTCTCCTCATGTACTCAACTTTTGATGAATATTGCAATAGCATTTGCCACCTCTCTCTCATTATCTCTCTCATCATCTCTCTCTCTCTCTCTTTCTTCAAGAAGGGGGCGAACCCCTCTCTCTCTCCTCCCCCTCCCAACCACTTCCAACCCCCACCTACCTCCATTAACTCCCCACAACTTCCCATAACCCCTCTTTACTCCACATCTAGTCCCAATAACCCTCCACCAATCTAAGCCCTACTTCCCAACCACCACCTACCCTCTCCACTTCCCTAAGCACCTCCCCACCTCCCCAAGGCTGAAGGCCCTCCTCCCTAGGCCCATTTTGAACTTCCCTCACATCTCCCTTCCCCCAAACCACCCTAGGTTGAATTCCATCTCCCTCCCAACAGCCAAGTTCGCCCCCCACCTCCTCTCCCACTCACCTTCTCTCTTGTGCCCCCCATCTTCCCACCACCACCTCTTGCAGCTCCAGCCCTCTCTCCAGCCCATTTTCGCTCTCCCCACCTTCTTCTCCCTAGCCTTCACCACCCCTAACACCCCACAGCTCCCTCCCATAGCCATTAGACACCCCTCCCACCTCTTACTCTCTTGGCCATCCCCTTCCCCACACCCTCATCTTCTCCTCATTCTGTCCCTGTTTCAGGCAGCAGAGTTGTAGTGACTTGCAGAGGCAACCACAATCGGCTCTCAAAGATTCAGGTGGCAAGGCCTATATTTATAGAATCTTCTGCGAGTTAGCTTTCCAACGGTGGTGGTCTCGCCGGCTTCCGAGGTCGGAGCTGTTCGTAGGAGCAGAACTCGTCCGACTGCGTTTGCTGCCACTGTCTAAAGACCTAAAGCTGAAAACATAAGCCACCACGGTCCGTACGGGAACGATCTGAGCGCCATTTTCGGAGGACAGGAACTACGTCCAGTTAGCTTTCATCTCCAAGAAGAAGGACCTCAATCGGCCACCCGAGCTATCAGTTCTGATTTTCTTCGCTGGAGTGTGCAGACTGCTCTCTGTGGTTCCAGGTTCGACCAGTCCCCACTTATCCGGCCACCACTATCTTCCCCGACCTCGTATTGTGGCCCCGTCAATTTCTGCTCGAAGCTACCCCGATCACGATCGCGTCACCACCAGTTTCGTTCCAATTGGAGTTCGGGAGCGCCCGCAGTGCTTTCTGCAATTTTCTGCACCAGTCCTGCACCAGTCAGAGGCAGAACGTTGCTGTCCTGCTCCAGTCGCCGGTCCGGTCAGCCCCGAGTTTCAGAGCTTCCCCAAAAATTTAGACATCATCATCTGTCAGTTGGGAAACTTTTGGCACCAGTTTCGTCAAGTTTGGAGTTCCGTGGAGTCCGTGGCAGCGTCATCATCGACACCCTGTCCAGCGAACCTGAAGGTTGGCAGAACCGGCGGAGTTCGGAAAGTCGGGTTTCCTTTGCATAATTCCCCACCCCGCTTGGCCGGCTGAAGGCCCCTCCCTGCGTGGAGGTAGTTTTGGATGTAATAAGTTTAATCCCCACCCCAAGATCACCCCTCCTGCGAGAGGCGTAGTGCTGTACTTCTTTCACTTTCAGGTCAAGCGACACCGCCGCGGCGATCGGGTGTATACCCTCGCCTCCCGGCGCGCCCTCGTCTCCGAGCGGGATCGGTGTTTACACACCGATCAGGTGAGCATCTGATACCATCCTTGATTGTCTCATTTCTGCAAATTTAGTATTGCTTTGTATGCCCGTTGGACGGTGAGAAGAGAGCCCGATCTTGTAAGCTACTTTGGGGTGTGACCACCGCGGACCGGGAGTGAGTGCCACCCAAACCCCGCCTTGCGGGCCAGCCACCCACGAAGTTGGGTAACCCAGATCCTTAGGGGTCAGCCAAAGCACACTAGTCACTTAGAGTCATTGGGTCTCACCTCGGACCCTCGCCATCATCCCTCGGCCCCTCCGGGTGATCGCGTGTGCCGTGAGAGTAAGCCGCTATTGTGAGAATCATTGGAGTGCTTGTATGCTTGCGGGTCTAGGTCCTAGGATCTTCAATTCATACTTAGTCAACCTTGGGCTGTCCCACATCAGGGGTACCTTCTTTCAGCCTCGTTGAGCACCTTGCTGGTGTAGTAGATCGGTCTTTCGACTCCCGAGTCATTTCTGACCAGGACCGAGCTAACTGTGGACGGAGTCGCCGAAAGGTAGAGATGTAAGGCTTCACCTGGAACGGGCTTGGATAGCACCGGGGGCGAAGCCAGGAACTCTTTAAGCTCAGCGAACGCCTTTTGGCATTCCTTGTCCCAGGCGAATGTAGCAGATGCCATTTTGGGCCCCCTCAACAGTTTGAAGAATGGTAGGCATCGTTTGGCCGCACGAGACAGGAATCGGCTGAGCGCAGCAATGCGCCCGGTAAGGCGTTGAACGTCCTTGGTGCAGGTGGGCGGCCTCATGTCCAGGATGGCCTGGACCTTGTCGGGGTTGGCCTCGATCCCACGCTGGGTCACTAAGAAGCCCAGGAATTTCCCGGACCTTACTCCGAAGGCACACTTGGCGGGGTTGAGCTTCATACTGTACCTCGGCCTTGGGGGTCTTAATGAGCATGTCGTCAATATAGGCCTCGACGTTCTGGCCGAGCTGTTCCTCGAACATATGGTTGACCAGCCTCTGGTACGTGGCTCCAGCGTTCTTCAACCCGTAAGGCATCCGGGTGTAGCAGTGCACACCGAAGTCGGTGATGAAGGCGATCTTCTCGATATATTCTGGATCCATCCTGATCTGGTGGTAACCCGAATAGGCGTCCAGGAAGCTGAGTATCTCGTTGCCCGAGGTTGAGTCAACCAGTTGGTCGATGCTCGGCAACAGATAATAATCTTTGGGTGTAGCTTTGTTCAAGTCGGTGAAGTCCACGCACATTCGCCACTTTCCTGAAGCTTTTGGCACCAGGACGACATTAGCCAGCCACGTCGGGTACAGGACCGATCTAAAAAGACCAATCTTTTGCCCCTTGGTGGCTTGCTCCTTGATGATCGCCTGCTTCTCTGGCGCGTGCTTCCTTCTGCGTTGTTGTACGGGCTTCACGGTCGGGTCGAGGTTGAGCTTATGCATTACTGTCTCTCCCGGTATCCCGGGGAGTTGATCATCAGACCATGCAAAGACTCGGATGTACCCGGAAAGAAATTCTTTGTATTGCTGCTGAACCTCGGATGGTAGGTCGGCTCAAATCTTTACTCCTAGAGTCGGGTCATCGTTTAGAAAAACAGTTAGCAACTCGCCTCCAGGCTCGGATGTTGTGGGTTTTTCCTCGACTTCCCGGGAGCTCTTGTTCGTCCCGTCCAGCCTTGTGGCTTCGACCGAGATATTATAGCACTTTCTGGCCAACGCCTGGTTGCCCCGGACTTCCCCCACCCCCTGTTTGGTGGGGAACTTCATTTTTTGGTGATAGGTAGAGGGCACCGCTTTCGTTCGGCTAAGGATTCCCCGGCCGAAGATTGCATTGTATGCTATCATACCTTTGATCACTATGAAGTCCACCATAACCATAACGGTTTTGGGTGGGGTATCGAGGGTAACCGGCAGGCTCAGTGCTCCCTCGGGATAAGTAGCCTGGCCATTGAACCCGCAAAGAGGGGTTCGGATCGGGCGGAGTTTAGACGGATTCTCCCCCATCTTAAGAAAGCACTCGCATGACAATACATCAGGGGCACTTCCATTGTCAACTAGAATTCTATCTACCTTACAATGGTTTATAGTAGCTCATATAACTAGGGCATCGTCATGCGGGGTGGTCAGCCCTTCCAGGTCTTGGTCGGAGAAGACTATGAACTGGGGCTCACTCGGTGGGACCTTGGGAGGCTCGACGGCTTGGCTCGCCCGCTCAGCATGACGCTTCCTTCCTCGGCTACTATCTCCTCCTGATGCAGGTCCTCTAGCGATGACGTTGATATGGACCCCATGAGGGGCGTTGTCGATCTCCTCCGAGGCGCCTCGGTCTTCCTTATGCCCGGTCAAAATCGGGATAGGTGTCCCTGGCGGACGAGGCGCTCGATCTCATCTTGAAGCTGGCGGCAATCGTCGGTATGATGTCCGTAGTCGCTGTGGAACAGGCAGTGCTTGTTGCGATTGCGGCTCTTCGACTTCATTGGCTCGGGTTGGCGGAGGAGGCCCGAGCCTTTGATGTCTTTATAAATCTCATACACCGGAGCGGTTAAAGGAGTGTGCCGCTCGTACTTCCGGGACGGTTCTTTGTGCTCCCCGTCTCGGTTCCGCCTTTTTCCTTGGCCCGAGCTTGGCTCGGGTGCTCGCTTCTTGTCCCCCTCCCGACCTGAGCCGGTTGCGCCACGGCATGCGCTGAGTACTTCTTCGCACTCAGCATGGCGCAAAGCCAGAGTCACTAGCTCGGCAAGGGTCGAGGGAGGGTGGAGGACAAGTTCGCGGAGGAGGTTCTCGTCACGGGTGCCCCCGGTCAGCGCGGTTATCGCCGAGGCAACATCCAGGCGGGGGATTCTCAGGGCTTCCGACTTGAATCATTTGATATAAGCCCGGAGTCTCTCCCCCTGCTCCTATTTGAGAACCAATAGCCCCGCTACCGACCTTGGGGGGCCGCTGCCGATGAAACTCTCCTTAAATACTCACCCGAATTGCTTGAAGTCCCGGATGGATCCGGGGGCGAGGGCCCGGAGCCATGCTTGGGCGCCTTGGACCAGGGTGGTCGCGAAGGCTCGGCACTTGATGGCGTCAGACGCTCCGTGAAGGGTCATCAGGGCGTTGAAGCTGTCGAAGTGGTCGGCCGGATCGCCCTGGCCGTTGTAAGACTTGAAGGTTGGAATGGGGATTCTGGGAGAAATCTCCGCCTTCAAGATGTAGTCGGAGAACGGGGATTTCTCCTCATCTTCCACCGGGGAGGTCTTCTGCAAGGCGGGTAGGGCGCACTCCTGCTCTGCGAAGCGCCTCTCGAACTCTCGTAGCCGGAGGGATAGCTCCGGCTGTCGTTACGCCGTGGGGCTGGGGGGGCTGCCCTGGCATTCCCCAGGGACTTCGGTCTCTGGGTGGGGATGGCGTGCCTCAGGTTTTCCCCTTTTCGGCGTGGAGGAGGCCTCTTGCTCCGGAGGAGGGGCTTGTGAAGGTCCTCCTGACCTGTTGCGAACGAGCCGCCGTCCTCGGAGGGTGAAGCGGCCTCGGGCAGTGTGTTGGGACGCGTTCTCACGAGGAGGGCTCTCCGGAGGGACGCATGACCTTCCTTCCCTGGCCGCCTGGGTCCTCATGAGTTCCACGAGGACGTCCAGTTTTACGTTGAGTGCTTGGAAAGCGTCAGCGCCCCCGTTGGATGGCTGCTGCTCCGCGGGCGGAGGCGAATCGTCGGCTGGGGTGTTGGCGTTGGAGGGGGGGGTTCTGTGCGACCTGAGAGGGGCCTTCCCCCGCCGCTACCATGGCCTTTCCCTTATCACCGGCGGATCTCCTTCCTGAACTCCTTCGCAGCATACTGGCACTTTGATCGTTTCCCACAGACGGCGCCAGATGAAGAGGGGCGATCTCGCGCTAGTCCTGAGCTGGAGTAGATGATGACCGGGTAGTGAACTGCAAGGAAGATAAATGGATCAGGGGGCCCAGGGATGGTTCCTGGGGAAAACCCTCCGATGCTTAAGTCAGTAGAGCAGTGGTGGAAGCTATGAAGGAAGGAGGAAGAGGATGCACGAGATCCCTCTCCACCAAGGTGGTGAAGTGGTTTCTGCTCATGGAGTTTTCGGCGTATGTTGGCCTTACCTTTCGCCGGAGGGAGTCCCAGGTTTAAATAGTGTGCCGGCCTCATGAGTCCCATAAGCTGAGGAGTTTCAGGCGGGAGTTACGTCCTCAACGTGGGCTCTTTACGTCCTCATCGTGGGATCTTTATAGCCTTGTAAAGTCATGCTCATAAAGGGCTTTCAACGGTAGCGTGGATAAGCAATCATCGGTCGACCCAAGCATGAAGAGTGCCGACCCTATCCGGGCGATGGGCATAGCTCGGGTGAGGCTCGGTCGGAGTGGGCACGGGGCGCCAACCCTTATCCCGGCGAAGGGGACGAGTTGGGCGTGGGTCTTCCTCCGACCGGACCGACGCTCGGGCCTTCCGAGCCTAATGGCCGCCGAAGAAGTGCTTGACCCCGAGTGATCTTATTGGGCTTTTGTGCTAAGTGGCCCCAGAGGGGCGGTCACTTAGATGAGCTGGGCCTCGTTTGGTCTTTCTTGGACCTAGTTCGGCCGCTCTTTGATGGGCTACAGAAATCCCCCTCTCCAAAAAATATTGAACAAGTGGCACCTTCCTTGAATATTGATGGTTTTGTCCAAGGGTTTCCAGCCATAGAACAATATATTGCCAATACTGAATTTCAAGATAAAAAATAAAAAAAGCGATGGATGTCACGCTTTCCTGAACCCCATTCTCTACGATATTTTACCTTAAACTTATTACCTTCTTCTTCTTCTGGATCTTCGTCATTTCGCTGAGAACTTCCTCCAATTCTCCCAATTGTCCATGATCCATCTCTCTCCTCAGTCTCTACCTCTCCAAATCGTGATGCAACATCAATTCGAATGATAAATACCACCACGAGTACGTCTCATTCAGAACCGGTTTATATCACTCCTGAAAATTGTGATTGGCCTCCCAAGATGGCGTATACCACCACTACGCCAGAACAATTACAAAATGACAAGGTAGAGTTAAAGGCAGATACTAGTTACTTGTTATTACACAGTACAGAAAGTCCCCAACTGCAGAAGGATGAAATTAGACAGTTGAATTACATAACACACTGGACTACCTTTGCATAGAAGAATTTTCGAAACATTAAAACCCAGTTTACTCAAATTCTGCAAAATCTTGAGTTGTTACAGACAACTGTCAATGACATCAAAGCACTCTCCTATCAAACTAAAAATAGGTTAACTCGAGACTATTTTAAACAAGTTGAGTTAGTCCACTTTTAACCTAACTCCCTATCAAATTGAGTCTTAATGATTTTAATTCTTGGGCAAAAAGAAAAATGTCATGCCATGACATGGTTGCGGCAGTCTAAGTTGACTTGGCATCAAATTTTGTTACGTAGGTAAAGGAATTTCGAAAATACTATTTTTGGTAAAATAATAAGTGGTGAAATAATGTTACTTTGTCACCTCTTTCGTCATATTATTTAGAGTTTTTTTATGAAAATTATTGTTAAATAAAAATTTATAAAAATTTATTTTTATAAATATATTAGTAGGTATATGACCGTGTGAATATAAATTATGTAAAAATATTATTTTTATTTACAAATATATCACATATTTTTGTCAAAAAATTATAAAAATTATATTTAAATGATATTTACGTACCGTTTGAATTAACAGAATAATACATCTCTTAATATATTTTTAAGAATAATTTTTTTTTCACAAATTCATCTTGAATAATGATTCTGACGTAAAAAAAAAGCTTATTTTTTATCACATCTTTTTCTCATCATTCAATTTGATTTGTAAATTAAATGACGGACAAAGATGACTTAAAGTTTAGTACTCCGCAGCATCAAACTGAAGTCGTCCAGCTCGATCATCCAATCGTGAAATTGGACGGTTGAACTGACGAGAGTGACAAAATATAAGACAACAAAGCCAAAAGCTTTTTTCTGATGGCGAGGACAAGATTGCGTTATCTCACCAAAGGGTCCACAGGTCATCTGTTTCCCACAAAGAAGTTAATACTAATAAACTATCCTCAGCTCTTGTTGAATTCACACCTCTCACCAACCTGCGATATTGTCGTTTGCGAGATAATTGTCTTTTTTTAAGATGGGCTTAAACTCTAGGCTTAGAATAATTAGTTTTATTCACTTCATTGACCAGCTACTTGAGACTTCTCATGTAAACCTATTCATTTTCCCGTTTTCAAGTTATCTTGATGAAGTACTCATTTTTAACTTAGGGTGCGTTTGGAAGGATTTTAATTTTTAGTTTTTTTGAGAAAAAGTCGGTAGGAAGGAAAAAAAGACTCTTTTAGAGGAGTTTTTTGAATCTTTCAAAAGTTAACTTTTTTGTCCTTACATTTATCTACATCAAAAGTCATCTTTTAAAAAAAAATGACGTGATTATATTACATTCGGAAGGACTTTTGAGAGATGCACTTTTCGAGAAAAAAAGTCACCCTCTAAAACCCATCCAAATGCGCCCTTGGTTGCATAAGAGCCTCTTCCCAAAGGATGAGGTATAAAAATCAAATCCCCTTTCTTAGTAATTTTTTTTTTTTTGCTTTTTTTGATAAGCTCCCCTTCTTAGTAGTTGAAAAGGAATTTTACCTCTCAGGCTTGCATACGCTTATGTTCCATTTTTCTACAAAGACGAAATTTGTGGAATCGTCTCCGTGACGTGACCCTTGGATCTAAGATAGCAGTTGGCATAAATGGAGTCGTCGAGGCATCAAGATTATTCTTCCAAAGAAAAGAATATATAATAAGCTTGAATTTTATTTTTATCCTTTTCTTCTATTAAGGAGGATGTGTAAAAAAAACTAGACGATCACACCACTGGACAAGAAAATAAAGAGCACCTCCACACGTCCCACTCTCACTACCCTAGAAAGGGCAGCATTAGGTAAAATAACTAAAATTCTTCCATGAATAAGACTGTCTCAAAATTGATATGATAATTGATCAAGATTTAAAAATAACCACAAACTAATTGGGTTTTCCACACCCTTCTTTAAGGGCATGTTTGTTTGGAGGATAAGTCGGGATAAATCGATATAAACCGATAAAAGTTAACTTATTCTCTTTGATTGTTCATACAAGATATTCCATGTTATTCTGGTTTATCTCAGGATAACTTATTCCACCAAAAAGATAGAACAATGATATGTTAAGTTTTTTCACAATTCCGGATTATCTTATTTCTCAATCAAAATAAAATGATCTATTTTTTGGAATACTCAACCCTTAATTAAGTTATTCTCCTTGACCTATCCTCCAAACAAACAGGTCATAAGGGTTGCTTTGTTATCGAGTTAGGATAGACGGATACGGTATCCGACGAGAGAGAATTGTGAGGGACCCACACTCTCCTCTCATACACACGCTCTTTAATCAGAGTCGGGTACCGTATTCGACTATCTAAGATCGAATGTCATATCTAACTCCAATTTCAAATAGGGCCTAATTGAAAACTATCAACCCAGTGGTCGTCAACATACGGGGGTTGGCTCCAAGTTCACAATGGAACATAACAACACACACGTCACTCTCACTTGTACGATACGAAGACACCACAGCCTCTTGTTCTTAAAAGCTCAGGAATATCGTAAAGAGGACAGACAAGGCCGAGTGACCCACAAACACGGGCCCTTTTTCACGTTTTCGATGCCGCTTTTTTCTGGGAAGGGAACCTCATTCCTCCTACTCCCCTTTTGTACTTGTGTTAGCGTCAAACGTACGCCATAGGCTAACGAATAAGTGTTGGGCTCTTTATGTGATATCCCTAAAGCTCGCGTTATTTGATGTGATGTTCCTAAAGTTATATATATATGTTCTTGTATCCTTAAATCAGGCCACATTCTTACCCCCAGAGCCTTTTCATCAACTTCCCTATTCTTTACTTAGTCTACAGTTGAGTTAATGCTTAAGCAAATATAAAGTGATAATTATATTCCTAACAATAGAGAAATAGAGAAAAAGAAGAGAAGGAGAAAAACTCTCATCTGTTTCTTTTATCTTTTTTGTAATTCGGTTAAAATTAAGATTTGATAAATTAGTTCGATACGATTCGTACCATATATATTATGCATAATACGTAATTGATATATTATTCATATTTTTATAAATATTATATATTTTATATTATATCAATTGTATTTTCATAAATGATATGGTTCAGATAGAAGTGAGATTCGAATCTTTGACCTCATGATCAAATAATAAACACTCTAACCAACCGTGTTACGTATATATTTTTATCATATTTAACTGTATTAAATATTGATAAAGTAATATTTATTTATTGACATACATTGGTACGATGTAATATGATGTTGTATCGTACGATGCAGTCGGTGCGATCGAGTCAATAAATCTTAATTAAAATATTTAAATTATAACTTTTATTATATTAAATATATGTGTATATATAAATGGACACATATTTATAAATATTTGTATGAAAGTGGTTGAAACATTTTCAAAACATGAGTGACGAGATGTCACGTTTTTCTACTTATTATTTATCACATTATAAAGTTTGACAAATCTATATGATACGGCCTATATTGGACCATATCAAAATGTGATCGATACGACTGACATGTGATACACAATCATTATATTACTTATGTTATTTTAAATATTAAATATTTTACTTCATACTAAAGATGACTTCGTAACTTAATTGATTGGAGATCTCACGTTGTTCGAAATATGTATTTGACATATTTTTATTAATTCTGTTATAAAGTTAGTTAACATTTAAGTCAAAAAATATTTAAAAACATGGCATCCCTCAAGTTTGAATTGAGGACGTGCCTATAAAATCAAACATTAATTAATTAACTGAGTTAGAAATTAATTTGAATAACTTTATTTTATAATATATATATTAAATATCTTTTTTCATCTCGATAAGTAACGATACAAATGTGTATTGTATTGTACTAATAAAAAATCAGTATGATCACTGATTCACTGTAAACCCGCTAGTAAACCCTGTCACAATTATTTTTTATAGTTCGATTTGAAAATTGACCATGAAGAAATGAAAATTAAGTTGGATGCTCTTTAACTCAGCATCATTGAATTTAATTTTCGGATCAATGTTAGGTGGACATTTCAATCTCAAACATTCAATTATCCAAGTAAAAAGGGACGACTGAAATGACTAAACGTATGACACCGTAACAATTTCCAAACTTTAATTGATCGAACTCTCTTAAATCATAATAGATGAACCCACCAGTGTTTCTTCATCACACGGACTTGACCATTATCCCCATGAGCGAGTATTAAGCAAAGTGCGGCCGAGAGATGGAGATGGGTTAGGATATATATGTGACAATTTGCAATTGACGGTAAAAAAGTATATGTATAAATATATATTCTATTTATGATTTATCGTCTCGTCCCGACTCGCACGACCCGACCCAATCCAGACGGGCACCGAGTCGCACGGGCTGGGGGTCGTGGACGGGACGCACTGGACTGCATGGTCCCGTGCATCCCGCCACGTACCGCTCCGATGCGAGGTGAGACTCGGCTCTGTACGAGCGGGTCGGGACGGTTCACCCATTTAACGGGCCGAAGGGGAGGCTCTTCCTCCATCCCTCCCACCGGCGAGCGGCGGTGTTGGACGGCGGTAAGAGCGGCGGACGGCGGCTTTGGGCGGCGATTGGAGGTAGGTGAATTTTTTTTTTAAAATGGTCTGCGCCTGTGGGGGTGGGGAAGGGGGGGGCGTCCACCGCCGGATCTGGCCGGAGGTGGGGGTGGGGTGGGGGAGGGGGGCGTCTGCCAGCCGGATCTGGCTGGAGGTGGGGGAGGGGGGGGGGGGCGTCTGTCACCGGGGGTTGGGACGGCGGGGGTGGGGCAGGGGCGGCCAGGGGCGGCCAGGGGTGGCAGTGGGGGACGGCGGTGGTGGGGCTGGGCCATGGGCGGTGGGGGGGGGGGGGAAGAATAAAAAATAAATTAATTTTTATATTTATATATATTTTTTTTAATTTAAAAAATGTAAGAATAAAATTTGTTAGATTGTTTAATATTATTTTTGATGTACTGTTTAATTCATGTTGTAGAAATAATATAATTTTTATTTAATTCATGTTGTAGAAATAATTTTTTTTGATGTATTGTTTAATTCATGTTGTAGAAATAATATAAATATTTTTTAATTCATGTTGTAAAAATAAATTTATTTTTGATGTATTATTTAATTTATTTTTAAATATTAGATTTAGTTGAGATGTATTAAATTTAAATTTTAGTGTTGTATGTCGTAGAATTAATGATATTATTTTCATTATTAGTTGTAGACGTAAAATAATATAATATTTTATTTTAAAAGAATTAAAGATGTTTTTCATTTAAATATATCTATAGTTATAAATATTTTACAAAAATTAAAGTTAATATTTATAATTTAAATTAAGTAGAGATGTTTTGAATTTAAATATAAATTTATTGATAAATATTTTATAAATAATTTTAAAGTTAATTTAGATGTATAATGTAATTTAAGTAGAGATGTTTTTAATGTAAATATAAATTTAGTGATGAATATTTTATAAATAATTTTAAAGTTAATTTAGATGCATAATGTAATTTAATTAGAGATGTTTATAGTTTAAATATATAATTAGTGATAAATATTTTACAAATAATTTTAATGTTAATTTAGATGTATAGTGTAATTTAATTAGAGATGTTTATAATTTAAATATATAATTAGTGATAAATATTTTATAAATATTTTTAAAGTAAATGTAGATGTATTAAATAAAAAAATTAGCATTATATGTATGTTTTAGAAATAATGATATTATTTTGAACTAAATTTTATTGAGATGTATTAAATATTGAATTTAGTCTTGCATGTCGTAGAAATAATGATACTATTTTCATTGTTAGTTGTACACTTAAAATAATATATTTTTTATAATTTGTATTTCTTAAATTTAGGAGATATAGTTAAGCACTCTATGGCTCCCAGGGAACGACCAAATGATATTGGATAGTCACACGGAGTTATGTTGGATGGCAACCGACGGTGTTGGCGTTGCAACTATTGTAAAATAGAACACCGGGGAGGAGGGGTGTCTCGGTTGAAGAAGCATTTGGCAGGAGGAGCCATTGCAGGATATTCTGAGGTTGCTGGGTGTACCCATGTACCTCGAGATGTGAAACTTGCAATGGCCAGGCACCTGCGGGAGAAGAGAGCTGAGACGCAAGAAAAGGAAAAAAAGAAAAAAAGAGATCAAGCGGTAATAAGCGGAAGAGCAAGCGGCATCGACGAGGAGGAATGTGCATGGACACCCAGTGACGAAGACCAACAAGCACGTACTGAGCAGGCTAATGTGTATGTCACGGTGAATGATCCATACGAAGTCGAGTTCCGTGAGGTATTACGTCAGAGCAGGGAAGAGTCAAGACATCCCGAGGAGACGAGAGTCCGAAGTCGCGAGGCGACGAGGACCGGAGCATCAGGGAGTGGTGGTTCATCTACAATTCGACAACCACGGGCATACAGAGTTTCTTGACTGGTGACTCGGGGACACAAATAAAAAGGACACAATCGATCAACATTGAAGATGTGGAGCCCGGTGCACTATCCCGAGAGCATGGCAAGCAAACGAGGATGGATGATGCATATGGCCAGAAGAGGCCTAAATGGAAACTTGGTCAGGCCGTTGTAAAATGGTGGCACCACGCGGGTCTGCCTTTCAATGCAGCCAATAGCCCTTACTACAAGCCAATGTTTCAGGAAGCTCAGGTCCTTGGGCTACACGTGCAGCCACCTACAGCGAGAGAATTAGTCGGCATATATCTTGATGAACAAGTTGCTGAGATCAAGAGTTATATTGACTCATTCAAATAGAAATGGGAAAAGTACGGAGTCACACTGATGTGTGATGGATGGTCAGGTACCACAAAATCTGGCCTGATCAACTTCCTTGTTTATTGTGACAGACATGTTTTATTTCACAAATCAGTAGATGCGTCTGGTCAAATTTACAGTCACCAATATATTTTGTCATTGAAGGAGCAAGTGATGACTGAGATTGTGGATGAGTACATTGTGCAAGTGTTGACTGACAATGGGTCGAACTATAAGAAGGCTGGGGAGGAGCTAATGAAGAACCGACGGCATATTTTCTGGACCCCCTGTGCAGCACATTGTGTAGATCTGATGTTGAAGGAGATTGGGCAGCTTCGTATGGTCAAATATGTGGTCGAGGTGGCACAAAAAATCACGAAATATATCTACAACCACACACTTGTATTGGCATGGATGAGGGAACATTATGACGGCGAACTGTTGAGGCCTGGCATCACACGATTTGTCACCAACTACATCGCATTGCAGAGCCTATTGAAGCACAAGGATGGGTTGAAGCAAATGTTTAGAGGTGAGACCTGGCTGAGTTCCTCTTTTGCTGCTTCACGTGAAGGGGCGGAGGTCGAGGGGATTGTCAACACCTCAAATTTTTGGGATAGAGTGAAGATATTAGTGTCATTGATAGAGTCACTATATGAGGTACTGCGATGTGTGGATGGGGATAGAGTACCAACCATGGGGTTGGTGTACAGCAAAATAGAAGCTGCCAAGCGGAAGATCCTTACAACGCCCAAAAAATATGGACCCATCATTTTAGAAATTGTGGAGGACAGATTGGACAGACAAATGAGCCGCGATCTTCACATGGAAGGTAAACACTTACTGTAACGACCCGAGAATCCGATTACCGGGAAGGCCCGATAACCCGAGACTCGCACCGCCACCCACGAGCCCGAAGACTCGGAAGGGTTAAAAGGATGGTGTGGAAACTACACAAGCATCACAAATAATTGCAGAAATTAAACAGTTATGATATTAAGCAGGAAATGAATTAACATTTTACATGGTCCACAATAAAATAACAACAACAGCAACAGTAGTCCACGACTAGTACAGTGACAAGAAAGAAAAGTACAGCTACACGGGGCATCCCCCGGCTCTGACCTCTGGCACTACCTCTGGGCACCCGCACCACGCTTCCGCTGCGCTCCTGACACGCTCCCCGAAGGTGGCGCCTCACCTGAAACACGGTGAAAACACGCAGGGAATGAGTCTCGGAACAAGACTCAGTAGGGATCACTCGAACCCTACCTCGTAAAACGAGAAACCACTACCCTAGCGGTAGGAAGGTACCTCGGAAAGGAAAGCCCTGTACTCTACAGAACTAGACCCTAACGGCACGCAAACCGACACACGTGCCACGGTACGAGAAGACCGAAACTCAACGGTCGAACCGTCAAAACCCGAAGGTCGGAAACACACGACTGACAGTCTGACACTCCGTACTCGACAGGAGTACCACCCACTAGAAGCACAGCCGGTAGCGTCCCCTGACGTCTTACACCGCACCGCAGGTGAACCGCCTGACATGGTAGGTCCTACCCGAGGCGCAAACACCGTACAAGTAACCACAACAAGTGACTAGCTGGGGTCACGCCCGTCGACGTGGGTCCAACCGCCCCCAACCACGTGTGCACACACAGACCGCGCGTCCCTGGTCTGGCCCTCTGACCGGTTTTCCCCTCAGCCGGACTCTGGCTGCAAGACGTGGGGCCCAACGGTAACCGGTCCACAAACCGTCTCTAAAGGTCAGCCCGTACACCACTCCCTGGTGCGACTAGCACACGCGTACTAGTAGGCTACGACTAGTGGAGGGTCACAGAAGGAGTAGACTCTCAAGTCTCGGAAAACAACGGTGCAACTGCAGGTACGAGGAACGCTCCTTGTACCAACACCGACGCACGGTGACCAGCTGACAACAACATCTCCCGGTACACTCTGTACGACGAGAGACACACCGACGCAACCCGTACCCTTGAACGGTCCACACTGGGCCGCCCACGGAAGTACGGTCACACAGGGACCGCACAAGGATTAGAACGGTCATATCAGGACCGTTCCACCCAGGGTCCAAACGACAGATAAACGGCCAACACAGGACCGTTCAAACAGATGTGCGGCCAACTCTTGACCGCACGTGGGTGAGGAACGGTCACCTCCTGGCCGCTCGTCTCCCAACGGTAAAAAGCCTGGACGGTTAGTCCTTAGCCGCACTTGGGGAAGGGCGGCTACGGCTTAGCCGTTCAGGTGTTGTGCGGTCAGGGCCAGACCGCACATCCAACCATAGCGCTAGGGGATGTACGGCCAGCACCTGGCCGTGCAAGGGGTTATGCGGTCAGCTCCTGGCCGCACATCCCAGAGCACTGCACAACGGTCACAACCAACGGTCAAAACCCTTGGGGTTGGGCGGTAGCTGTGGGGCCGCACATTAGGATATGCGGTCCCACGATAGACCGCCCAAGCCCACTGCGCGCCAAGCCTCACCCAAAGCGCGCCGAGCCGATGAACGGTCCGAACGGAACCGCATAGGGGTTGTGCGGCCACTGGTTCGACCGCACATCGCTCACCGGCGAGAAAATGGCGAACCTCACCGGAATCGCCCAATCGGCCTCAAAATAAACCCCACGGAGGGGGAAATGGCGAGAGAAGAACCCCCAAGCCCCCTAGCATGCTCCTACGCCCTTAAACCGTGAAATCGGGGCTCAAAACGATGGATCGGACGAACTCACCCCGCGGCATGATCGACCCTTCCCGGCTCAAAATAAACCCCTCTCGACCTCGTCTCGAGCTGAAACTCACGGGGAAGGAAGACATGAGGCTAAGGAACGTCACCCTACCTCCGGTCCGCGACGAAACGCTCCGATCCGAGCTCGAAGTCGCGAAGAACGCCGCTAGAATCTCGCCTCTCCACGCCTCCCACGCTCGCCGTATGCCCGCACGATCGCCTCGCCGCCGCCCACGTCACCGCGCCGTCGCCCCGCCGCCGTCTGCAGCCGGAGGGGAGCTCGCCGTGGCCAACCGGGAGGAAGAGAGGGAGAGGGAGGGAGACACGGTGGAGGAGGAAGGAGGAAGAAGAAGAAAAGAGAAAAGAAGAAAAAAGAAAAGAAAAGAAAATGGGAATATATAGAAAATCCGATTTTTCGGAAAAATACCGAAAATTAGAAAAATACATTTCCGGAATCCTCGGAACGCACCGATCGCAACGGTACCACTCGTGCCTCGGGGAACTGCCCGGTTCGCCCGCAGCGAGCGTCCGAAGAAAAAGCCGAAACACACACCGGAAATCGGAAAACACGCGCGGAAAAAGCCACGGAACGCCTCCGGGCCTCCGAAACGACTCCGGATCGCGCCGATCCGAACACGAAAGATGTCCGAAACGAAATTTCGGACACAACGGAGCCGGACGCTCCGAAAACCAGATCCGGGACCCACGAAGAAGGATCCGAAAGGTCCGGGATATTACAGCCCTCCCCCCTTAAGGAATTTCGTCCTCGAAATTGAGAACAACCCAAGGGGAAAGAAGAGGAAGACTCACTCAAACAGATACGGGAACTGCTGACGCATCTCGTCCTCACGTTCCCACGAAGCCTCACCACCAGAGTGTCGTTGCCACACGACCTTGACCAAGGGAATAACCTTGTTCCGCAGGCGCTGCTCTCGCCTATCCTCCACGCGGATCGGAAACTCTGGGAGAGAAAGATCTGGAGTCACCTCAGGCCAAACGGAAAACTCGAGCACATGAGAGTCATCGGGCATATACTTCCGCAACATAGAGACGTGGAACACGTCATGCACCGACGCCAACTCAGAGGGTAACTGCAACCGGTAAGCAACCTCACCGATGCGCTCCACAATCGCGAAAGGACCAATATAGCGGGGACTCAGCTTCCCACGCCGTCCAAACCGCATCACCCCCTTCATCGGAGAAACTCTCAAGAACACATGATCGCCCACGGCGAACTCGAGGGGCTGCCGCCTACGGTCAGCATAGCTCTTCTGCCGACTCTGGGCCGCCAACATGTTCTGACGAACCAGGTGCACAACATCCACACATTGCTGCACCAATTCCGGTCCCGTCAAAACACGCTCACCCACCTCAAACCAATCAAGTGGAGTCCGACAAGGACGCCCATACAATGCCTCATAAGGAGCCATGCCGATGCTCGAATGAAAGCTGTTGTTATAGGCAAACTCCACTAACGGTAGGTGATGAATCCAACTCCCCTGCCACTCCAGGCAGCAGGATCTCAGCATGTCCTCCAAAGTCTGAATGGTCCTCTCAGACTGACCATCTGACTGTGGATGATACGCCGAGCTAAATGCCAACTCCGTGCCAAGAGCTCGCTGGAAACTCCTCCAGAATCCAGAAGTGAAGCGCGGATCCCGATCCGACACGATCGAAATGGGAACCCCATGCAACGGCACGATCCGCTCCACATAAAGACGAGCCAACTTAGGCACGCTCCAGCTGACTTTGACCGGTAGCAACCGCGTCACCTTCGTCAGCCGATCCACCAGCAACCAAATACTGTCCTGCCCAGTCGGGGTTCTGGGCAACCCCACCACAAAATCCGTGGTCACATGGTCCCACTTCCAAGCAGGAACATCCAAGGGCTGGAGAGTACCGCCTGGTCGCTGATGCTCCGCCTTCACTTGCTGACAGATCAGGCACCTGGCCACAAACTCGGCCACATCTCTCTTCATGCCAGGCCACCAGAACTGCCTCCGCAAGTTCCGATACATCTTCGTCGCACCCGGGTGCACAGTGTACCTGCTCCCATGAGCCTCGCGTAACACCGCACGACGAACCTGCTCCTCCGCTGGGACGTACAGCCTGCCACGAAACCTCGCAGCACCGTCCTCGCCGAGCTCCACATCAGCCATCGCAAGAATCCGGGGCAACTCAGGGTCCGCATGCTGAGCCTCTGTCACCTGACGACGAATAGCAGGAGTGACAGTCAGACTCGCAAGCACTGCCAACCCTGGCTCCTGGGGAATCTTGAGCCTGAAAGATACTTCGGGCACCTGTTCCCAGAGCCTCCACTTCCTCAGCATCAAGGTACTGACCGCAACCTTCCTACTCAAGGCATCGGCGACGACATTCATCCTGCCCGGCTGATAAGACAGGGTGAAGTCATAGTCCTTCATGAACTCCATCCAACGCCTCTGTCTGAGGTTCAGATCTCTCTGCGAGAACACATACCTCAAACTCTGATGGTCAGTGAACACCTCGAACTTCTCACCGTACAGATAATGCCTCCAGATCTTCAGCGCGAAGATCACTGCCGCCAACTCAAGGTCATGGGTAGGGTAGTTCTCCTCATGGGGCTTTAGCTGCCGAGATGCATAAGCCACCACTCTACCATGCTGCATCAGAACAGCACCCAATCCGACGCCGGAAGCATCTGTACACACCACAAAACCTCCCGATCCAGAAGGCAAAACCAACACCGGAGCCGAGGTGAGCAATCTCTTCAGTTCCCTAAAGCTCTGCTCACACTCCTCGGACCAGACGAAAGGCACATCCTTCCGCGTGAGCCTCGTCATCGGGGTCGCAATGCGGGAAAAATCCTGGATAAACCGGCGATAATAACCCGCAAGCCCCAAGAAACTCCGGATCTCCGTCACCGACCTCGGCCTCGGCCATTGCATCACAGCCTCGACCTTGGCGGGATCCACGGAAATGCCATCACCAGAAATCACGTGCCCCAGAAAGTGCACCTCACTGAGCCAAAACTCGCACTTGCTGAGCTTCGCATACAACTGGTGATCTCGCAACGTCTGCAGCACCACACCCAAATGGTACGCATGCTCCTCAGCAGACCGCGAATAAACAAGGATGTCATCCACGAAAATGACCACGAACTGGTCCAAATACGGATGAAACACCCTCTGCATCAAGTCCATGAAGGCTGCTGGGGCATTGGTGAGCCCAAACGGCATCACCAGAAACTCATAATGCCCGTACCTCGTACTGAACGCAGTCTTCTCCACATCGGACTCGCGAATTCTCAGCTGATAGTAACCGGACCGCAAATCAATCCGCGAGAACACTCGCGCGGACTGCAGCTGGTCGAACAAGTCATCAATCCGCGGCAATGGATACTTGTTCTTAATGGTCACTTCATTCAGCTGCCGATAGTCAATGCACAGCCGCAGACTACCGTCCTTCTTCTTCACGAACAACACGGGCGCACCCCAAGGGGAAAAGCTCGGACGAATGTACCCCTTGGCCAACAGTTCCTGCAACTGCGCCCTCAACTCCCTCAACTCCGCGGGGGCCATACGGTAGGGAGCCTTCGCCAAAGGTCCCGTACCAGGTACAACCTCGATCACGAAATCGATCTCCCGCTGGGGAGGTAATCCAGGCAACTCCTCAGGAAAA
The DNA here is from genome assembly GCA_022559845.1 of Amorphophallus konjac. Classification (NCBI taxonomy): domain Eukaryota; kingdom Viridiplantae; phylum Streptophyta; class Magnoliopsida; order Alismatales; family Araceae; genus Amorphophallus; species Amorphophallus konjac. Next base: position 524,440,524 of record CM040121.1, on the reverse strand, counting down.
ACATCGGGAAACTCGCACACCACCGCAATGTCCTCGACATTCGGCTCCATCCGGTCAGACACAACCACAGACGCGAGAAAACCCTGACAACCTGAATCAAGCAATCGACGGGCTCGAATAGCAGAGATAAGAAATCGAGAAGAGGCGGAACGGATACCTTGGAAATAGAAGGTCCTCTTGCTCGGATGTTGGAAGTAGACCCTCTTCATCCCACAATCCACCACCGCTCCATGAGTCTCGAGCCAATCCATGCCTAGAATCACGTCGTAATCCCGAAGCTGCAACGCATACAACCTGCCTGGCATACTCCGCCCATCGATCCACACCGGAACCTGGTCGAAGCAATACGGAGTGACCATAAAGTCACCCGAAGGCAACTCCACAGCCAAATCACAGGACAACTGGGTCACCGGCTCCTCGACGCTCGACGCGAAATCCTCCGAAATGAACGAATGAGACGCGCCAGAATCAAATAAAACCCGAGCCGCACAACCCAAAATCTGAACGGTACCTTCCACGAGCTGCGACGCTACTGCCTCTGCCCTGGTCAAGTGCGTGATCTGGCCACGAGCTCTCTGCCTGCCTCCCACACTAGCTGACCTGGGTAGCGGCGGATACTGTCCCTGCTGCTGCTGCTGCTGGGAAACCTGCTGCTGCGGCGGCCTCTGAGGACAGTCACGCGCCATGTGCCCTGGCTGGTCACACCGAAAACAGATGATCGGCGCCGTGCACTGCCTGCCTGGGTGGGTCCCACTACACCGTGGACAAGGTCCTCGCGATCCACCCACCGATCCCTGTCGCTGCAAAGGAAACGGCTGCTGCACACTGCCCGATGAAGCCTGCCCCTGATCCCTGGACTTCTTCTTGCCGAACCCTCTCTTGAAGAACTTTTTGACCTTCGTGCCAAAGGACGCAGATCCTGTCACCGAAGCTGCCGATGCCGGTACTCCTGAACCACCCGACGCAGACTGAAAGAAACCCTGCTGCTGAGTAGCCGACTGCTGGCTGCGACCTGACACAGACTGCCCCTGGCTGATCGGTCCTCGAGTCCTCTGCATATCCATCTCCAAGGAAATCGCAACACGAGACGCCGTCTCGAGATCAGTGGCCCCATTCGCGATCAGATGGTGCCTCAGCTCCAGCCTCAAGCCCTGCACAAACTGCGTCGTCCTCACCCTCTCATGCTCCATGATATGAGGTGCGTACCGACCCAGCTCGACAAATCGGGCCCTGTACTGCAACACGGACATGTCACCCTGCACCAGCTCCAGAAACTCCCGCATCCGCTGCGTAGCAACAATATCTGGACAGTACGTACGCTCGAAAGCACTGACAAAGTCATCCCACTCGATCTGCTCAAGCGGACGAAGCTGAAAGGACGTCTTCCACTCGGAAGACCACCACCTCCGAGCCGTACCCTGCAACTGGTTGTAGGCCAACACCACTCTGTCCTCGACAGCACTCTTTGCAGAACTGAACACCCGCTCCATCTCATCAAGCCAATCACGAGCCGCATCAGGGTCTGCCTGGCCGCTAAAGTAAGGTGGATGAACTGCATGAAATCCCTCACTGCTCGGCCTGGCCCACCCCTGACTGACGAGCCCTCACCGGCCTCTCCGCCGAACTGCTGAGCCATGAGATGGTACATGCCACGGAGAAAACCCTCGGCCCCCGGAGCCCTCGCAGCATCCGCGGCCTCGGTAGCTCCCGGAACTCTGCTATGCTCCTCCTGGTCCCTCTGGACCCCCTGCTGGATCTCCTGACCTCCAGCCGACTGCCCCTGCTGAGAGCGAGAACTCCTCCTCGGCGCCATCCTCGCTCCTTAAGCACAAGACAGAAAACTCAGAAACGGAAGGTCAGAATAAAACACGCGGTGCCCCATGCCAGCGTCACATGTACATCATCGTTGTGGACTAGTGGACCACTACAATTACCTATGATTCTCATGTAATTCCACAACCGCGCTCTGATACCAGCTGTAACGACCCGAGAATCCGATTACCGGGAAGGCCCGATAACCCGAGACTCGCACCGCCACCCACGAGCCCGAAGACTCGGAAGGGTTAAAAGGATGGTGTGGAAACTACACAAGCATCACAAATAATTGCAGAAATTAAACAGTTATGATATTAAGCAGGAAATGAATTAACATTTTACATGGTCCACAATAAAATAACAACAACAGCAACAGTAGTCCACGACTAGTACAGTGACAAGAAAGAAAAGTACAGCTACACGGGGCATCCCCCGGCTCTGACCTCTGGCACTACCTCTGGGCACCCGCACCACGCTTCCGCTGCGCTCCTGACACGCTCCCCGAAGGTGGCGCCTCACCTGAAACACGGTGAAAACACGCAGGGAATGAGTCTCGGAACAAGACTCAGTAGGGATCACTCGAACCCTACCTCGTAAAACGAGAAACCACTACCCTAGCGGTAGGAAGGTACCTCGGAAAGGAAAGCCCTGTACTCTACAGAACTAGACCCTAACGGCACGCAAACCGACACACGTGCCACGGTACGAGAAGACCGAAACTCAACGGTCGAACCGTCAAAACCCGAAGGTCGGAAACACACGACTGACAGTCTGACACTCCGTACTCGACAGGAGTACCACCCACTAGAAGCACAGCCGGTAGCGTCCCCTGACGTCTTACACCGCACCGCAGGTGAACCGCCTGACATGGTAGGTCCTACCCGAGGCGCAAACACCGTACAAGTAACCACAACAAGTGACTAGCTGGGGTCACGCCCGTCGACGTGGGTCCAACCGCCCCCAACCACGTGTGCACACACAGACCGCGCGTCCCTGGTCTGGCCCTCTGACCGGTTTTCCCCTCAGCCGGACTCTGGCTGCAAGACGTGGGGCCCAACGGTAACCGGTCCACAAACCGTCTCTAAAGGTCAGCCCGTACACCACTCCCTGGTGCGACTAGCACACGCGTACTAGTAGGCTACGACTAGTGGAGGGTCACAGAAGGAGTAGACTCTCAAGTCTCGGAAAACAACGGTGCAACTGCAGGTACGAGGAACGCTCCTTGTACCAACACCGACGCACGGTGACCAGCTGACAACAACATCTCCCGGTACACTCTGTACGACGAGAGACACACCGACGCAACCCGTACCCTTGAACGGTCCACACTGGGCCGCCCACGGAAGTACGGTCACACAGGGACCGCACAAGGATTAGAACGGTCATATCAGGACCGTTCCACCCAGGGTCCAAACGACAGATAAACGGCCAACACAGGACCGTTCAAACAGATGTGCGGCCAACTCTTGACCGCACGTGGGTGAGGAACGGTCACCTCCTGGCCGCTCGTCTCCCAACGGTAAAAAGCCTGGACGGTTAGTCCTTAGCCGCACTTGGGGAAGGGCGGCTACGGCTTAGCCGTTCAGGTGTTGTGCGGTCAGGGCCAGACCGCACATCCAACCATAGCGCTAGGGGATGTACGGCCAGCACCTGGCCGTGCAAGGGGTTATGCGGTCAGCTCCTGGCCGCACATCCCAGAGCACTGCACAACGGTCACAACCAACGGTCAAAACCCTTGGGGTTGGGCGGTAGCTGTGGGGCCGCACATTAGGATATGCGGTCCCACGATAGACCGCCCAAGCCCACTGCGCGCCAAGCCTCACCCAAAGCGCGCCGAGCCGATGAACGGTCCGAACGGAACCGCATAGGGGTTGTGCGGCCACTGGTTCGACCGCACATCGCTCACCGGCGAGAAAATGGCGAACCTCACCGGAATCGCCCAATCGGCCTCAAAACAAACCCCACGGAGGGGGAAATGGCGAGAGAAGAACCCCCAAGCCCCCTAGCATGCTCCTACGCCCTTAAACCGTGAAATCGGGGCTCAAAACGATGGATCGGACGAACTCACCCCGCGGCATGATCGACCCTTCCCGGCTCAAAATAAACCCCTCTCGACCTCGTCTCGAGCTGAAACTCACGGGGAAGGAAGACATGAGGCTAAGGAACGTCACCCTACCTCCGGTCCGCGACGAAACGCTCCGATCCGAGCTCGAAGTCGCGAAGAACGCCGCTAGAATCTCGCCTCTCCACGCCTCCCACGCTCGCCGTATGCCCGCACGATCGCCTCGCCGCCGCCCACGTCACCGCGCCGTCGCCCCGCCGCCGTCTGCAGCCGGAGGGGAGCTCGCCGTGGCCAACCGGGAGGAAGAGAGGGAGAGGGAGGGAGACACGGTGGAGGAGGAAGGAGGAAGAAGAAGAAAAGAGAAAAGAAGAAAAAAGAAAAGAAAAGAAAATGGGAATATATAGAAAATCCGATTTTTCGGAAAAATACCGAAAATTAGAAAAATACATTTCCGGAATCCTCGGAACGCACCGATCGCAACGGTACCACTCGTGCCTCGGGGAACTGCCCGGTTCGCCCGCAGCGAGCGTCCGAAGAAAAAGCCGAAACACACACCGGAAATCGGAAAACACGCGCGGAAAAAGCCACGGAACGCCTCCGGGCCTCCGAAACGACTCCGGATCGCGCCGATCCGAACACGAAAGATGTCCGAAACGAAATTTCGGACACAACGGAGCCGGACGCTCCGAAAACCAGACCCGGGACCCACGAAGAAGGATCCGAAAGGTCCGAGATATTACACTTACATTCTCGTCCAATAAATGAGCTGTGATCTTCAGTTGATACTAATATGTAATTCATTATCTTGCGATTGCAGCGTACTATCTACATCCGGCCTTCCAATATGCTCGGGGCCTTGTTTATGACGATACTTTGATAGAATCGGTCAACATTATGGTAGACCGATTATCTTTCACCCCAACAGATGCTGCTGATGCGTTGAATGAGGTATACTTAGATATTTTACCACTAAGAATATGAAATGAAATGTACACTTAATATTTTTCGATAATGCATATGAAAATATTTAGAGAGGTAATTGGTTCATTTGCGACACCTAATGCCGTGGCCAGTCGTGACAGACTCGACCTAGGTAATGTGTCTTCACAATATACCTTCTATATCTCGAGAAGTAATTTTTACATCTAATTATTATATTGTACGTGATCTGTCTTAAACACAGCTGAGTGGTGGCTAAATTACGTCACAAGTGCACCCGTATTAAGGAAGATCACAATGAGAGTTCTATCGCAAATATCCTCGTCGAGTGGGGGTGAGCGGAATTGGTCGATGTTCTCCTTCTTGCATACTAAGCTGAGGAATAGGCTGACACACAGCATGCTAGACAAAATGGTGTATGTTCATTACAACATGAGGCTAAAGGTCCGACATGTGCAAATAGATACAAGGAGAGGAGAGGGAGATTACGACCCAATGGATGCTATGTACTTGCGAGACGATGATGACCCTATGGTAGTATGGATTGCAAGAGCCACAACCGAGCGTGGTGAGGCAGAATTGGACGAGGAGGCTAAAGAACCAGGCGAGACACCATGGCCTAATACTTTTCTCGCATCAGCTGTACAAGAGGCAGTGGGGGAGGGAGATGACATCCATGTGCAGTTGGGTGGTGACGAGTCAGCAACGGGACGTGATGCTGAAGTTAATTTGGATGAAGACCTCATCATTGGGGGTGGAGACACATCGTATGCGTACGATGATATAGCATGAGAGCGATTGATGCAACCTCCAACAATTGAGCGTCAAGTGCCAGCTCAGGTGAATTAATATATGAAAATCGAATCGCATATTTCATTATATAGCGTAGTCATATATTGATGTATGATGATGTAAGAAATATATTGCAGGTCAGTCCGACAAATGACAATATTGCGGGAGAACTGTGGTCCCGGGTTGCTGCACCGCGGCATACAATATCTGCGGAACCCAGAAGGTTATCCACTTCAAGAGAGGCTAGGGGGAGTTCCTCATTTAGAGAGGTGAAATTATATTGTCATTTCTACATTTATGTGTTGTATTTCATTGGTAATTGAATATATTATTCTTTCAATTGTGTAGTCTTCGGTACAATCGAAATAAGCATCTCAGTCTGTTACGCCATGACACTCAACGTCTAAGGCACCTAGTCAGTCGTCTCAGGTATACGTACAGATTTACACAGTAGAAAGTAAATTGAAAAATTATCTAACCAGGCTTCTGCTTCTCAGGCATCTAGAGGGACACAACATGCAGTAGGTAAGCCGCCCCCTACTCCACAGAAGAAAAAATCATCATGGACCACATTATTCAGCAGCAAGAAGGACAAGGGACCACCATTAAATCCGATAGATATTGCAGACATGGAGACATTAGATCCCAATGCAGATGACGACACTCCCGAGCCTTCTGTTGAGCCCCGCATCAGTGGGAGTCATGACTCCGATGATGATAGTACACCGACAGGGTCTTCATCCCATGGAGGTGGCGGTTCTCAAGGTAGTCAACGGAGTCGTCGTGAGGATACTAGTGCTGGTGGCAAAGAGTACAGCAGTGGTCATAGTAGAGGTCGTGGGGGCCGTCAACATGCCGCATGGACAGAGGAGCAGCACTTCACACATGCCACGCAAGATGAGGACCACGGTACTCCACCGCCAGGGACGAGACGGGCAGCTGATCATTGGGATCCCTACTATGGAAGTTCGGTTGCAGACAGTACCAGCTATCAAGGCATGTTGTCTGATTTTGAGAGGATGAGCACACATGACTCCCAGAGATCTGGAAGCTCGTATGGACGGTCATGGCCGCAGCAGCCGATGTATCATGGCGACTCAGATAGCAGTAGTTCATTTTTCCCATCGTATCCATATCCTTATGCCGCAGCTGCGCCAGTAGAGGTCGTGTACGCACAAGGTTCGCATGAGTATGAATACTACGTACGCATGTACTGGGAGAACTATTCAGGTTCAATGCGCTATGAAGACTATCTGTCCTATCTGCGGACCACATTTAATGTCAGATTGTTTGGAGAGCACTGGCCCAATTTGGGTCCATAGGCTTTATTAGTATGTATCATTTGGTTACATTTAGAACTAACTAATAATTAATTGTACATTTCTTCATATATAGAGTTTTGTACTTGTCATCGAAATCACTAATGTAAACTTTTACATCATTTGCAGATCATCATGGACGGACGGCGTCACCCTGCGTGGGAGCATGGATACTCTGTTGAGGGTGATGGACATGTGCACTGTACATACTGCGAATATCGCGTCACCGGCATACACAGGTTTGCGGAGCACCTTGCGGGAGTGGGACGCGATGTTCGTGCATGCGACCGAGTTCCGGGAGATGTCCGACATTCCTTTCGGACACAGTTACAGGATAGATACGGTTCTCGTAGCACACCCAAGACATCTTCTTCTACGTCCCGGGTACCCCCACCACGAGCACAGGGCGGAGCAGGATCTTCCTCCACGTCCAGAGTTCGAGCAGCACCAGCACCAGTCGCACATGATAGAATTGAAGCTATAGATGTAGTGATGACTTTTTTTACAGATTTTCATGTACCCTCCACCGCAGCACACGACCCATCATTTGTGCATATGGTTACATATTTTCAGTCCCACCCACATGTACCTCCACCCACTAGGATAGAGTTATATTATACGGGTGATCAGTCTCATATATCTGATGATGAGTTTTGAGATTCAAACTTCACTGATGACGAGGATTAGTGAGTTTTGGGATTCGGGCTTCACTGATGACGATGATTAGTGAGTTTTGGGATTCGGGCTTCACAAATGAGGATGATGAGTGAGTTTTGGGATTCGGGCTTCACAGTTGAGGAGGATGAGTGAATTTTTGTATTTTATACTTCATGAATGAATGTCATTATTATGTCATTGTTTACTTTAACATATTAAGAAATTTAAATAAATTTTTTATGTATTATATATAATAGGATGTTTAATTAAGCGGTGTAATATGTTATTTTTATATAATTAATTATGTGTAATTTAGTATGGATCTATTATCATAAAAAAACTCTACATTCTAATATTCTTAAATATATATAATATTTAATCTTTAAATAAAATTTTATTAAAAATTTTAAAAAATTTAAAAAATCACGCGTCGAGAGCCCAAGAGGACGCACCGGGTCATTGTGCGACCCGGCCGACCCGACCCGTCCCGCGCCGAGACCGGGTCGACAAACCTTGATTCTATTGTGGTAAATTTACAATTTAACATAAGTTAAGTAAGTAACTCAGGAGTAAACAGGGTTTGCCGTCTCGATCGATCTACCCGTCTCGGTCACAGTCTGGGTCGGGTCGATCCCGTCTCAGTCCGTCTTGATCCGTGTTATAATTAAAAAGATTATATATATATAATATATAAAATAATAAAATAAAAATAGAAAAATATTATATAGATAATATAATATAATATTAAAATAATAGATCGTCCCGATGACGACCCATGACCCAAGTATCCCGCTTACCACCTAGGTCGAGTCGAGTCATGCGAATCGAGACGACCCGCACCTGGACGACAAACCCTAAGAGTAAGGATATATTTGTATTTCATTACCAACGCTAACTAAGTCTCCTTTATCTGCTAACCTCTCAAATGTCACGTATATCAAATGTAACCTCGTCAACCTAATTATTTTGACTTGTAATGATATCTTTACAGTAAGTGTTGCATTAAAATCTCTTATTTAATTTTAATTATAAATTAAAAGAGTCAAAATATCACTTATACTTCTAATTTTTAAATTCATTCTATCTCTAGACATATTTTTTAAGATTTGACGGATCATTCGTATCGATTGCACTGATCTTTTATTAATATAATATAATATAATTTGATATCATTACATGTATCGATGAAAGAATACACTTCATATACACATTCTATGTAAAATAATATGAAAAAAAATTTATAGCTTATTTTGTTAGGTGACGTGCATTCAATTTATAAGATATCATGAGTTCAAATTTTACGAACACCTCTTAAAAAATAAATTAAAAAACATTTGTCTAATATTTTTTAAATCGATGAGAGATTAATACCATCCAATATATGTAATAAGAGACGTACTCTGATATCTTTATCTCTCTCTTTCCTTTTTTTTACGTAATGTGTTCTCAAAATAACTCTTTTTGGGTTGAGATATTTTCATCTTAAAACATAATTTTATGGATGAAAATGAAATATTCTTTCAATATTTAATGAAGGTTCATTATAAGTATATTCTGGTAGCTTAATAATATAAGAATATTATTTAAAATAATATAAAAATAAGAGAGATAATTTGACAAATTAAATTATAAAAATGATAATACTCAAGATTTAGCAAACCAAGATTGGACGGATATAACCGTCCATCCCATCCCAATCACAGATCGGGACGATCGATCCGTGAGACGTAATCGAGACGTTTTATATATTATTTTAATTTCTTTTATAAAAAATTAATTTTGTAAATCGGTTGATTAAGAGTCTCACCGTTAACTACGAGGCTCTGAGTTTTAAACTCACTTTTGACGTATTTTTGGTTCGATTTTTTTAAAAAAATTTTAAAAATATATTTAAAACAACGGTGAATCTAAGGATTCAAACTTAAGTGCACCCATCTACATTGCACAACAACTAACCAGTTAAGTTAAAATTTTATTTAAATTATATTATTTTGATATATATATATATTATAATTTATCATCTCGATACGTAATAATATTAATCTAATTGATTCGATCGAGACGACAAAACTCTGATAATACTTTAGATAAATTATTATTATATACGCACATATACACAGGGTCAAGGTTAGCCAACTCGTTGGAAACTGACGGACATTCATCGTCAAACAATGCAGGACAACTCGAATTGACTCAGGTACCGAGTCATTCATTGGACTCTAAAGCTCATTTTGATAATAGAATAAGATGAATTAATAAGAATTATTTGGACGTGAGTGAATTATTCTTATTTAAGAGTATAAATATGTCACTCTAGGTTAAATAGAGTTAAAATATTTAACTTGAGATTAACTAGTTACACCTCTCTCACATAAATATGCTATCATACCTTGAATAAGATAGATATTAAATTAAAAATATGAAAACCTAGATTCACCTGGATTAACTTATTATCAAAGTGACCCTACTAGAACCTTTTAAATGACTCGAGAAACCTCTTACCGTGATAAGGTATGAGTAGGCCACTTTTGCTCAAAGCAGGGGACCAAAGGCGAGGAACAGGTGCACAGTGTCTAGAATAACAAGTCGGAGACTCCTCTCTTTACAAATACAAATTAGAGGAATACTTTGTAAATCATAAAGATGTTGGGGAGTACTGTACAAAATCCCGGGAAACCGTCGCAATGTTAGGGAGATGCATAATTCCCGCTTATGAATTGTACTTCAATGGTGAATGCATTTCGATTTTGGTTGGGTTTTGGTTGGGTTTTATTTAGGGATTGAAATTTTAGATTAGTGAGTTAACTGATAGTTTTAATTATAAATCAATTCATCAATTAGTGAACGTGAATTTATTTTAAGAAATACGTCTGATGAGGAGAATATTCTCTTTTAAGGTGTGAATTTAATATATTAAAATTATTTTTTAATCTGATTCTTAATGTAAAATTTAATTCTTAATAAAATCTAATTTTCAACTAAACATATATAATTCACTAATAATAAATTTTAATTCTCTTATCTCTCACTAACCCCGCTTACGGCTCTCCTCTTCCCCGTTGCATCTCGCCCCCTGCTCATAAAAAAGCTAAAAAGAAATTTTTACACCCCCCCCCCCCAAAAAAAAAAAAAAACTCCACCCCTTTTCTTCCTGTCCACCCCCAAAACCAGCTCTAGCCTGTTGGAAAGCGCTCCTTGGAGGAAGAAGTTGAGTCACCGGGGAGGAGGGCTCCGCAGCAGAGGTATCCTCCCTCCTCCATGTCGTCTCCATCGCGATTCCTGGCTTCTCCGCTCTTCTCATCGTCTCTGGTTCTCCATTTCTAGGGTTTCGGGAGGATCAAGGTCCCCGCGATGGCGTCCAAGCGGATCCTGAAGGAGCTCAAGGACCTCCAGAAGGATCCCCCCACGTCTTGCAGCGCAGGTACCCCCTGATCGGTGTTGGTTGCTTGTTTCTCGGCGGTTGGGCCCTCTTTTGCGCAGATCTGGCTTTTCCTTTGCCGGTGGATGCTGTGCCTGTTGACCTTTTGGAGACGAGGATCGGCGACCTTGTTGGTTGCTTTTTTTTTTCGTTTGTGGTTCGATTTTGGTGTTTTAGCTGCCTGATGTTTTGTGCATGTTTGTGAAAGAGATTACGATTGATCATGGATTTGGTGAATGATATTGGGTAGATCGTTAATGATATTGCACAGATCGTTCCGAACCATTCGGCGAGTATATTAATAAGAGGGAACCGGCTTTGGACTCCTTTGTTGTTTTTCCCTGATCTGGATGCCTTGATAAGCATGCCTTGCTGCAGCGGCATTTGTACGCCCCTCCCCGGTGGGAGATCGTACTTTATATCCATTGAAAAAGAGCAGAAGGGCGAAGATAAGCGTTTATCACATGTTTTTTAGCCTGTTTTAAGGAAAATTCTGTGTGCTATATTTTTTAGCCTGCTAGAAGCCCTTTCGCTGCATTTGGACGGTAGGGAGCCAACATACAATTGATGAAAGATGAAAAAGATGAGCGTGAGTAGTATGCATGCACTAATGGTATGTCACACTTCAGTATTAGATTATAGATCGTATGTATTGAATGGTGATGTGTGTTTGTCATATGGATATACTTTCTAGGCTGTTATAAACCATTTTTTAGCATGTGGACATCAATCATTAATAGAGTTAGTACAAGATGATATCATGATCAGGAGAACAAGAATATGAGAATGAGCTAATCTATGTGTATCCTGTTTCGTAGCTTTTTTTCCACCATGGACCCAATGTAAGATTATCGTGGAGTGAAAAAAAGAAGTTGATTTAACCAATGTTGGGGGTGTGGCAATCGATGGAATTTCTCCGATCTCTTTTGAGGACAATTGGCATTCTAAAAATTGATATGATGGAATGCTTATGTTATATGGTACCGAGTGTTGGACAGTACGAAAGGAACACATTCACAAAATATGTATAGCAAAGATGAGGATGTTGAGATGGATGTGTGGTAAGATTAAGAAAGACAAGATTAGGAATGAGCGCATCCGTAAGGACTTAGGGATAGCCCCAATTGATAGTAAAATGAGAGAAAATAGACTCAGGTGGTTTGGACATGTGTTTCGTCGCCCTAACTCAGCGCCGGTTAAAAGATGTGACCGAATCTTAGTGGATGCTAGTAAAAGAGTTCGAGGAAGGCCTAAAATGAGATAGTGCGATGTTATTAGGAAGGACATTGGTTTCTTGAGTTTAAATAAGAATATAGCACTTGATCGAAATCTTTGACGGAACAAGATTCATGTAGCCGACCCCAAATAATTGGGATAAGGCTATGATGATGATGATGATGATGATGATGATGATGATGGAATGCTTATGCAGTTTGGTATATTGTTTGTTTGGGGGAGGTGAGGTGATGGGTCTTGAGTGTGAATTGAAAGACCATGTGAATTAATTTTTTTAGATTGCCTCCCATTGCAAAACCAGTGTGAATGTAACCCCTTGGATAATTTGTAGACAAAGAAACAATCAATTAAGAACTCCAGGCTTTTACAGCATGCATTTGCTTCTCTTTCCTTCGGTGTTGTCCAGCACTGCTTGAGAGAAATTTTGCATCATTTTTTTCATTAAACGCTATTTTTTTTGCATCTGACAGTAGATATTCATGTTCTGAAATGTTGTGGCTTGCATATGCCCTTCTTTTTCAGTATAATTCATTGCACATTTTGACCTCTTGTGGTCCTGTAGCAGAGGATGAGCTTGATTGGCAAGCAACAATAGTTGGTATGTTTTTCTAATGTAATTCATTTCCTTAACATCTTACAGGTCCTGTTGCTGAGGATATGTTTCATTGGCAAGCAACAATAATGGGTCCCCCTGACAGTCCCTATGCTGGCGGTGTGTTCCTTGTCACTATTCATTTCCCTCCAGATTATCCCTTCAAACCGCCAAAGGTATGAACTCTGCCAACTGCCTTTAGTGTAAAACTGGTTTCCTGCTTGTTTAACATGTAATCTGTACCTTCCAAGAAAACATGTAATCTGTGTGATAATTTGTTTAGCGCTAAATTTGTCTTTCTCTGAAAGTGGTTTATGCCTTACGTTTCTCATCCCTATGAAATGTTATAGTCCAACCTAGAACTCATCACATTTGTTCTCTCTCCTCCTACATGATGGTTGATAAGAATGTTCACTGAAGTTTAAGGGATAAATGCCGAATGCATGATTCCAACATCCCAGTCGTTATTTTTCAGTGAGTTCCAACTTCCAACTTGAAATCTGTATGAAAACTCTCAATAGTGTCGAGGTACATTTTCCATTGACTAAACAATAAAACGTCATGTATGAAGTACTTTGATCTTGATTTATCTTTAAGGAATTGGCCACCATACAGTTCATGGTGTGCAATTGGTCACACTGCGAATGTCACTTCATAGAATCAGTTTTCAAATTGCAGAATTTGATCTCGATCTGCTGATATTTCATTCTGATTGAATCTTGGCTTAATGTCTCATCTTTTTTTTTCAAAAAAATATTTTAGAAGCTCTGTTGTCCATTAAGTGTGTCTTTTACTTGGTGAAATTGGAAAGAAATGATAACTAAACCACATGGTAGCACAATGAAGGCAGTTTAGTAAGACGAGCTTAAAATAGAGGCTTAGTGCAGTGGGTTGTAATGCAGTTGGAACCTCTTTGCTACATTGCAGGCACCCAATATCCAGTCGGAGTCCTGTGGTTGGTCATTTTTTTTCTTCTTCTTTTGGGGATCCCTTCTACTACATTTCCACCTTGGCCTTCTAAGAAGATATTTGAACAGAACTTATATGAAGTGGTAACCTGAAAGTATCTTCAAGTGTCAAACTTTACTCCTCTTGTGCTGTTCCCATTTAAGCATCTGATTAGCAAGCCCGTCTTTCATTATTTCCTGTAAGACCTCGACACCCCATCCACAGGCAAGACCAAATCCTATTCCCAATCATTCCAACAATCTTTTACAGGTCATTTTCTCCTCCACTTTATGTCAATCCCATCAGATATGCTATGCCTTGAACTAAGAGTATAGTAAGCAGACACAATATTAGTACATAGAATGACCATGTGAATGACCATGTGAATGACCATGTACAATATCAATTAGTTGATATATCTTTCATAATACATATTCAATTAGTTCATATGTGAATGAATATTTAAATATGATATCAACTCGTGTGACTATTGCTTAATTGTTAACTATGTGTATACAGGATTTGACTGATGGATCCCACCTGTTGCAAACATTCATTTTTTCCTGGTGAAAAGATGCTGATTGCACCGCCTGTAGCAAACATTAATGTGTGAATAAACAAGGATAAAAATTAGCAAAAACAATAAAGATGATGTAACTGAAAAATGAAGTAACAAAAATGAGGAAGAAGAATAGGAGCACTTGCTAGAGGGTGGAAAACATTGTTAACTGGTTAAAACAATGAAAACATATGAACATGAAGAGCAGTTGGCAAAAGAAGTAAGAAGAGATGGCTACAGATTCACAATGACCAATGATAAATTGAACAAATGATAAAACGTAACAGCTAGAAGCCTTTTAACAAAGGTGAGTGCTGCTGCCAGAACCCCTGATTAAGATAGAAATATCTGCTTAGACACTGTTATGTAGGTTCCGTTACTTTTTTTACTGGGTGGCTCCGCTTCTCTGAGCACCTAGGACCATAATTATCCACAAGAAGCAAAGAGATCCTCCATTTCATTTGCTTTTTGAGGCTGTTGCTTCAGAATTTGAAAGAATATGAGATGCTGTGATTGTACCTAGATTCTTTGTAGCCCTTTCGTGGCTGATTTCCAGTACATTCTGTTATTAAAGGGGCCTGGTGATGCTCGCCTATATTTCACAGAACTTTTTGAGTCTCTAAAATATTCTTTTTATTAAGAAGTTTATGTAATTTTCGATTATGTAATTCATGCCTCAGTGTACTGCTGATGACTCCACTTTTTGCTGGTTCTGCTACACTGATAATAATGTTTCATTTGGATTGGTGCCTTCAGATGGGGGCACATTGCACACCTGTATTTATAGACGGATTTTCTTCTAAGCAAATATTTCTTACAAAAGACGTGGTGTTTTATATGATTCACCTTTTATCGTGTAAATCTTGCAGGTTGCGTTCAGGACTAAGGTATTCCATCCAAATATTAACAGCAATGGAAGTATTTGCCTGGATATCTTGAAGGAGCAGTGGAGCCCTGCGTTAACCATTTCCAAGGTCTTTCTTTTTTCCCCTTATTTCATATATAACTTAACAAGATCAAGTTAACAACTGGTTTTATTTAAAGGACACCAGGCTACTGTTCCTCTGGAATCTGGATGTTTGGCACCATATCCAACTTTTGTTTGACTGGCTGCCTGTCACCTGAATATTTTTGAAACCAGTTGTGCCGACGTCTTCTGATGCATGATTCGAGATGTTCAATCCATGGGAAACATCAAACAAAGCAAAATAATCTGCGATTCTGGTCATATGATCTCTAGGATAAGCTTACTTCCATGCTATATTATTCCAAAGAATCTGATATTGATACTGAACATTGCCAGATAAAAATATTTCAAATCACTAATCAAGGATTTCTTTGGTGATCACGATTTTCGTAGTTTCATTTTAGGGAAACATGGCTTCCTACTTGACGCAATGGATTGGTCACATTCATATATTCCTTTATTTTATGTTCTCGTTGATCTTCATTTTCTGAGCAAACGGAAAAAGACTTGTGTCCACTTGCAGGTGTTGCTTTCAATTTGCTCTCTGCTGACAGACCCGAACCCTGACGACCCATTGGTCCCTGAGATCGCACACATGTACAAGACAGATAGGACCAAGTATGAGGCCACCGCGAGGAGCTGGACACAGAAGTATGCAATGGGATAACGACGTGGAGGAAGTTGGTGCCCTTCTCTCAAGTTTGGTCAGTGTTTGCCGTTTTATGTAAGATTAATCCTGTCCTGTGTTGTGTTTCTCCTCTTCCTAATAGCATCTCAGACCTGAAAGGGAGGCATCAACGGCTATCTTTTAAAAAAACACATGATCTTGCTTTGATTGATTGCTTCAAAACTTTAAATGTGTTATATCCTGGAATTGGTCAAATCTTTCATCTTCTCTCCAATCGCGTTAGTTTTGTTGCAAACGAAGGGGCTGGGATTCTCGGGGTATATATAATTGATGTAGGCGGGCTCGCGCCCAAACTGTTCCAGTCAGCTGGTGCGTGGAAAACACTTCCAGGCTTAAGCCTTCACGGGCAGGGGAAAATCTATTTTCATATTTCTGGTCTCCGAAGTACCAGGCAAATATGGATTTTGATATATTCATGTGTACCCCCATGTTTATATCACCCTTTTCAGTATATGCATATGTATGTATAAATTACTAGAACAGTATTGCTTCTGTTTCAATAAATATGTATGACAATGCTGTCGAGTCCCCGAAAGTAAGTGCTCCAATAGGTATGTAGTCTTCTTTGCTATCACGGAAGAAGCATTTCATCTTTTATTAGAGAGCAGTTGTGGGCGCGCGTGACTTTGTATCGCGTACGTGCCTCGATAGTGTTTTGGTCATGGTGTTCTTTCCGTGCTGAATAAACGGTAAGTGACCAAAAAAATATAGCAAAAAGAGTTGAGAATCTTGCATATAAATGATTGGTCGAACAAAGAATATAGATTTGTTACCTTTACACTGGAATTTGTGTATATACTAGTGAAAAATATCAGTGGTTTGCGAAAAGTAGTCTTTATATACAAAATGGTGCAAGAGAAAGTACTTGCGTTTTACTTGGCAGACTGGTAGCTTTTTTTTTTATAAAATCAATATATATATAATTAAAAATATCGAAGCAATATATGATACATTGTACTATTTCTTTGGGATTCATTGCATGCCACGCTTGGGACTTGGAAACGAGTCTTGCGAGGTGAAGAAACTATCTTCTCTGGCTGTTGATTCTGCGATCACTTGGGGAGCAGTTCCCTCCCAAAAACACCCCATTGAATTACCGTGACCGGCCATCCTGCCAGCCACATAACAATTCCCCCCTTTTTTATGCATAGTTTATACTTTTCATTGAAAAAGTAGTAAAACAGGTTCTGATACCCCCTGCTAACCCCCCCAATGGTTTGTTGGCATCTCTACTTGTATTCTTTCGTCTCCCTACTAGTGGAGGTCTCGGACATATTCTCGAGCTGTTTTTAATTCTGTGAACTACCGGAAAACGCGTTCAAATCTTACCGTTGCCTCATTGGTGAATATCCAATATAATCTGTTGCGAAGCCCTAACTCAAGAATTTGCGGATAACCCTACTTGGGTGGTGGAACTTCTCTTCTGCTAACCAGTTCATCAGATGATCGTGGCGATCTAGGATGGTTGTCTTTTTGAAGTATGTCGTACCCAACACTACTATTCAACCCTCGGAGTCAAAAGGGTCCCTGGACTTCTTTTTGCTTCCATTAGCAGTTGATAAGGCCCGGATGCTGCAAAATCTGCTTTGCAGATTTGTAATAAATCAGATCCCCATTTGGTCCACATATGTATGTATGACGAATTTTACTCGCTGTAAAGCCCACCAGTGGTGTGGTCAATTTTTCTTGGTTACTCCGATCCGTGTTTTGTATCCATACAATCCGATTGTTGATTGGTCATATAGAAAAATAAAAAAAATGAAGATTGTAAACTTTACTACCCATTGAATAATAGGCCTATCACTTTCAATCGATTAATGGCATACGATCTTTTAATTTTTTAAAGTTTTAGGCATTTGGTCAATGATTGGATTATATAAATATTTAGGTCTGACGGAGACCGGTGTTACACTATTTTTCTTCTTCTTTTCAATGGCACACTGCCGGGCAGTGTAGTAAGTAAAACTCACGTGTGACATGACGTGAAAAAAAAACGAAAGAGGAAAAAAAAAGGACGTATGATGTCCACATCTTTTCTTCTGCCGATGTGACATGGAACAACGAGAGTTTGGTTTACACCAGTTAGTCAGTGCAGCAGTTAATTGGGCCCGGCCAACTCATCATGGACAGGTAAGCTCACAAATGCTCGCGTTGTCGTGACAACTAGTGCATCTCGCGAGGCCCAGAAACTCCGATAGCTACAAGCAGCCCAGATTCTCAGTCCAATGTTATTAATTTAAAGAACTCTGTCCTAGAAATTTGGAGCAGGAGAAGAGTAAACCCACGTCAAATAACCCGAAAGAATGCTGCATGTAATTTAAGAAGTAGATGTCCATGTTAGATATACTCTGAAGGGTCTTACCTTGTATGAATTCAACGAAAACTGCCCCCTTGTCCTATCCATCCCCTTGCCTGATCTCTACCTTGGGTATTGGAGGGTTTTTCCTTGGATCATACCAGGGATTTCATCCTTTCCGCTGTGACAGTAGGATGAATCAGCTGAGTAGCTGACCAGAAAATTTGTCTTCCTTGCGTCTCCTCTTCTTGCCGGTGTGCTTCCTCCTTTCCCAGCTCATCATCTTATGCTCTGGCCTGCTAGCCTCCGCTGAGCTAGCCTTGACCTTCGTAGTAGTGGTCCTTTTCTTTGGTTGGCAGTCAAAAGCACATGAAAAGTCAAAGCCAAAGTTTCACACGAGGGTGGGTTGCAAATAAGTCGAGCTCTATAATGTTACACTTACCACCAATTTTACGCCACTCGAGTCCAAATCTTCAAGAGTCTTCTAGTAATACGGTTGTCAATGTGATTCGGCCACCCTCTGAGCTTTCTGGTTTAGAGCGTTCGTTTGGGGCAAATTAGGGACCGTGGATTCTTTCCATAATCCAGTAGAGAGAGAAGAATACCGTGTTTGGACAGATTATGAGAATTTTCAAATCTCACGTTTTTTTCTGTCTCTCTCTCTACCCACCGTAATCGTGCTTTTTGAAAATTTGACTAGACATTGACCCATTTAGTTCTACTTATGGGGAGTGGGGATTCTAAGAAAATAATCTCCCCCCCAATAACCCTTTCAAAGCGCCACCGCCTTAAACTAATCGAGGCTCATGCATAAGGCCAAAGGCCCAGGACTTCAAATTTTAATTATGTATACTAAAATTAATTTCAAAATATATGATATTTTATGAAAAATAGTGTTCTTAAATTTTACATTGAATCCTAAAAATATATCATTTTCAATAGTTTCTGAAGACAAGTAAATCTTCATCTTAATATGCCTTTAAAATGTAAGATTTGACCACGATCTAGGAGGCCAAGCCAGGTTCAAGGCCTCTTCTAAAGTTGGGCTCCAAGCAACCCTCCCCTGAGGTAGAACATTTGGGACAATGAGCTTGGGCCCAAACTTGCGGAGTGTGTGTGGGCTCAGTCCAAGGCGGGCCCATTAGTAACGTTTGTAAACAATAGTTGGATTTGGGTATGTCTTCTTCTTTTGTTTTTTTTTTCAGTAGGTGATTTGGGAACGTCATTCTAGTTTGACTCTGAAGAAGAGTGGAGAGGCCATTCAAACTCAATTTCCAAACAAAACTATGCGCAAGGAGAAAGATGATAGCTTCAATCAATGGAGCCCATCCTTTATTCCACGCCGACCAAGAAGAAAACATGCAGGCTATATTATCATTTTAACTCATGAACATGCTTTTGCTCTACTACTCCACTTGGGGCATGATACACCGGAATCTTGGCCACCAGTGAGAACTCAGAAGTCTACCACCCAAAACAAATAAATAAATAAGCTGAAGAAAGAAAGTTCACGTTGATGCATGTCTAGACCCAAAAGATACATCCGAACTTGTTCTTAGGTTTTTCAGAGTCATGTGGATGCAATTGGCTTCTCTACGTACGTCTTTTTAATCAATTAAGTAGCACATGCAGCACTGTTCAGGGGTTAATACTTGGCTGGTCGTGCCCATGCACCTCGGCCGATCTTGGCATCGGATTTAATGTGGTTCTTGCCTTGCTTTTACCATCTGGCGGTCTAAGATTTGAATGTAAATATATATTGGACTTCGAGGAGGATTGTGTTGAATAGAGGAATCCGAGTGGGTCGAATGATAAAAGATCTTCTCTCGTGATAGTGAGGTTCCGAATTTGACTCTCTGGAGAGACTCACTTGACTCAGTTAAATCCTTTCAGGATGTGAGTCCGGAGTTTATTAGCCGTGCTATATATTTTCTCAGTCATAAAAAAAGAGATTTTTACATATATATACCTCCACAAAATTTGATTTTATCAAATATATTCTTTGTACGAGTATATTATCATGAATATCATCGAAATATGAGTAATCGCACGATTATACCCTCGCCGTAACTCCCGTGTATTTAACCCGAGTATCAAATGTCAGTTAAAGAGTAAGATTTTTGTATATATATATTTATAAAATTTAATTTTGTCAAATATATCCTAAATCTAACGACCGTAGATGATATATTTTACGAGATATTTTCTTCCCGTCAACGACAATAGACTAAAAAGTATAATCACAATATTTCTATCTAAACGAAAGATATTCATTGTAATATACTCAGACGAGAGATATATTTGACAAAACTAAAGTTTATGGGAGTATATATATATGTAAAAATTCAAAAAAAATGTGGATTGTGCTAAATAAAATGTTCAGGGGACAAGCCACGAGTGGCTTCACTTCTCGTCATTTCAGCTTAGTATTAATTAATTGATGCTTGGTTAAGGCAGAACAATGGGTCTGACAGACCTAAGCAAAGACGCTGAAGTAAATGCAATTTTGTATCGGTAGCTGCGCATGGGCATATCCATATCTGATCTCCACTAAATATATTATTTTCCAACAGCTGATTAATGCAGAGTTAGTGGACTGCCACTACTTGCTTGGATTTTAAAAAAAGAGCTTTTTTTATTCATACAGTCGTAGAATCTTAATTATGCCCCGGATATTACATCCGCAGAGGGGCCAAAATCAATCGTCTTGCTAGATATACTCTTGAAAGATCATTAATTAATTACACTTTCATTTGTTATTAACTTATTATTGATTGGGCGAGCATTTGCACCTGTAGGATCTTGTTGACTGTAGTACCTGTAAAAGCTGTCACTAATTAAGAACGTGTTTGACAAACTCTTGGTTGAAAGTTTCGTTGAAATTAATTTTTAATGTGAAAAATACATATGATTTGGGAGGAGCAATTATAACTGATTTTTCATGGCTACAAATTTATTGTTACATCATTTAAAAAGCTAAAATTAATTTTAGAGCTTAACCTCAAAACCATATATATAGATAGCTTTCAAATTAAACCTATCATCTCTCTCTCAAAATAATTGAGCTGAAATTTTTGAAGGATGAAAAATAATTGAAATTGGAAATTGATTATTTGTGTATCATCAATAGCAATGTTAAGAATATTGTTACTTACTGGTAGCAGCAAGTTAATAAGTGCTGCATGGTTATGTTCTATCAAGAATCTCTCTCTTCCATCCCTAATTACTTCCTCTTTCTCCTTCGGATGGCGGCTCTCCATTTTCGTCCTATATCAATTATATTATTTATATTCTCATTTCTAAGTGTGAATAAGATTTAGAGGTTGTTTGATTTGATTTTGACGCAATGCAGAATACTGTAAAATACTGTATTTTATATGATCCATAAATGTAATATATATTTTATGATGTTTTACATTATTTTAAGGCAAAACAAACAGCCCGTAATTAAAGTAAGAAAGGTATGGGCTCTCACTAGAAGTTCTACGGATCTTTTGAGAAGTGACTATAGTGCATCCATTAATTTTTCATATCTTTCATCTTTCATGGGCATTTCTTTTTCCTTTAGATTTCATCTCTCTCTCTCTCTCTCTCTCTCTCTCTCTCTATATATATATATATATATATATATATATATATATTCTATTTCAATGGGTAAGCATGCACAAGTGTGTACACTTGGAACTGTTTCCACATATGCTGACTTTGACATGCATGCACTCCCAAGTTCCCAAAACAAAACTAGTTGTGGCAACTGAAGGTGCTAGCTAGCCTTGTGTTTGACAAGCAGGTTAATGGGGGTCTCCTAATTCTCTCCCTTCCCCTCCTAATTAATCTTTGACCACATGCTAGCTAGCTACTTTATGATCCGTCAAATTGAGGCTAGTGGATAGCCAAAATTGTTAATTTCTTTTTGTCCAGCAGCATGACTAGCTATAGCTTCAGTCGGGTGTGAGATACGCCAAAGAGGATGGGTATGGCCACTTGAATTTGTAATTCGTAATTAAGCCGCAGCCCTGCATGCATGCAGAAGACTCAAAACAACGTGCACAAAGTTATATGGTGCGGTGAATTAAGAGAGCGTGTACTACGTACTTTCCGTACACTACTTGAACTGTTCATGCATGCAGGCGTTGAAATGATGTGCATAGTGATCCAATGCCCCCCCCCCACCAACTGTGTTAATTATTATTACTATATATAAAATGTTTCCACGCCTCAGCTCGGGGATTAATGACATCGAATATCTCAAGGCTTTTGTTAGGGATCTCTGGTCAAGAGGCCAGCAGTGCATGGCCACCAATATCATCCCACCATTCGCGAGCACGCCGCAGCGCGGTGCATATATAATATGCAGTACGAGATCTGTTGCCATTATCTAGTGCTTATACACATGTTTAAGAATATTGGACAGTTGGTCATACCCATTTCTTGTTCTAGCTAGGTATATACTCGTGAGCAAATACTATTATTGTTATGATCAAGTAGTGAATCGTAAGACATGAAATCGATCATCTTCCTAATACTTGCAAGTGCCACTTTGATAAGCCTGGGTAAGGTATCGTATTCACACCCATACCCAGCTCGAATAGGGTGCTCTGGGTTGGTTAGTGCGATTTACGTGTAAATCTTCCTCACACTTTCTCTCCATTCGAATGGCGTACCCGATGATGGCTAACTTATCCTATTCGATCGTCAAAGTGATCGAGCCCAAAAGATCAGACCCTTGGAATCCTCAAAACGATTAAAAGGAAGGAGTATGCTTCCTTGTTTACAAATTAAAAGCTCTTAATTAAGATTGGTCTA